>OY747126.1:29498398-29858398 GCA_963556465.1 Berberis vulgaris
TGGAAATGAAACTTGACTTGTTTACTTAGATGGGCAAGGTTTTATAAAATAGATTTCTAGAGTTTCTTTTGATATATGTCTCGTGTTGCAATTATTGGTGCGTTTTTGTTTTGATACTCTACCTTTTTGGTGGATTCCATTCGAGTGTGTGTACTTTCTATGTGAAGAATGATTTCTTCATATATTCTCACCTAACCTCTTGGTGGATTCCTTTAGGTTGCAGAGTTATCTACTTCTCATTATTTACGGGTGTCATTATTATTGATCCCATAAATTGTCAAAACCCAACAAACTACCCAAAATTTATCAAAAGACCAGATATTTCAACCAATCAATTTTTGATGTGAACCACACAAATTGCATTTTCATCCCTAATTTTTCGTTGAATTTACAAAATCAATATAAGATGAGCGTTCAGCAAAAATGTTTAATGTGGGATCGACTTATAAAGCTGTTCATATTGCACAATCTCACCTATTTCAAACATATCTTTGAAGTATTTTTATCGGTGTGCAAACTAAAGTGAATTATTTTTTTTTTTTTTTGAACAACTAAAGTGAAGTCAAACAAACACAAAGGTTTTGATGAGTGCCTTTTGGGAGTTGTCAAAAATAGGTTTTGATGGAGTCAAAATCTAGGCTGTTATTGAATAAAAGACAGGCCCAACGCCTCAAGGCCTTGATTTGTTGTTGGCTTTGAGGTGGGTTGGGCTTTGGGCAACTAACCTAAATTTTTTTCGTTACATTACTGCAGGTTCCTAAAACCCTTAACCCTCACTGGATATTATTGCTCGGCATCTCCGTCTCGTCTTTTTTGGTTCCAGCAATCAGGCAGGTTTCTCCCTCTCTTTATTGTATTGTATTATATCTGTTTGATCTTCCAGCTGAACTTACTCTGACTCGGATCTTCAATCAATTTGTTTGGTTGCCGCATATTCAAATTTTCCATCCCCTCTCCTTCTTTGGTTTAGGTATCCATGCATGCTTGCATTTTAAACTCTCATCCATTTATTTGTTCACGTATTTTTTGCACTCTAAGAATTACATACACTAGTTTAATGATGAATGACACAAATTTGGTGCTTCAATTTGTTATATTTTACGCAACTCCCTCTTCTCATCCTTCGCTGACAAAACATCATCTGATTCAACAGCTGCTGTTGAGGCAAAACCATCATGAAGCTGGACGTCAACGTTTTGAGATATCTCTCAAAAGATGATTTTAGAGTTCTCACTGCTGTCGAGATGGGAATGAGAAACGTATTTGCTCAAACCCTAGTCTTTACATTTTAATAATATCTTTCACGATTTGAGATTCAAGCTTTTCCTAATTTCGTCTCTGCCCTGGTTATGGAATTTTCAGCATGAAATTGTACCATCAGCATCAGATCTCATCAGTCGAATTGCTGGCCTTTTTTCAATAAACTATTTCTTTTCTGTTTTGTATTTAATGAGTATATTATATGAAGGCATGGAGGCACATACAAAGTGTTAAAGAATCTAAAGCTGGATTCCTCCAAATGTGAGAAGCCTAACACGTTGCTCTTTTTATACAACAGGTAAATGGTTTTCGTTTGACTTACCTTGGTTATGATTTTCTTGCAATTAAGACATTGGTCAACCGAGGGGATTTTACTTTCGTTGGTCGCCAAATAGGTGTTGGCAAGGAATCTGGTAATCTTCTAGAAATCTTCTAGAAATCAAAGTAATTTGTTTACAGACCAAAAATAAGTTTACTTTGTTTTGTGTTCATGTTAATGGCAATGATGGGAAACCTTTTTTTTTTGGTTAAGATATATTTGAGGTTGCTCAAGAAGATGGAACGGTGTTGGCAATGAAACTGCATAGGTTGGGTAGAGTCTCTTTCAGGGCTGTGAAAGCTAAGCGTGATTATTTGAAGCACCGCAGTAGTTATAACTGGTTGTATGTGTCGCGACTTGCTGCATTTAAAGAATTTGTGTTTATGAAGGTTTTTCCTTTTAGTTTGCCCCACCCTTTATACTCCCGTGCAATGTACCAGACTCGGGATTTAACCTATACATCATATTGTACTATAATTTTGCAGGCTTTGGAAGAGCATGGATTGCCTGTACCTAGTGCCACTGAATGCAATAGGCACTGTGTAGTTATGTCACTTGTCCAAGGTTATCCACTGTAAGAATTCATCTTAGAGCATGCCTTCACATTTTAAACTCAAATTGTAAGACTATCTAATCATATTGTGTGTGACTTCATCTGTATCTCACTTTTTCCATACCTCATGTAGCATATATTTTCAAGTTTGTCCTGGCCTTTATGCCTGCTGTACCAAGAAAGATGATTTTTGCTTATTGAGCTAAATAATAAGGCGATTATTGATACTTATGTGTCATCTGTAGTGTGCAGGTAAAGCAATTACAAAATCCTGACACGGTTTTTGAGACAATTATTAATCTAGTTGTTCGATTGGCAGAACATGGCCTTATTCATTGCGATTTCAACGAATTTAACATCATGGTATGCGTTCAATACATTATAGTTTGTTCTCTTGATTATGGTTTTGGAGTGTACTTTAGTTTTTTGATATGGTTCTTGAATTTGAGTGAGTTCTTTTAACGATATTAACACTCAATGTTTTAAAAAGCGTTTTTAAGACTCGAGGCGATCGAGCTTTTTCCGAGGCGAAGCGTAGCCTCGAGGCGTAGCGAGGCGTTTTTTTGTAAAAAAATAGTGAAAAATGTATATAAAAAATTCAAACAAATAAAGAGCAAGTTTTACAATGATATGGAAGCCACCAACAAGGAGGACTCTTCACCTTTGACGTTCAACGCAGATTAAACTACTGAGAATCAGTTCAGATTCCAGCATGAAGACAATAGGTTGGAACAAAGCGGCAAGAATGATCAGTTCAGCTTAAATTTGTCTATCTTAAGCTCTGCGGGGGTAGTATCCAAGGGTGGGACAGAGATATCATCAAGAAGATATGGGTCAACCAAGATTGCCCCCAAAGCATGTGTTTTCGTTTGGATTGCCTTAATTGGGAATACCCTCAAAAGGGACAATCTCCTTAGAAGAGGTAGGCATGCGAACAACAAATGCGTCCTGCATGTCAAGCAATGAATCAATCAACCATTTGCTTGTCAACTGCAGTGTTTCTAGGTGCATTTGGGGAGCCATTTACCAAATATCGCCAACTGATCAAGAAATAAAAAAAGCTTACGCCTCAAAAACGCCTCGCCTCAAAACGCCTCGAGGCGTACGCCTCAAAAACGCCTCACACTGGCAGCTCAACTCGTACGCACAGAGGCGATTTCTGTGCGCCTCGCCTCGACTCGCGCCTCAAGGCGCGCTTTAAAAACGCTTTTTAAAACAATGTTAACACTAGCTGAATACTTCCTTTAAATTAGTGGGGAATGGATAAAATAGATGTCTCTTTAACTAGTTGCACTTGCACAAGCTGAGGTCATTACTTCGAGTATCATGTTTGATTGAACCATGTGGAAAAGTGGTGCATCCGAACAGAAATCCTATGTCGGAAGTCTAATATGTATGGATGTAAAATTTGAAAAATTAAGTGTCCTTGTTACACAGCCTCAGTCTCAGACAACACATTGACATCCTTCATGATCTCTGAATGTCTAATCAGGGCTTGCCATACACATCACCTAGCCTTATCTAGACTATAAATTCACCTTTGGATCCAAGGGAAAATTCAAGTCAGTGTTTAAGGAGTCTAAAGTCAATTTTTAGGAAATATAATGATGTGAACATCCTTCAAGATGCATTGCCATCAAAGTGCAATGTTCTATCTATAACAGATGAGAAAATGAAGAGTATACCCCCTATCAATGGGTCTCTTGGCATCCAGTGAAGATTACTCAGTCATAGAACTGGCTCTGTGAAGAAGTAAAAGGCTATCGTACACAATACATAAGAGCTTATTGTTTGCTTGGGCATTCCTTCGATCATAACAGACCAAGAGACTTGTCACCCTCATCCAAGAGACCAAGAAAGAATCAATAGAAGCAGATCTAATTCATAATGTATGGGAAAGGAACACCATCACCTGGGAATTTCTGAAGCAATTGGGCATTCGGAAGGCCTCCTCACTGTTTGGCAGTCAAACATGTTTCAAGCTCCTGAGGTCCTTAAGGGTGCTTTTTTCCTCTCCAACAAATTTAAATGGATTCTGGATGACATTGGGTATTTTCCAATGTTTATGGTCCAGTGGACTATGGCTGCCCTACCCAATTTTGGGAAGAGCTGCAATAGGGTTATGGGAGGAAACCCAGGGTTCTTGGTGGAGACTTCAATGTTGTAGTTTACAATGAAGAAAGAAAAGGGGCTGTTCAAAGAGCTAGTGGGAGGGTCTTTAGGGATTTCATCAACAACTATAGTTTGAGAGGATTCATACTCAAAAGGTATGAGAATCACTTGGTCTAATAATCAGAGACATCCTTCATTGTTGAGATTGGACAGATTCTTTGCTCCCATTCCTGGGGAGATCATTTCAGTGACCTCAATGAGCTCTTGCTTGAGAGATTTGGTTCTGATCACAGTGCTGTGCTCCTCCTTAAAGACGGTTTCAGTTCTGGACCAAAGCCTTTTTAGTTTGAATGTGGTTTGAACACCCATCCTTGATCTCTGACATTGCTTCTCACTGGGGTCCTCTCTCAGCTAATGGAAATGCTGGTTTTGGCTTTGGCATAAGCTGAAACAGCTCAAATGCTTCCTCAAAACATGGAATATCAACGTATTTGACCATTGCATTCACAGGACACAGGCATCCTTGCACACATTGGACCTTATTGAAGAGAACAGAGAACTGAATGATGTTGAATGAGAGCAAAGAGCCAAAGATAGACTGAATTAGTGAAGCTTCTCAAGAGGGACCGCATCTTTTGGAAAAGGAAGGCAAGCAGTAAATGGGGCAGACAAGGGGTCTTATGCTCTAAACTTTTCCATAAGCTAGCCAACTTCAGGAGAGTCTCCAATGCCATCTCCTACCTCACTATTCATGAGGATATCACAGTGAACTAGGAGCTCATTGCCTGCCGTATCACTGAGTTCTATAAGTCTCTCTACTCTGAAACCACCCATTGGAGCCCACATTGGATGGGTTACAGTTTGCTAGAATATCTCCCGAGGTCAATGATAAATTGCAATATCACATCTTTGAAGCTGAACTTCTACAGCCATAAACTCTTATCACTTGGGATGTTGCCCCAGGCATTGATGGATCCCCCGCAGATTTGTTCATCAAGTCTTGGGATTTCATTAAAGAGGATGTAATGAAGGTCATTGAAGACTTTAATAGAGGAGGCTTGCTTGATTGGAAGTTGAATACAACTCTTATCACCCTGATGCCAAAAAAGAAGGAAGCAAGTAGAGTAGAAGACTTCATGCCCATTAGTTTGATTCCTTCTATTTGCAAGTGCATTTTAAAAGTGCTCTCGACTAGGCTTCATCCTACTCTTTCCACCCTCGTGTCTCCTTTCCAATGGTGTGGAATTGACAGTGTCTTGATTGGCAATGAAATTCTTGACTCCAGAATCAAGCAAGGCAAACGTGGCCTCATACTTAAAATTGATTTATAAAGCTTTTGACACTCTCCTGGGGCTACCTACATGACATGATGTCCAAATTTGGCATGGGTTTCACACCATTCTTTCTATTGCTTCCTTTTCTATCTCTATCAATGGCACCTCATCAAGTCACTTTAAGGCTACCAAAGGAGTTAGGCAAGGAGACCCACTCTCCCCACTTCTATTTGTGTTGGCTGCCCAAGGGCTAACATCTATGGTTCTAAAAACAGAGGAGATAGACTTGATTCATGGCTTCAAAATCAGTAACGATGCTCCATCCATTCCAATCCTACAATATGTTGATGACACAGTGCTCTTCTTTGTAGCTAATGAACAAGAAGTTCGTCACCATATTCCATATGTCAAGGGAAGGGCAGCATAGCATTAGCTTCAATTGAACAAGCTCAACCTTGAAAAGAGCAAAATAACATTTCCCAATTGGAGAGGAGAGGTACCTCAAATTGATCATTGGGCTTCCCTACTTGGACGTAACATTGGAGTGTTTCCATGTACTTGTCTAGGGCTCTCACTTGGGGCTAAATACAAGGATGTCGGAGTTAGGGAAGAATTACTTGAACGTATATAAGGCAGATTAAGCACCTGGAAACAAAAATACATCTCCAAGACAGGTAGAGCTACACTAATCAAGAGCACCCTCTCTGGTATGATGTTCATATGCTCTCCTCGTGCAATTTTCTCACTTCCATTGCCTCTAGATTGGAAAAGTGTATGCGTCTCTTTCTTTGGGGCAGGTCTCCTACAAGGAAAACGTACCATCTTCTCAACTGGAACAAGATTTGCCAGCCCAAGGATAAAGGGGGTTTGAGTATTCGAAGAGTAAGAGAATTCAACAAAGCAATCCTCATGAAGCGGATATTGAGATTTGGGATTGAAACTGATGCTCTATGGAGGAAAGTCAGCAGATACTAGTGACTGGTTTGCTCAAGACAACATCACCATTCATTGCTGGTCTCTTTGGAAGAGCATCATGACGCAAAAACAACTCCTTGTGGATCACATCTGCTTTGAAGCTCACAATGGTAAAAGAATAAATTTCTAGGATGACAAATGGGCAGGTGGAACACCTCTTAGTACACATCCAGCCATTTACAATGCTTGTAAGCTGAAAATGGCAAAATCAGTGACTTCTATACATCAACGATGCAAATGGACAGCAACCTGCTTGGGATTTCCATCTTAGAAGAAGCCTTAATGATTGGAAGGTGCCTCAAATGGCTAACCTTCCCCATGACACAGCCCATTCATCTTGATGAAGATAGTGATTTGTGGGTTTGGAATGGGAAAGGAACTCATTCACAATCTAGAAGTGTATGGGAAGAAGGCCTAAGAGAATTCAGAATGCACCTTGCAATCCCTTCTACATTCCAGCAGTTAGGAGAGGATTGACATGCCTCCAATACAAGAATTTTGAACCTTTCCTCTATTGGTAGATGGGTTTGGGCTAGGTTTCTTCATGCCTTAGCTTGGGTTATTTGGAGGGAAAGAGACATCAGTAACTAAAGATGTACATAACCTTTGGGTAGATATTAAAATCACTTTGTGTGTTTGGGGTCAAAATTGGGCATATTTTGAGACACCCAATTCTCTTCTTCTATGTTTGATCTGGGAGACATATTAAGAGACAACGTCCCCAAACTCTGATTGTACATCTTCTCTTTTTGGATACACATCTATAATAAACTTTTGTTTTACTGGTAAAAATTTGTTTTCCCTCATCTTTCAAAGGTTTCAATTATTTTATAAAGGTATTATAAGTAGTAAATAGATCTACAAGGAAGAAAGAAAATGATTCTAAGAAAATTAAAATTCCAACTGGAAAATAATAATATTGTAAGTTCTGGGCATGCCCGTGCTGATGGGATTATTAACTGACCACATTTTGTGGTGTGTTACGGGATGTATATAGATCATTTGAATTATAAATGCCAAATGCATGAGTTCATTAATTCATCACATGTACCGTTGAATCAAGGTCTTCTTCACCTTGTTTCATGACTGAAAGGGCACCACATAGTTGTGTTAGTTATTTGGATTACTGTTTATACTCTGCAAACACATTGAACTGAACTCCATTATGAGCAAATGGAGCACATCTTGACTTGTTGACAATTACAGGGTAAAATAGGCTAGGTTACCAAACTCCAAAGGCCGGTTTTCTTAAATTCCATAGTAGGCTTTGATCACAATACATTCATGACGATCATGAGGTTAGGTTCAGAGTAAAACATCCATTTAACCTTAGTAGAAATTTTAAAGTCAAAATATCATATAATGTGAGAGGCAATATAGTTTATTTAATTTATGTTAGTAAGTGGGTCAGTCCATTATTTAGACCATGGGCACTAGCAGCCAGAGGGTTTTTTGTTTGGCTTCCACAAGAAGCCACCTAAGTATTGAGCTTAGGAGGCTTGTCTTGCAAGCTTAGTTATGTCATGTAATGTAAGGGCTTTGATCCTTACGTAAAAGGTGGACTAATAAGTTAGGTTAGGTTGACTTGTGAGTTAGGTGGACTTGGTACAAAATTGGAACATCTCCATAAATGAGTCCAATGAACTCCACTAGTTTTGGGGTTAATGAAAGGAGGAATAATAAATAATAAAAACTCTTGTGCGGTGGCATCCATTTTGTCACTCTCCATTCTCTATGGAGCGTGTAAGGTAAATACATAATAATAATAATAAGTAGAATAAAGTAAGGCGATATTCTCTATGCTGGTCCTCACTTTGAGTGGAGAGAGATACGAATGTGAATAGTATCAAACTCACCTAGTTTTCCATTCACCCCATACATGCGAATGCAAATAGTTTATACTTTCTCGAGCGGTGGCGTGAAATGAGATGGATGAGAGATGGTATACTACTTCCGGAGACTTTGTAGAACACAATCAAGATATATTTTCACAAAAAACAAAATCCTTAGTTGCAAGAGAGCTCTAAGAGAAATTAGAGGTTCAATACATTCCTGAAATTACAAGGTATTTAAAACTTGTTCATTTGGGAGCTCTTTTGGAACCATATTGCTACTTGGGATGTCTTGGCTAGAAGGGGTATGGAGGTGGAGACGGTGCCCAAAGTCCCTTTTTGTGAGTGTGACATGGAGTCTCAGCACCACCTTTGTTTTGACTTCGTAAGCTCAATGTGGCATCACTTCATTCATCCTTGCGGGGCGATTGCACTTTTTAGTAACGATGCATTTCATGGTTGGAATTTCCAAGCATTAGGAATGTATCGTAAATCCCCTATGAATTTGTTATGCAATTTTGTGGGTTATCTAGCTAGAAAGGAATCGACGGGTCTTCAAAAAAATCCTTATGGTGATCATGGATGTTATGGGGTTTTGCCTGCCTTTTGTTTCCTTTATTTTATGTTAGATAAGGATCCTATGAAGGTGCGATTTATCGTTGTTCCGTTTTTTTTTTTCTACTTTGTACTCTTCGATGTATTCTCTGATGTTGTTCTAGTTTGGTTTGAATCTCAAAACAATTGAACTTTCATAAAACCAAAAAAAAAATCTCGCCAAACCCCAAATATAAATAATGACATCAACCAATACAGATCTAAGATTTTTTCTCCTTTTCTACTTTTCTTGTGTTCCAAATAACCCAAACAAATGCATCTGGGGCTAGCATCAATGCTACCTTAGACTTCCCTTTGGGGAAGGCCTCAAATCCATTATCTAAGGAGCTCCAACATATATGCAAAAGATTAGTGAACTTATGCACCACAATTTAGTTTTTAACTTCATCTATTTCTTTTCACAGGTTTGTATTCACAATCAAATCCAACTTTAGTATTTTTGACAGAGCTACTTAGGACAAAACTATCTTCTTAGTAGATTTTCTCAAGAGTTAAGACCCATCGTCTTTTGTTAGTGTGGTCCATGGTTCCCTGTGCAAGAAGGGTGTAAAAGTGTGTGACAGTCCGAGGTAGCCTCGATTTTATTTTAAATTAATTTTTTTCGGATTGGATGGCCCGTTGCCTCTTTTGGCTTGGAATAACTGGTCACTTAGCAGGTCCAGGTGCGGGCCTAGACCTTCAGCTCAGTCTCTGACCTGGCCTGCCAGAAAACCTGAGTGAAACTTAATAAATAAATATGTAATTTGAAAGGTTATGCTTATAAATTGTTAAATTAAAATTTTTAATAGTAATGTAAAAATTTCATAAAATTGGGAATTTTAATGATGTGTGTAGATATATAATAAAAGCTCGAGGTCCGACTCACCTGAGCCTTTTAAAGCTTTATACTTTCTGGCTGGGCCGGGGCATAGGCCTTCAACTTGTGACATTGCCTTGCCTGACAGGTGCCATTGTCAAGGTTTTTGTGACCTAGCCCTTGCCCAACCTAATTTAAATCCCTTGTGGTATATCCGAGAGTTGTAATCTTGTAATAGATATTGTGAGGTAAAAAGTGGTAGAATATCTCTTTTCACCTCTTTTGTTTTAATCGTGATGATTATTAAACTTTTTTCTTCTCTGGAAGGAAAACAAATATGGAAAAATGTCATGTTTTGATTAGTCGATTCTATGATTTTCGTCTTCTTTTTGTTATTTATGCTAAGGTCCACATGAGTTGTTCCATATCTCTCTCCCTGAAATTTTTTTACTTACATTAGTTTTTTTTGTTCTGTACCCAGTATAATTATTTAATAGCTAAATCTGCCAACAATATCTGCTATTGTTGATCCTCATTGAATATTTCATTAGTGTGGTTAGAACTGATTAAGACATCCATCAATCGTACTAATTATACCCATTTCTTGTAAAGTGTAGATTGATGACAATGAAAAGGTTACGATGATTGACTTCCCTCAAATGCTGTCTGTTTCTCATAGTAATGCACAGATGTACGTAAAAGCACATTTTTATCTGTTGTAGTCTAAAAATTGTTTCCAAATCTTTGAACTGAGGCACCGTGGTAGTCTGAAAAATATGAAGCATCCTCATTGTATGTTCTATTTCTGAAATCTCCTTTCAGGTACTTTGACCGTGACGCTGAATGCGTTTTTAAGTTTTTCAGAAAGAGGTCAGTGGTTGGATTAGTTGATTTATGGAAAAATAAACTTAGGGTTTCACTAAGCATGACATTTTCTGCTCGATCTAGTCTCAGTTTTCTTCTTAATTAGCTGTAGATTTGTTTGTTTAAATTTATTTTGACATTCTCAAACTGCAAAGTATAATTCCTTTACAGTCAATTTGCAATTTTCAATTAAAAAAAAGGTTCCATTCTATACACGTCTTGAGAATGTCCAGAAACATTCAGGCAAAAGCCGATACTGTTCTCTATTTATTGAGATATTTAGCTTTCTCCTAATCTTCTTCTTACAGCTTTGAATTTTATTTTGAATTTTTGATCGATTATTGGCATTCTTTAAATGAGTGTATCCCTTTCTGTTTAGGTTCAACCTTTCTTTTCGAGAAGAAATCGATGCATGTGATAGGTCAGAGTCAACAGAAGATGGGAATGGAAAGCCTTGCTTTTCTTCTATTGAATAATCCTCTGGTTTCCTAGACAAGGAACTTGCTGCCAGTGGATATTCAAAAAAGGACCATGATGAGTTGGATAAGGTAACAGGATGAACCATTGCTTTTCTAGTTTGAGATGAAAAAGAAGGAAGTTATCCTTATATTCCATCTAAAAGGAGTGGGAAAAAATTAACACTTTGGATAAGACAGAGTTTGGTGTTGACGAATGAGTGATTGGCCCAATGCCTAAAGAGAAATTTCAAGGCTGCATTGTTTGCTTCATTGCTTCAAATCTGCAACAACATATTTTTATTTCTAAAAATAATGCAACAATCTTGTGTTTTTCACGGATCTTAAGCTAACTGATGCTTTGAAGCCCCAGTTGACGTTTGTCTGCCATAAATTCTTGGAGAATTTGATACTTTGATTGTTTCTTAGAACTTGTTGCCACTGATAGAAATTTTCATATCCTATCCTAACTTTCCATATGGAACTTATGGTAACCCCCATTCCATGGGAATTAACTTGTTCTCAACAAATCAAAAAACTAGGAATTTGAGAGAGGCACAAAAGTTAGGGTAATTTAATGGTTCAAACTTCCACCATTATAGAGATCTCAAATGCTAATTCCTCCCCAATCTCTTCATCACACGAGTCTCAGTTTCAATTGGATTGCAGTGAACCCCCATCAATGGACAAAAGGAAATAAACAACAACGAACTGCAATCCGCATAACAAAAATGATTACAAGCTCCGAAATTAGAATTTCATCCTACTCAAAACTGTCATTTGAAGTCTTTTGTACATCCAAATACACTATTGCAACTGAAAACCTCATTTGATCAATACCATTTCTACGATATTGTACTAGTCGTAAAATTAAAGATCGGAAGTGGAAACCAATGTTAAAACTTTTTAAAAACCAAAAAACAGTTAGTTCACAGTAGCCCCCTTCTGCAAATTTCACATGAAGCCTTAGAGATGCAGACCACCTTAAAAAATGGGTGCACAATTCGGAAAGATCTCAATCATGCA
The DNA here is from genome assembly GCA_963556465.1 of Berberis vulgaris. Taxonomy (NCBI): domain Eukaryota; kingdom Viridiplantae; phylum Streptophyta; class Magnoliopsida; order Ranunculales; family Berberidaceae; genus Berberis; species Berberis vulgaris. The sequence continues at coordinate 29,510,480 of OY747126.1, forward strand.
TTAACTAGGATTTGGAGAAGACGTTAGTGATGTTTATATCAAGGGCAATTCTGGTGCATGCATGTAGTTGTTCTTGTAAGGATTATATACTGTGTCAAGATTAAGAATTTCTGAGTTAATTCGCTAAAACACATGTTAACTTGAAGAAACCATCCTAAATTTCTAACATTGCAGATTACTGTAGTCACATTCCAGGGAATGTGATTATACCTCCTTCTCATTTATTTATTTGAAATTATAAGATATGATACCCTCTTTCTCAGGTTATGAAATATTGTCTAAATGCAGATTATGGAAGGATTATCTGAGATAGATATTAGCTCTGATGATGAGACTGCAGATAAATGATGTCTTTCTGATGGGAATGCCGCTGCTGATGTCAATCATATGGATAATTTGCATTTAACAGATAAGGTATGCATTTCATGTGTCTAAGTGTAGCTATGCAACGTGGTGGAAGCATGTGCTTGATATGAAAACAAAAGAAACACCTGGAGATGTGAACTGAATTGCTAAGAATCTAAAAATTAATAAAATTCAGAGATAATAAAATGTTCAAAGAAGGGACATGTGTGCACGTGTCATGTGTGTGCTTCAACATAATCATGTCACAGCTTTTTTTTTTATCAGTAGAACACTATAGTATAATCACATCACAGTTGTCACGCCCCTTCTTGAAACTGGTTGACCAAAAAGTTCAAAGAAAAGGGACCATCAGGATTAGTGCTAGTATCCAATTGATCAAAAGATGATTCAGGAGGTGAAGGGTCATTGGCTGTTGCTACTAGCACACTACCTGACACGACACTTTTTAAAGGATTAGTCCCTCTATGTACATGCATATGTATTTATACACACACATATATATATATATATGTATGTACATGTGTGTGTATATATATATTTATTATTTGCGGTTTGTGAGTCGTCACATTTTAGAAAAGGATGAAGAATGTAGAAGAGGAGAAGAGGAAAAAGAAAAGAGCAAAAGGTTGGAGGAAGAGTGGAACTTGACCAAAAAGTAAAGTGAAAAGAAGTGGGAACAAGAGTATGAATGGAAAAAGAATAAGAGGCAACGAACAAGGGAGGAACCATAAAAAGACGACAGAGTATTAGATTGAGTCGAGAGTCGCACTTGAGGAGAATAGTCGACGTTTAAGCTATTTATGTTAAAAATTAATCAAACTATTAATGTTTATTAAATTATTTAAGTATTCAATGTCTTAAATTAATTACGCTATGTATTGACTCAATTGGAGCATGGTGCTGCGACTTTATGAGACAAAAAACCATGTTGAAGGGACAAATCTTCGTAGCATGTTGCAACAAAGCATCAAACAATATCGTTGCATGGGAATTTTTGAACTATCTTTGAAATATCCGCAAAATCCATTATCTAATTTCATAAACATATTGGCTTAAAGTAAAACCCAGAAAAAAGTAGCATTGACTCTTTAACCTAAAAAAAAAAAAATCTAAATGTTTTTGTGTTGTTTTCAAAGTTCTGTAGGGTCGTTTAAAATCGTATATTGCACGTCATTGCTTGGATGGCCTAAATGTTTGTTTTGTTTTAAAGTGGGGAGTTGGCTTTGGAATCGTATACTACACGTCATCACTTGGATCACAAGCAATTGAACAATCTCATTCAAGTGAAATCAATTTTGTGGTATTGGTCCACCATAGCAAATAAAGGAAACAACCTTCACTTAGAGGATTTTTTTTTCTCGCGAGATAGTTTTATTCTATGTAATGGTCTCGTATATGAGATGGTTTTATTTCAAGGTTGTTTTCTATGATAACAACAATACATCACCCATTGATATATCCATTGGGGGCTCAACGTCGAGGCTCCCCCCTTTCCCGCCTTTGTTTGCTTTTTGGTTAAAAAAAATTGAAGAAACATAGGCTTATTAATAAGTTTTGTGTTTAAATCATTGTTATTATTATGTTTGTATTACTTTTTGTCATTTTCTTTTATCCTAAAAGAAATCAAATAGCAAAGGAAATGAGAAATAGAGTGTAAAGCAACGGAAAGAGGTTAGAGGTTGAGATATTCTTGTAATGATATCTAGTAATGGGAGGAGTGTGTGAAGTTTTGGAGGAGATTGGGATGTGCTTTCTTGAGAAACCTACCAACTTTGAGGTGCATTCCTATTAGAAGTTGATGCTAGTTTAACAACATTAACTAGGTCCTCAGTAGGCAATTCTACTTGCCATTATGTGAAAATTGTAGGGTTATTTAACTTTTTACCCGTGAGTATTACGAGCCCAAACTTGTCTAACGTTTAGTTCAGATCCCAATTTCGATAGACGATGAATGGTAGTTTTGACCACATGTGAGTAAACCTCACTACCCTCCCCTTATTTGTAAAATGAATTTTGAAATTGTTATTTACAAAAATTCTTATTAGACATACCTCCTCAAAATGCCTCGAGATCTTATTATTAATATACATCTTGAGGAACCACAAATGGCCAAGATGTAATCTTTTAAAAATGCACAATAAATATGTTTAATTGAAAAAAAATGGTTCTTCCTTGATTGCCTTTTTCCTGAAACTCCATGATTGTTATTCAAATCTCACTAAACAAAACCCACCATTCGATTTCTTTCTATCCGATTCAGCCTCAGCATGCAAATAACCCCATCCCTCACGCCTATGTTCTTTTTCTTCAAATCGCCCCCTCCCCCTCATCATTCTCTTTCTCTCGCCCGTGAACCTCGCCCCCAAATCCACACTCACTCTTGTCTTGAGACAGAGAAAATGGTGAAGAAGAATTAAATGATTATTCCTCTTCAATTATGTTCTATTCAATAATCTCCTAAACCATCTCCCCTTTTCCTAAATTGACTCCCATGGCGGTGGAAAATTCCGACGAGTTTGTTCAGATTATAAGGAACTTGGGGTAATTGGTCAATGGGTAACAAGAATTGGAGGCCAAATCAGGAAGATTGTGATCAGAAACAAAATTTCAAAGAAAAGTTCTTAATTTGATGCGAACATTCACTGAAACTATTAGAATGCAAATCAATAGAAGAGAAAGAATTTACGTTGGGTATAGGGGAAAATGGATCGATATGTTGGGTTTTGGGGAGATGGGTCCTAAGGAAATTGATATCGAGGCCTCATTCCTACTGCCAAAACTTCGTTACTTGGAAGAGAATCCTTAATTTGAAGCTGCAACTTCACCTCCGATTTTTTCAAGTTCAGCAATTTGGAACCAATTTATTATGGAATTCAGCAATTTGGAACCAATTTATTGTGGAATTCTTGTTCATTCTCGTGGGATTCAAATCTGAAAAAATGAAATCGGGAAAATAGGTAAAAGTATGTAGTTCAAGGGTTGGAATAATTGTTTTGCTCAAAGAGAGGTGTACAATGCTTCTTGCAATCAAATTCGAATCTGACTACACTTCGTTTTCTCTTTCCATTTTGAGCTCTAGTGAACTTTAATGGCACTAAGTTTTTGAACCTTTGATGGTGCTAGGTCGAGGAGTTGGGGTTTCTAAACGGTTGTGGCGACTTGATTAGACAAGGAAGAAGCAATTTGGATTTTTTGTTTTTAATAAATCTTTTTAGTTTAAAAAAGATTAAACCTTGGTCGGTTGTAATTCCTCAAAATGTGTATGAAAACATGTAATGGTATATCGAGGCAGATTGAGGGAGTTTGTCTAGTTATGTTGTAGGGTAATTTGAAAATTTACTTTAGAAATAGAGGAAGCATATTGAGGTCTTTTCACGCGTAAGGTCAGAATTACTATTCGTCATTAATTGAAATTGGGGTCTAAAATAAACGTTGGACAAGTTTGGGATCTAAAACTAACCTAATGATGAGGGGCAAAAGGCTAATTAATCCAAAATTTTATTTTTGATGTTGTAACACCCCTACTTTTTCAATAACAATAAAAATTTATGTATCTAAAATTCATTTGAAATTTGTATTTTAAAATCTTCTTTCGTTTGACAAGTCGTATTTTTCAAAATTCACTTAACTTTCTTACCTTCCGAATCTCGGGACGAGATTCCATTTAATGTGTATATGATGTAACACCTCTAAATTTCATAAAGCTAATTTATTTTGTTTTGAATTAATTACAATAGAATTAAATTTATTTGAATTTAAATTTCAAAATTTAGGGTGTTACTTGGTCAGTTTAGAGGGTGGGTGCCTTCGGAATTTCAGTGAGGGCGAATAGCCACCCACTTTATAATGAGAGAAATCTCTTTCTTCCCCATTTTCCCCTTCTCCTTTCTTGTACGTTGTCTTCTTCCTCTGCCGATGAACTCGACATGCAATCGAGCTTCACAACGAGTTTCATTGCTCCAAACTCTCTCATCATTCTTCCCTTTTCTTTTCTCTCCCTTCTCCTTCCCTTTTGGTTTTCGCACAAAAGAAAAACAGATTCGCTCACTTTTGATCGAGCTCTCACTGGCAGAGAGAGAGCATGCGAGAAGGGTGATCTGCAGTGATCGATCTGCTGTTTGGTTGTTGTGTGTTGCTATGTGTTGTTGTTTGTTGTTGTCTGTCGGTGGGATGAATTGTAGAGGATCAACCTAAGCGGAGAAAATCGAGTCCAACGATGGCGAGAGAGAGGTGTTGGCGGCGTTATGAATGGCGTGGGAGAGATTGCAGGCGAGAGAATGATGGGACGATTGCGTTGGCTGCTCAATCCTTTGCGATTTGCGATTTCGGTGAGTAATTCTCACCTTTTCTTGTGAGTTATCCTTGAAAATTTCCCTCCCTGTGTTTTGCATTACCTTATTTCACGGTTTATTGAGGTTGCATTATGTTGACTCAAATTCTATCTCCAGAGCTTCAAAGCAAAATATTTGATATTTGTAGCTTGTGTGCAATAATTTTATTTCTGGTTGTTGTTTGTGATTTCTTTGAGAAATATGCACTGGCTCGATCTAGCTAACAGAAGTTGTGGTTGCATCCACGTTCACCACTTGTGATGTCGAAAGGTACAACTAATAAGGTGACAAGGAAAACATCGACTTATTTCTATTTTCCATATAGTTTGTGTGGTTGCATTGGGAATTTCCATGGGGAGGATCCTGATGTCTAATATGACAACGGTTGTTCACAATGAGTGGACATTATTTTGTAATTATTTTATATGGGAAGGGTGAATAATGGTTTTCCACATTGATTGTGAAAATAAGTAACAACTAACATGTAACTGTTTTGTATGTTTGTATTCATGCACTAATTAAAAAAAAATGACAATGGTTTTTGTTGCAACCAAAGAGAATTTTTAAAGATTCTCAAATATAACTTTTTCAACTCATCATGAATATTGATAATTTTTTTCTACTCTATGTTGAATTAATCAATAGAAACAGGGTTTAAAAACATATGTTATAATGCAACCATCGATGCCCATTTAAGAACTCATACTCCATACAAAGCTATACACTGACCTTATCATGGCCAATAGATCATCCCAAATGAGACTTGGAAAACAAGTCAAAGTAGTTGAATGCACACTCATTAGATGATTGTTGACAATGAAAATATATGGCATTTGGTGGTGGTTTTGATTGGATAGATACTTGCAAAAAAATATCTAGAGAGGTGTGTGTATCCATGCTATATTTTTTCTATTTTCTAGATAAGCTGAGCATTTAAGATTTTAGCTAATTAGAAAAGTAAAAGAGCTTAACTCCAAATCCAAGAATTTTGGGTATCATTCGTAAGTTGATTTAAAACATTTGCCAAATCTGACTAATTTGTTAAATGTGTAGCACTGTCATATACCCTTAGTTGAAGACTACAAGCTGTGTTTGAATTTTTATTATGTTGGTTGCATGAATATAATGGATTCAGTCCAATGTCCATTATAACTTATAAGTATGCATTTTAGATGGAAATTTGCTCTCACTCTACTTTCACTTGGGTTGTACCATATGTCTATTTTTAGCTAACACTACGTTTCACTATATTTTTGTTTCGCGTGCATTGTTCAAACAAATAATTTTAGTTTTATCTCTTTGCTATTATTGGAAAAGAATTGTTCAAACTCTAGACCTTCTAAGGTGTGTGATTTTGACTGAACTATTGTTTTTTGGTTAGCGTTTGCTAAGTGTTGTCATACTTCTATCTGAGTGGTGATCCTTGATTTTAATGGTCAATAGAGGTGATTTGTTAAATGCTTTTTAGGAGTCACACATTTGTGTTAAACTTTTGCTTGGAGCTATATGATTGGCCCTCTCATTAACTTGTTTACTTGAGAAACGTCATTTTTAGATATTGTGGTGAATTTATTCGTAATTGACAAAGTGTCACCGCTCGTTTATTGCCCGGAAGGCTAAGTAAAGAATTATGAATTTTGAGGATGACCCTCATTTTCTTATAGAGAAACTAAATTACCTTCGGGTTGGGTTTTGCGGAAAAGGGTGTGGTTTTGAAATGCCTAAAATATGCTTGATATTTATTCTTAAAAAAATGTGACGTGACTTTATGCGCATTGATAGCTCAAGAGTGCCTTTTGTTACTCATATAGTTAGGAGTATTCGGTGATGCATGCTTGTATGTGATTTGTCCCCACTTGGGCATGAGTGACGGAGAAATCCTCCTTTATATGAGAGAGGCATACGGGCATGTATGTTCGGCATGGAGGTGGTGCAAATGTGGTATCGTCTAAGTGATCAATCTAATAAAAATGAATAATATAATTAAGTCAAATAATATATGGACACTATTGTTTTAATTGATAAAACACCAACTATTTGATAAATCATCTTCATACTGTTTCTAACCCTTTTCATGTACGATGACAAGTCTATTAACATTATTGCAGGTCAGACTTGCCATGGTTAATTATTACAAAGTAAATACAGGTAAATATTTTACTTTAATAATGATAAGATTTTTTTTAGGATGACATGATTGCCTCGTTGAGGAATTAAATTTTTTGAATTGTGATTTTTTTGCATGACACCTTTGCTTCATTGAGGAACTACCTGTTTGTGTTTAATTTTATGTTATCACTTCCGTTATTGAATTTTCACGTTCCGAGTTTTAAGGAAATGGATAATTCTACGTAAATATTAGGATTTCATTTTCTTGAAAATCGGGGCATGACAGATGTGCCCCATGGATTCAACAACTTTTATGTCCCCTACAACAATATATTGCCACTTGAAATCTACGTTCCTAACTGCAGCTGTATTTAGCTATTACTTTTTCTTACTTTTTTTTTTTTTTCGTACTGGTAGTTGATGTGAATGGTGAATGGCTTTGGTATTGCAGGAGACAGCCGGGAGTTCTGATGTGAAGGATGTAGGGAGCGAGGATGAGACTTCGGATGAAGCAGCTGAAAACAATATGCCTATAACATTACAATCAATAGCCCTTCTAGGCGTCGAGGAAAGGGGCGATCTCGAGGGGGATGAGTGGTCACACCCACCCCCCTTGCCCCTTTCCTCGCCATTTAGAATTTTCCTACAATCAAATAACAAAGTAAGTTTGCCTCAACCTCCTTTCTGCCACGTACAATTTCTTTTATCTTGGACGTTGACCCCAACTTATTCCCAACAGAATTATCAATTCTCAAACTATTTGTGCTGGCAGGACTCTTTTCTATAGAAAAATGTTTCACTTCCTTTACATTCCCCCTTGTATTGTTTCCTTTGTAGTGCATTCTTCTACTAATCGCCCTTTTCATACCTTGTGTCTATTTATTTTATGTTGGTTATATTTGACTTGTATTCAGAAGATGCATGCACTGCCAAGAATAAAAATTTTCAAAATCAGTCCTTCTAAATGGCGAGGAAAGGGGCGAGGGGTGTGTGTTACCATTCATTCACTCGAGATTCGCGAAGCTGCGCATCTCGAGGGGATGAGCGGTCACACCCTCACCCGTTTCCTCGCCATTTAGAATTTTCCAAAATTTTATGTGTTGCTTCAAGACACTGAAAGGCAAAGTGAGGCTGATGATGAACTAATAAAACGCTTGAGCAAACAGAGACAGCGTGCAATTGGAGTAACTCGTGGGAAGCAAAGATCTTTTGCCTCCAGAAATTCTTACAAAGACAAGGGAGGCAAATCTTTCCAGAGTGCCAAAATGCAGAAACAGCTGAGTAGTTGGTGACGAGGGACAAAAAGTAAAAAAAGAACAAAAGAAATCATGTAAATTCTTTAATCATTTTTTGGCTGTCAGGAATATATACAGTGATGTCGGTTTTGTTTTTTTATCTTGATAATCTTGAGATTGTATCCTTTTTCTTTTCTTTTCCTTTTGTTGCTCCCATCCTTCATGTATTCTTTGAAGAGCAATTCTAGTTGGCAAGGGAAAACCAGTCTAGTTTGCTGCCTGGTGGGTGAAAATACATTTTTACCTCTCTCTTTAAACACTTTTTTGGAGTGTGTATTTAAATAGGGGGGGGCCAGGCAACAAATCAGGCTAGTTTCCCAGGTCAGCTAGAATTTCTGTTCTTTGAATATTGTTGGTTGAGCTAACAATGATTTCTTATTGAATTGTTGTGCCTTCTATTTATTCAACTAATGGTGTGTTTGACTATATGGAATCTTGTTCTATGGGAATTCATGATGGAACCACTTACATTTAAGTTAAAGCTAAATTGAGGTGATACTCATGATCCACAACTAAATTTTGTATGATCAGTTGAGGGAATTAAAATCTCATAAGAATCCTACTCCTTATCCTTATTCCACTGAAACATTTGATTCAATTTCATAAGATTTTCATTCTCACTATTGATCACAAAGTTGAGCGGTAGATCATGAATGTTGTTCCATTTTCCTTAAATATAGATGGTCCTCATGAATTTCCACATAATAAGATTGTATGTTACCAAACACATCCCAAGACTCAACAATTAAGCAACATTTTACGCTCTTATATGATTTTTAATTTTCAGGTTGAAGCTTTATTTGTAGCATATGACATAAGCCTATGGCATATGTAAGCTTGGAAAAAGCCCTAAGAGCTTGTTTGATGAACACTTGAGACTAAATTCAGAGCAGCTATCTTATTGAGGGTTGTTTGAATTGAACCATTATTTAGTGTCGAAGTATTTAATTAATTGTTTAGATTTCTTTAAACAGTGAAAGATGCAATTGTTTAGATTTCTTTAAACAGTGAAAGATGCAAGTTTTCCAAACTTTTATCTGTCTGACATTCTGTAAGTAACATCATTACCATTTAAAAAAAAACTTGTAGCATTAACATCATTACCATTTCAAAATCTTCCACTAAAGTTCATTTATAACAACTCGTCCCAAACAAATTTTTTAGCATCAGCAATCAATTCTCAGTATAACAGTTCAGTTTCAACAGGCCCAACGTTGGATAAAAGAAATGAACCGAAACTAATCTGAGTTCTGAGATTGTCAACACCCAAGGATCCCTAGCCAGTATTGGATTATTTGCTAACCTCAACTCCTTTCGTATCACCAATTGTTCACGTAATAGCATTTGCTCCAAAGTGGTTGTATATGATGAGAAGTTTCAGCACCAAGGCAGACTTATTAGTATGATCAGAATGCAGGATCCAGGGATACTAGTGAGGTTATGCGTTGAGGCACGGCCATCAAAACTAAGGATAGCACCCAGCAAAAAACAAGATCGCAAACATATAATCACATTAAAGATAGCTAGAAGTGACTACAATTTCGCAAGACTCCTGACTTAAGACCCAAGATACCACAATACATTACATTCTCAAACTTCAACCATGAACATCAAAACCCCAAAATCCTCATCAAGTATGGCCATCATTCCTCCATTTCTTCATCATCATCAATCTCCTCTATCTTCATCTTCTTCACGGCTTTCGCAGCATCACTTCTCGGACCATTTGGAATCTGAATTAGTATGTCACTCTTCTGGCCAGTGCTTGCATTCACAAGACCACCATTTTTCTCAACCCTGTAAACAAGTCCCTCACCTCCTGGTGAGGCATCAATGTTGACAGTCGAGTTCTCATCAATTTCTTCTCTGATAAGCATCTTAGACAGCTCAGTCACCACCTTCTTCTCAAGCCACCTCCTTATTGGTCTAGCTCCATAGACCTGTTCTCAAAAGAAATCACTACATATGATCCAGAGTTGCTTCAACTAATAGAAAAAGCCTACAAGGTCTACTTCAAACAAAAAGCCCACTCAGAAAAAGTTTCTTACCGGATCATAACTCTCAGCGAGGACAACGTCCAGAGCTGCATCAGACACGGCCAAAGCAATGCCCCTCTCTGCCAAGCGCAACGCTACATCCCTCATTTGCAACCTAGCAACCTTTCTCAGCTGATCATGTGAAAGGGGATCGAACACTACAATTTCATCCAACCGATTAAGTAGCTCAGGTCTGAAATGCCTCCTCACCTGTTACAAAGAAAACTCTTAACACCTTTAAGTTTGGGAATATAAACAAAACTTAAGACACAAACAATGACACTAGCACCCAAGCTTACCTCCTGCATGACCAGGTCCCTTGCAGCTTGCATTGTACACTTGCCCATAAGTCCAGAAAGTAGGTGCTCCGCTCCCAGGTTTGATGTCATAATAATTACAGTATTGGAGAAATCCACTGTCCGTCCCTGCCCATCAGTTAGCCTACCATCATCAAGAACTTGAAGGAGAGTGTTGAATACTGCTACATGGGCCTTCTCGACTTCATCAAATAACACAACACTATAAGGCCTCCGTCTAACAGCTTCCGTTAGTTGCCCACCTTCATCATGACCGATGTATCTACAGTCAAAATTTTCCATAGTAAGTGCACATTCAAAACCTTTCTAAATGTGTCTAAATTACAATTTCAGAAAACCACATGCTCACCCAGGTGGAGCGCCAATCAATCGTGAAACCGAATGTTGCTCCATGAACTCGGACATATCAATCCGCACCAAAAGATTTTCATCATCAAACAGTTGTTCTGCTAGGGCCTTTGCGAGCTCAGTTTTGCCTACACCTGTTGGACCCAAGAACAGAAATGATCCAGTCGGCTGTTGTGGTCGTCCAAGACCAGCCCTTGATCTCAAGACAGCTTCAGCAACCGAAGCAACAGCCTGGTCCTGCCCCACCACTCTCTTATGTAATCTATCAGCTAGACCAATCAGCCTTTCCTTCTCGTTCTGGCCAAGCCTTGTGACTGGTATTCCCGTCCAACGGCTCACCACTTCTGCAATTTGATCAGGTCCAACAGTTTCGGTAAGCATTAAGTTTTCATCAGTACTCCCTTCATAATTTTGTATAGCAGCTTCTATCTCCTGAAGTGCCCCATATTTCAGGTCAGCAGCCCTGGCCAAGTCCATTCTTCTTTCAGCTTCTGCTAAACTGATCAGTAGCTCTTCACGCTTCTGCTTCAGTCTACGAATTTCATCAATTCTTTCTTTCTCCTTCTTGTACTTCATCATCAGAGGCTGTAATTTATCTCTTAGATCATCTAGCTCCTTCTGGACCTGTAAGAATTAGGAAGAAGAATTAACAAGCGGTCAATATCAGAGGGAAATGTTGCAAAATACTTCAACACCTACTCACCTCAACTAATCGAGCTTTGCTCGCTTTGTCCTTCTCTTTCTCCAGGGCATGGAGTTCAACTTCCAACTGAATTCTCTTCCTTTCAAGATTATCAATTTCTTCTGGCTGGCTGTCAAGTTGAACTCTCACATTTGCACATGCTTCATCAACTAGATCAATAGCTTTATCCGGGAGGTGACGTCCTGAAGAGGATACCAATTTCAGAGTCCAAATGAAATAGTTCCGGAAACAAAAAATAACAATTCATTCTGAATAAACTAGATTCATAATCAATCAATCTACTCCGTGATATCTGATTCATCTGGTTCCAAAATTCATGCTTCTACTTGGCTTTCTCAGTAACCTTACATGTTTTCTAAATAAATTAAATAACTAGTATAACATGTTGGTAGGCATTAATAATTAAAACAAAAGAAATTGGGATGTTGAACATACCAGTAATGTAGCGACTAGATAGCTGCGCAGCCACCACCAAAGCCCTATCTTGAATCCTGACACCATGATGACCTTCATACCTCTCCTTCAACCCTCTCAAAATACTAATTGTATCCACAACACTTGGCTCGGCAACATAAACTTGCTGAAAGCGTCGCTCAAATGCGGCATCCTTCTCCACATACTTCCTATACTCTTCAAGAGTAGTAGCACCAATGCACCTCAATTCCCCTCTAGCCAGCATTGGCTTAAACAAATTTGCAGCATCCATAGAGCCTTCGGTCCTTCCAGCTCCTAACACGAGATGAATCTCATCAATAAACAAAATCACCTTCCCTTGAGCATCTTCTACTTCTTTCAAAACAGCTTTCAATCTCTCCTCGAATTCTCCTCTATACTTGGCTCCAGCCACCAATGCACCCATATCTAATGCCACAAGTCTGACATCGTTAAGATTACTGGGCACATCTCCTCTGACTATTCTTTGAGCAAGTCCTTCAACCACTGCAGTCTTTCCGACACCCGGCTCACCAATCAAAACAGGGTTGTTCTTAGTTCTTCTGGAAAGAATTCTAATAACCCTTCTAATCTCTTCATCTCTACCAATAACTGGGTCAAGCTTCCCAACTTGTTCAACAAGATCACGCCCATATGTCTTCAAAGCCTGAAAATTAGTATCCCCAGAAGCACTCTCAACCTTTCTTCCTTCCTTCCCTCTAAGCTTCTCCACCTCTGTTTTGACTCTTGCAGCACTAACACCAGCTTCTTTCAAGAGATCCCCACCAATCTGGGAATCCTCGAGAAGACCCAAGATGAGCTGATCAACTGCTAAATGGGTGTCTCCACGCTGCTTCTGGTAAGACTGGGCTCGACGAAGCACCTTGATGAAAGAAGTAGTTGGAGGGATTTCGTCAGGAGGAGGGTGTTGAGATGGGATTTTCTTGAGAGATTGTTTGAGGACTCTCTCAAACGAGTTTGCTGCTTCATCTCCACCGCCAGCATTGGAGATTGCCTGACGAAAGATCCCATTGGGTTCAGAAATGAGTGCGAGTGCGAGGTGGATTGGAGTGATTTGAACATGGCCAGAGTTGATGGCGAGTTCATGAGATGCAGAGAGAACTTCATTAGTTTTGTGTGTGAACTTGTCTGGATTCATTCTATTGTTTTGATTCTATCAAAGAAAAGATGCTATGGTTTGCTTTGTGAGGAAATACAAGGTCTTTGTGTGTGTATTTGTTGAGATGAGGGAGGTGTCTAGAAAGATCGAGAAAAGTGATGTAGGGTGGGGTCGGTGTTGGGGTTCTCGAAGGTTGGAAGAAAATCCTAGAAATTTCCAGGTTCCACGTGTGTAATTTGCGCAAGCACCGAACACCCAACAGGGTCTCCCATTCACGTCAACCACAGTTTTCGGTTTATAGTCGCCATGTAGCGGGCCTGGTGTACACGTCCATTTGGCACGATAGCAAACTTGAAGGCATTCTCACATGCACCGCACGTGCCTAGCATTCAAGCAAATTAATCTATTATTATGATTATTATTATACAAGGATGCACGGACTCGGACACGGACACGACACGGCGAATCGGCAATTTTCAAAAAAATAGAACTCCACGACACGGTCAAACTTATTTTTTTAATATATTTTTTTGTAACTCATATGAACATAAAATTATAAATAATAATAGTGAACAATCCATACATATCAATAAAACATTCATTCATTCAAAATTTCAAATGCATCAAATCAAAGTCAAGCTCAAGTCATACTCATAAAGCATAAGCATTTGAGAATGTAAAAACTCATTATTTGCAATATTTGCAATATTGATTCACTGATTGAAATACTCATTCTTTGCTAATGCTAATCTACTTTTTTTATTCTTTGCAGTTGAAGTACAAAAATCACAAAAATCAGCAGAAATTAGAAAATCAGCATAAAAAAAAATAAGCACAATACTCATTGTTTTATTCTACAAGTGTTGGAAGAACACACATCCTCAAATATCAGAGACACAGAGAGTCTCATATTCATGAAATCATTCATGAAATCAGAATATGGAAGAAGTAGAAAAAACTTTGAGGATGTGTGTTCAATCAGACATGAATCAGAGCATAACAAAATCAGGATGTGTGTTGCAATATCAGCACAATACTCATTCAAAAAAAATAAAAAAAAATCAAAGCAGAAAAGAAAATCAGAGATGAATCAGAGAAGAAATCCGAGAAGAGAATGATGCATAGACTGATAGAAGAAAATTGCAGAAAAAAAAAAAACGAAAAAAGAAAGGTACCTGCTGGAGAAGATCTCCATAAGGATGTCCTCAGAAATCGGTTTTGCATACACACATACATCTCAGAAGAGTCTTGATCGACAGTCTGGAGAAGATCTCCATAAGGATGTCCTCAGAAAGCAGAGAAAGGTCCATGGCACGAAGATCTCACCTTGAATTTGCAAGTTCTGAGGATGAAATGAAACTCAAGTCGAAATCGATCGAACCCTCTCTCTGTCTCTTTCCCTCTCCCTCTCTGTCGAAATCGACCGAAATCAATCGAACCCTCTGTCGATCGAACCCTCTCTCTCTTTATCTCTCCCTCTCTGTCAAAATCGACTGAAATCAATCGAACCCTCTGTCGATCGAACCTTCTCTCTCTCCCTCTCTATCGAAATCGACCGAAATCGATCGAACCCTCGAGTCGACTCCCTCTCTTTCTCTGTTTTCTCTGCTCTCTGCTCTTTGATTAGGGATTTAGGGTTTGTGGGAGGGAGGAACCAAACAATCAAAGAGGATGGAGGAGGGATTATTTGCACCTGACCAAGTCCGGACCGTGCGTGGACCGTGTCTGGCCGAGTCCGGACCGTGGTCAACGAATTTTGACCGTTGACCACGTGTCCAATACGTGTCAGGCGCGTGTCGGACGCGAATCCCTGTCCGACACGTATTTGACACGTGACTCGGAGGTTTTCCGAAGAGTTGGTGCATCCTAGTTATTATACTATACATTCAACCTATTAAAGCATTTGCTAAATAACATTACCATTTCCATTGAAAAACACCACTATCAATTTTTTTTAATCTACTAAAGAACACCATCACCCAGTCTCACCGGAACGATGAACGTCGGTTAGCACGTCTCATCCTCTCTTATACCTCTTCATTTTGTCCATGACTCTCTTCTACTACTTAATCTTATCTCTTGCGCGAGGAAACGAACCCATTTCGCAAAGCTTGCCTTCCTTCCCAAACTCGCCAAACGTCGGCATCTCTCCCTCTCTTCTACATCTTCAACGTCTCCCTTTGTTTTTCTATTATACTTCTTCGTCTTCGTTTGGAAAGATTTGGGTGAAGTTTGTATCTAGAAATGGACGAGTTCAGTGAAAATGATGTTGACAGGCTTGAAGATGATAATGGAGGAATTAAGAGTCATCATTGTGCTCCATTTATAAGAAGTGGATGAAAAAGATGGACATTTTCAAGATGAAGAACAACACACTTTATTTGAGATACATTCTCAATTTGAGATGAACTTGTCTGAATATTTCTTTATTCTTGCGAATATTGTAATATCATGTTTAATTTTTTTATTATATTTGAAGTAACATTGTTATTTTTAGGGTTATTTGAACACTAATTTTTTTTTTAAGGTTAGTTGTTATTTTTTGCATAGGATGTCATCGTCGATTTAATAGATTTCAAGATACCTACAAATAATCTTGACAACCCGAAGATATTTAAGCGTATTTAGAAGATATCAACCTTCTAGAGGTAACATTTTCCTTAATCATTTTATTTATTACATTTCTTAATATATAAATTAGAATAACAATTTTTTATTTACTTAATTTATAAAAATGATGATTTTGACACGAATAAAGAATGAGCACTGGAAGAGACAGTTGATGATGACAACTTATTTATTATAGAAGAGGTAAGGTTAATTCTTGTAAGCATGTCATTCTTGTCTAATTCTGTTTTATAAGTTCATTGATTAACACGTTTATTAGTGTTCTTAACATCAATATGCATTATTTTTTGTAGGTATTTCTATCGAAGTTGTCCATGATAGCTTGGTGTCGAGGTGTTGGTAGGGATAATAACATGGTTTTGATTATCACCAAATCAGAACCCGCTGAGCAGCTGTAAAAAAAAGGATCCACTTGGGATGTGAAACTCAAGAAAAATTGAAGGCAAAAATTGGAAGTTGGTCTATTGACCAGTACAAAGAAGTGTGGGTGCCCATTTCAGTTGAGAGGGGTGCCACAAGTTAATCATCGTTGGAAGCTGCAAGTGACCTGTGGAACCTACAATCATCCACAATCAAAATCTCTTCTTGGCCATTCATTTGCGGACAGACTCAACAAAGCAGAGATCGCATATTTGCATAACATGTCAACATCAAGTGTAGCCCCTGACTACATTTTGTTCAGTTTGAAAAAGACGTTTCCCAACAATGTGATACATTTAAAGATTGTTTAAAATGTCATTCATCAGCTAAAGACATTCCAACTGAAAGGCACGACATTTTTGCAAGCCACAATGCACTTGTTGAGTGAGAACGGTTATATTAAACGGCATACAGTCGATGATCAAAATAGAGTCATCAATATTTTCTAGTTGCATTCCGAGTCAATTCAACTAGTGAAGTGTTTCTCATTGGTGATGCTTATGGATTGCACCTATAAAACCAATCGCTATCAAATGTCACTATTTTAGGTTGTGGGTGTCACGTCGACATACAATACTTTCAATGTTGGTTGTTGTTTTATGTCTTCTGAAAATGAATATGCGTACACTTGGGCATTGGAAAAACTACTGGGAGTGTTTGAGTCAGACAACTTGCCACCGGTGTTTGTGACTGACAAAGAGCTTAGTTTGATCAAAGCCATTGAGCTAGTCTTCTCTTAAGCAAGGAAGTTGTTGTGTAGGTGCCACGTAAATACTAATGTGAAAAAAATTGTAAAAACGCTTTGAGGATAATGAGGGGTGGAACGAATTTATTGAATCTTTCTCGGATTTGTATAGATCAAATATAAAGCAAGAATAGAACAAGGACATTGTTGAGTTCGAGAGAAGATGGATATCACATCCCAAGTGTTTGGACTATCTGCAGACAGTTTGTTATCTGTATAAGGAGTTCTTTATGAAGCATGGATCAACACTTCTATGCAATTTGGCCAACAGACAACTGGTCGCATCGAAGGCGCATATTTCAGGTTAAAGAAAATGTTGGAAAATTTCCAAGGCAGATTTTATAATGTATGTACAAATATGCATGAAATGATCCAAGTCCAACTTATAGAGATTGAAGCGTCCTTTAGAAAAAGTCTAACGAATGTAAAGAAAAAACATGTCACCCTTATCTGGAAAACTTCATGGGTTTGTGTCGCACAAGACTCTTGATTTGATGCTATCAGAAATTTGTAAGTTTGAATTAAAATTTGTGGGCAACGACCCAAGCAAGTGTCGATGTGTGATTTGAATCACTCATGGGTTGCTTTGTGTTCATGAAATGACACAATATCTCAAATCTACATGACAACTTTCATTGTCCATCTTACATAAACATTGGATGCAATTTGGCAAAACGCATCTTCGTGCAACTGCGGATGTGATTATAAATCCAGTGATCGACATCGTTAAGCAATAGTTATTTGAATACACTCCTGATTAGCAGTTGGTGTTGAAGAGAAAGTTTTTAGATTTGAGGTGTCTGATTCAAGTGTTTTTCAAAAGAGTGTTTCTAAGTCAAAAGAGTGTTTCCCTAGGTCCATGTCCACCCCCCTTGGAATACAGACTTTTTCCTATGTTGAATTAGTTCGTGCCACCCCCTGTGGTGTTGGTTTTGATTTTCCCCTACTCTTCTCTTGTCCTCAACCCTAGAAAGCAAAGGACGAGCCGACAGCGGCCGAGGTAGCATCTGGGCAATCTTCTCTTGCTACCTAGGTTAAGGACTTGTATTGGAATTATTTGCATTAGCTAGTATTTTCCTTTACAAATAAGGACTCAGAGTCCTTTTGTGATGGTGTGATTGGTTCACAATTCATGTGGGACTCAATGTCCTTTTTTTTCTCTCTTTATAGCAAGCATACAACAACTAATTACATAGAAGCAAATACAAGGCAACAACGAGACACACAACGACCAGCAGCACACAATGTGATCAGCAAAGGCAGCAAATCAACGTTATAGGTAGCAACATACACAACGTGAGCAGGCAACGTGTTCGGCGTGAAATGGGATGAGAGAAGGACGTGAAATAGGTTGGGAGTTCGGTGTGATTCGGTGTGTGTGCAGCATGAAACAATAGCCAAGTTGAAGGATTGGAATCGAGTGATTTCGGGTGTTCTTCGTTTGCGAATTTCGACAAAGTTTTGGTGGTATTGTTTGCTTGAGATTGGGTAATCTCAAGGATCGTTGCTTGACATCGTTGTAATCTTCAAGTAAGTGTTTCCATATCAATAAAATAGTTACAAAGTCGTCGTCCGTGGAGTAGGCAAAGTCGAACCATGTAAATCTCGATGTCATCTTTATTTTCTGCATATTGCTTGTTGTTTGCTATTACTTGCATATCGTTCTTAACCATTAACTATCACCACCTAAGTCCAGGACTTGTGTTGGAATTATTTGCATTAGCTAGTATTTCCCTTACAAGTGGTATCAGAGTGTCAGTTAGTTGGTGTTTGTGTTTTGAAGGTGTCAATTAAAATGGTTCAAAGGTCTTCTTCATTGCGTGATGATGGCTATGTGAAAGTCCATGGGTTTGACATTGTTTGATTCAATGGTAGGATTAATTTTAAAGCTTGGCAGATGGATTGTAAAGATATTCTGATTAGTTTGGATCAGATTGATGCACTAGATGAGAAAAAAAAACCATCATCAGATAAGGCGATGATTGAGGTTATCGAGAAGTGAAGTAAAATGAATAAGAAGGCATGTAGTACGATTCATTTGTGTCTTTCTCGCAATGTGGCTTGCAACTTCGCTAATGATATGACGGCTCAGGGTATTTGGGATAAGCTTTAGGCTATGTATCTTCAGAATGATCAGATGAGTGTGGTGTACCTACATAAGAAGCTCTTCACTTTCAGGTTACAGCCAGGTAAACTCATGATTGGTTACATAAATGAATTTGAATGTTTATGTTCAAATTGTGTTAGCTTAGGAGCTAAATTTGAAGATAGTCAGAAAACATTATTTTTGTTGAATGGGAACCGTTTGTTGATCAGATGACAACATTGAAGAAAGATAAATTTGTGTATAGTGATATTGTTCAAGCTGTACTTGCAAAGGCTTCTAGAAAGAGTGTTTCGAATGATGAGGTTCAAGCACATGGGCTTTTGGTAACAAGGGGAAGAAATTACAAAAGGAACAACTACAAAAGGAATCGGTCTAAATCAAAAGGCAGGGATATGTCTAAGGTTGAATTTCACAAATGTAAGCGCAAAGGCCATTACATAAGGGATTGTACAGACTGGAAGGATAATCACAATAAGCAAGAAAATGAGAGAGGGCGTAGTGAATGTTGTTGAGACACAGAATGTGGTAGAGGATATTCTAATCGGGGGTGACTTAGCACATGCACTGATGGCAAAATATTATGACCATTTGTATGACGGTTGAATGTTGGATACGGGAGCTTCGTATCATATGTGTCCCGTAAGGGAATGGTTCAGCACTTATCGCGGGGTTAAGGGTAGTTCAGTTAAAATGGGTGACTCTCAGCCTTGCAAGACAATGGGTGTTGGTACAGTCAAATTCCAGTTGGTAGATGGGTCATGTAGATAGCTTACCGAGGTACGTCATGTTACAACTCTTTTATCTTGGGGTGCTTAAAACTTAGGGCTACAAGTATATTGGTGAGAATGGGTATTGCAGTGTTTATTTTGGTGACAGGTTGCTTATGACAGTAGTTAGGCATGGAAATTTTCATTTCCTTCAAGGCAGTATAGTTGAAGGTGGAGCTATGGTTTCTACAGTTGTTGATGAGAAAAGCTTGACGCGTACATAGTTATGGCACATGCGATTAGGTGAGAATTGACTAAGAACTTTAAGCAAGCGGGGCTTGTTTGGTGGTGATAAAATGGCAAAACTGGATTTTTGTGAACATTGCAGGGTCAATTTTAGTGATGCTACTCATAGCACCGCGGGGCTTGTGGATTACATCCACACTAATGTTTGGGGACCCTCTAGAGTCGCATCCAATGGGGGTTCCAGGTATTTTGTGTCTTTTATCGATGACTTCAGCCGGAAAGTATGGGTGTATACTATGAAACATAAAAATAAAGTCACTGATATCTTCAAGAAGTGGAAAATTATGATTGAGAAACAAACTGGAAGGGTGATCAAAGTAGTGAGATCTGACAATGGCGATGAGTATACCGAAGATCCCTTGAAGCAGTTTTGTTTGGAACATGGTATTAGAAGACACTTCACAGAGAAGTCGACACCACAACAGAACGGGGTAGCAGAACGGATGAACCGTACCCTATTGTAAAGAGCATGGTGCATGTTGTCCCATGCAAGTTTGGGCAGAATATGGTAGGCTGAAGCAGTAAACACGGCGTGCTATCTCATTAACCGCTCTCCTTCATCAGCTATTGAGTCTCAGATTCCTATGTGGGTATGGTCTGGTATTTCTTCAGATTATTCTAACTTGAAAGTATTTGGTTGTCCAACATAATTTCATGTTAGGGAAGATAAAATTGGAGTAAGGGCCAGAAAAACTATTTTTCTCGGTTATCCAGATAATGTGAAAGGGTATAGATTATGGTGCCCTGACTTGCAAAAGTTTGTGATCAGTCGAGATGTGAAGTTCCATGAGGAGGCTTTGTTACAGGCAAATATGGTTCCCATATTTGAAGGGGTGATAGCTATGATGAAGATGAGGATGCTGGAGATTCTCTACATGTGGAGCTTGGAGCTCCTAGATCTCATACATAGCATGATGTTCTTTATACTAAGGGAATGGGCGATACAGATATGATGCCTGATCAGACAGTGGCAGAAGATGAGGTTCCTAATGATGGGGACATGGATCCTACACAACAACAGATTCAACAGTTACAAACACCGTCTTTAGCAGCAGGAAGAGAACCTAGAGTCAGACGTGCACCACTTAGATTTGGCTATGAGGATGACGCAACTTGCACATTCTCAGTTCTTGATGGGTATAATGATGTTCCTACCACATATACACAGGCTTTGCGAAGTGTTCACAAAGAGGTGTGGAAGGTAGCTTTGGATGAGGAGATGTTATTTCTTCAGAAAAATCATACATGGGAGCTTGTGACACTCCCTAGAGGGAAGAGGCCGATTGGGTGTAAATGGGTTTTCATAGTGAAAGACGAGATTTCAGATTCCAGGGGAACTTGTATAGGTATATGATACAAGGCAAGATTGGTGGCTAAAGGATATGCATAGCAAGAAGGTGTGGACTACAATGAAGTATTCTCTCCGGTGGTAAAACACACTTCTATTCGAGTCCTTTTGGCTTTAGCAATGCAATTTGACTTAGAGCTCGAGCAACTTGATGTCAAGACTGCTTTCTTGCATTGAGATTTGGAGGAGGACATATACGTGTCTCAGCTCGATGGATATGTTGTTGTTGGTAAAGAAGAAAAAATATGCAAACTGAATAAGTCACTGTATGGGTTGAAGCAATCTTCGAGGCAGTGGTACAAGAGGTTTTATACTTTTATAATTGAGTAAGGATATGCGAGGAGTCAGTATGATCCTTGTGTATTCACACAGAAGCTCAAGGATGGGTCTTTCGTGTTTCTCTTACTTTATGTTGATGACATGCTCATTGTTGCGAAAAGCATGAAAAAATTGATAAATTGAAGTTGAAACTTAGCATGGAGTTTGAAATGAATGATTTTGGTTTAGTGAAGAAGATACTTGGGATGGAGATAATGAGAGATAGGAAGAAGGGCAGGCTGACATTGTCACATAGACAATACTTAGAAAAGGTTATTCATTGTTTTGACATGGATACGTCTAAGCCGGTAAGTACTCCTTTGGCTGCTCACTTTAAGCTCTCGGGTAAATTGTCTTCTAGCTCAGAGGATGAGAGTGAATACATGTCACAAGTTCCCTATGCTAGTGCAGTTGGTAGTCTTATGTATGGTATGATTTGCACACGTCCGGATATCGCTCATGCAGTCAGTTTGGTTAGTAGGTTTATGTTAAACCCAGGAAAACAACATTGGCAGGCGGTTAAGTGGATATTGAGATATCTTCGGGGTACGCTGGATGTTGGTTTAGTATATGAAAAAGGAGATGTGTCAAATATGATCCGAGGTTATGTAGATTCGGATTATGCTGGTGATCTTGATAGGCGCCGACCGACTACAGGTTATTGTTTTACATTGGTGATGGGTATGGTGAGTTGGAAGTCTCAGTTACAGTCTACAGTTTCTTTGTCTACTACTAAAGCAGAGTACATGGCTCTATCAGAGGCGGCGAAGGAAGCCATTTGGCTTCGGGGCTAGGTTAGATATTTGGGTGTTACTCAGGATGATCTGACAGTCAGAGTGCTATCCATTTGGCAAAGAACCAGGTTCATCATGCTCGGACGAAACACATTGATGTGCAATATCATTTTCTGAGGGATGTCATTGAGGATGGCGAGGCATCGATCTTGTAGAAGTGTTTCGAGCAGGGTCTCCCATATCTGCATGGTACAGCTTGAGATTGCTTGCATGGAAGACTGGATGCGTGTGTCGGAGCCAGTGCGGTAGTTGAACTTTGTAGGAGACTTTGCCCAAACGAGCAACGATAGGTACCGGTCCTTCATATCGGCGTAGAAGTCCTTTGTGTGCTCGGTGAGCCCGATTGAATCTTCGCAATTGATCATTCTTGATGAGTACCATGTCTCCCACATTGAATGGATCTGGTCTCCTCTTCATATCAACCCACTTCTTCACCCGCTTGGATGCCTTCACAAGATAAGCACGAGCAACTTCGGCGTTCTTCTGCCATGCGAAGGTAAGATCAGATTGAACGGCTAGCAAACTCAACCCTTGCGGCAAGAAAACGACGAAATAGCTCATAGCCTGGGTGTGGCTCCCCTTTATTACTTCTCTTACTTATTATTTATGGGATCCCCTTTGGCCTCCTTTGATCCGTATGCACTTCTCCATATCCCACTGTGGAGGTAGGGCCCAAGAATCCTATCTTTTTTGTTGAGTGGAAGTAGGAATGGACTGGCTCATGCCAAACCAGAGAGATCATACTTATCGGCTAGCTCAATCGCAAATCGGGCATCTCCATGATATATTCAGGCTTGGCTGCCTCGTTCTCTAGTCGAGTAGCCTTGAAGTCTTGTTCCATTTGCTATATGCAGTTATCCAGACCCTTGGCATCTTGAGCTCCCCCATAGCTCTTAGGCTCATGTACTTTCCCCTTAACGTCCTCCCGATGGTTCTAAGCAATAGCAACCCCTAGTTGGGGTAGTTTGGTACCTTTCACTGTCCTTTCCAATAGGAATAACCCTGACCAACAACTGGATTTCCCCAAGCGCTTTAGCTTTCATTCATTCTGTGAAGGCAGACAGATCCCGCTGCCTTGTCTATTTTGAGTTTTGTTTTCTTGGCCTAATGTTCTTCCTTCCCCACCCACCGTCCAGCCTTTGTTGATAAAGCGGGGTTCCTCCTGGCGGGGGCTACGTAAGGAATGCCCGGAGAGCCAGAGAGTATTCTCTCGGTTCTGCGAGAGTAGATAATGAAGGGCTTCCTATAAGAAATGTTTAAATGGCCAGGAGATATCAAGCCCCAGACGTACACTCTATTGGCCCTCACGATAGAAGTGGAACTGGTTTGCGTGAAGGTGTAACGACATTTCGCTGATTGTTTTAGTTTTCAACTTTACAATCGGGTGTGTAGGTTTGATTCCTGCTCGTGACATGTTGTATATTCTCAGTCTCCTTTTATTTTCTATGAGGTAAAGTCTTTCAATGTCAAGGTTTTCGGCCTGGTCAGTGATCTACTTTCGAAGCACTAGGTTAGGCATGCACTGCCTTCTTCAATCTAGATATATTTAGTTTTGGCGATCGTTAGGTCGAGCCACTCGTTTTTTAGCCCTCCCATTCGCCATCATTACTACTTGGAACAAAGGTTCACCTCTCCAACAAACCAGTTTCGTTTCAAGCCATTAGTCTCAGTCCAAGCTATTCTCGGTTCAAGTCAATATTGGTTCAACAAATCGGTCTCTGTCTCCTCAGCTTTAGCAACTTCCGTCTTCTAAATTGGCTCTTTTAGTCCAGTAGAAAGCCCGAGTCCCCGAAGGCCTTGAAGGGGCAGTTATTTGACTACCTTGATTGCAGGGTCTCTCAGCTGAGGGGCCCTAGCGGTCTACATTTGGCTAGCTATTCTAGTGGGATTGAGGGAACACACACACACCAAGGCTCCATACCTTCTCATTCAAGAGTAGGTAGGTAAGCCTCAGATACTTAGTGCCCGAGATACGTAATGTGAAAGTAGGTTGTTCTCTCAATATCATAAGAAAGCCACTTCTCTCTTTTCGGGCTCCAGTGTTCATATTTCTCCTGAGTTGGCCCAATCAGTTTGTGCTTGGCCCCCTTCCCTGCTCGAAATACGTAAAAATCAAGGAGGCCTAGGGAACAAGGTGTCAGATGCAGGCTCTTAAGAGCTTCGGCTGGCAGTAGAATAAAGATTGAATGTTTGGACTTATTCGAGTATCGGCAACCCCTCCTCTTACCACTTCCCGAGCACCATCATGATGACCTTGGTACTCGCACTATCATCTCTTCCATCAAAGACCCTTTCAACCCAATCAACATTGTAGACAACTTTCCACAAGAAACACAATCCCTCAACCATAGAGATGGCTCCTTCCCGCAACAAAGAAAAAGTAAGTTGTATAGAGAAACACAAGCGTTGATCAAGGATTTAGAGATGGAGGATTTCCAGAAGTTGTGTTCACGGGCATGCAAAGAAGATTCTCTTGCTCATGCTAAACTGATGGAGCGAGTTAGCAAGATAAAAAATGAGAAAGATGAACAGGAAGATCCAAAGCCACCGCCATCACAATGATTCTCACCTGGAACTGTAGAGGAATGGGTTCCTCCTCTACAGTTCCTAATTTAAAGGACCTCATCAAGAAGCATAACCCTGATTTTTGCTTATTGATGGAGACTAAAACATTCGGGTAAAAAATGGATGAAATGCGAAAAAGGTTTCAGTTTGCTAATGGGAGTTATATGGATGTTGTAGGTTCCTCAGGAGGACTCGCTCTCTTCTCGAGGGAGGGACTATTGATTATCATGCTTCTATTGATTGGTACATTACTTTCTGTTATGGTGAACCCAATCCTCAATTCAAGTTCCAATTTTGGCATACCTTGCATGCATGTGGTGATACCTTTAAAGGCCTTGGCTAGTTATAGGAGACTTTAATGCCATCCTCTCTGGAACTGATAAAATAGGAGGTAGAACTTTTACTAGTAGACAAATAGAACCTTTATCTAACTTTAGACTAGATATAGCATGGTGGAGTTACCTTGTGCAGGCTCCAGTTTTACTTGGTTAGAGCAATAAAAGGGTAGGCAAAGACCATATTAGGGAGAGACTTGATATAGCCATTGCTTTTACAGATTGGGTGGCCCAATTCCCTATTAGTAACCACAGATCCTTTCACTCCACTGCTTCAGACCACAGAGCTCTTGTTTTCCACCTTTTTACTATCCCCAATAGTGGCTTTAAACCTTTTCAATTTTTCCAAATGTGGACTTTTGACCCAACTTTACCCCAAGTAGTTAGAGATGCCCAGTCCAAGCCCATCACATTTGAAACTCAAGCCCAATACCCAAAAACCCTCAAAAAATTCTCTACCCTAAGGAATGACCTTAGAAAATGGAATCAACTTCACTTTGGCAATGTCATTCACACCTCCAAGAAACTTTTAGAAGAGCTTGATCACCTTTCCAATCTCCCCATTATTGATGAGAACACCTTGAAACTAAGAGAGATTTTATAATCTCTGGAAGAACTCTGGGTCAAAGAGAAGAGCTACTAGAAACATAAATCCAAATGTGTTAAGATAAAGTTGGGTGACCATAATCAGAAATACTTCCATGCAAGCACTATGGTGAGGAGGAAGAATAATTTTCTTGCTAGAAAAAAAGACTCCAATGATTCTTTTTTCACTGACTCTCATGAAGTAGGGAACTCATTGAGTACTTTGAAGAACTTTTTTATTCCACTAACCCAAGTCCAGACCATAACCTTGAGTCCCTTTTCCACCCTTGTGTGGACCCAACTAATAATGAATTCCTTATGGTTGTCCCTGATGAAGAAGAGATTTGAAGTACTGTTAAAAGTATAGGAAATTGCATAGCACCAGGTCCTGATGGGTTTCAGGCCTTCTTCTATAAAAAATACTGGGATGTGATTAAACCTGATATTGTGGCTACTATACAGGAAATGTTTACATCTAGGTATGTTCCACAAGCCATGAATCTCACCCATATAGCCCTTATACCCAAGATCAAAAACCCCACAACCCATACCCATTATAGACCCATCAGCCTCTGCAATGTTATTTTTAAAATATACAAAAAAATTATTGCCAACAGACTTTAAACCATTCTCCCTAGAATAATTTCCCCTTTTCAAAGTGCATTCAACCCTGGTAGGCTGATAGGGGATAACACTAGCATTGCTTTTTCAATTTTTAAAAAATTCCAGAGAATTAATAGAAGGAACCAGGGTTGGGATGTTCTTAAGATGGACATGTCTAAGGCATATGATAGAGTGGAATTTCTTACTGAGTATCTTTAACTTGCTGGGTTTCTCACTGACTTGGGTGGCTCTTGTGGAGCAGTGCTTAATCACAATGGAATACCGGGTCCTGATTAATGGTACCCCCCAATCTAGATTCAGAGCCACTAGAGGCCTGAGGCAAGGTTCGGAACCCAGGTTCTCATTTCCTCTTCATACTGGTAACTGAAGCTCTAGCTAGATTATTGACTCAGGCTGAAGAGATAAAAAGTATCACACGCTTTAAACCAAGAAGAGGATCACCTCCCATCTCCCATTTGCTCTTTGCAGATGATCTCATCATCTTCTGTAAGGCATCCATAGAGCAATGCAGCAATGTCAAGAAGGTTCTTACTCAATACTGTCAAGCTTCCAGGCAAGAAGTCAATTATGCCAAATCATATCTATAATGCAGTAAAAATGTTCACCATAGACCTAGGAGCCTTTTTAAGAATCTTTTGGGGGTTCGAGGGTTTAATGTAAAGGAAAAATCTTTAGGTGCTCCATTATTTACCACCAGGAACAAAGGATAAGATTTCCGATTTCTCATGGAACTCAGTGGTTGGAAGGCTAACTTGCTTTCCCAAGCAGGAATGACTACTCTGATTAAATCAGTGGAAACATCCATCCCAGTGTACTCAATGCAATCCTTTTTGTTGCCTAAATTCTTGTGTGAGGAAATATATAAGCTAATTTGGAGATTCGGGTGGAAGGGAAGAAGCCAATCCTTGTTACTTAGTCAAATGGAAGACTTTGCAAGAGGGTAGGAGAAAAGGGGGCCTCAAAATCCCATCCATGTATGAAAATAATAAGGCTCTGTTGTATAAACTTCTGTGGAGACTATGCACCAAGTCAGATGATCTCTGGAGCCAATTATGAGATCAATTTATTGCACACAGGGAAATCTTTTGAAAGCAAATTGATAAAGAAAATATGCCTCTTTTGTTTGGAGAAGCCTGGGTAACATTGTGACAAAATTTTAACAAGATGTTCTCTGGATTGTTGGACAGGGTACAGGTTTTTATATCTGGGAGGATAGGTGGTTGTTGGATTTCTTCCCTTTGAAGGATCATGTTGGGGACTATAATAGGATGTTCATTGATGAAGTTCAAGATATGATAACAAAGATTAATGGTAGGAGGGGGTAGAATGAGGAGATAATAGAGGAAGTGTTTACACCTTAAGTTAAAGAAGCAATTCTTAGGACCCCTATAAAGTAAATAATTCTAATCAGGAAGACACTTTGTTGTGGACATCTCATAAGAAAAACCTCTTTACTGTAAAGTCTGCCTATAAGTTCTTTCAGCATACCAGGGTTCAAAACCTTCATCTTCCTTTATTCCTAACAAAACCCTCATCCATGATATACGGACAACCTTCACCCCCCCATAGAATCCACTTCCTCCTTTGGAAAATCTATTTCAATATCTTAGCCACTAGAGAAAATCTAGTTAGGCATCATCTAAATGTTCCTCTTGAATGCCCTTATATGCCAATCCTATGTTGAAACTTTGGAACATTTATTTTGTAATGTAATGTAAGTAGTCACATATGGATGGTATCACCTCTCCCTATATTTTGGCCTGCTGTTAACTGTGATACATGTCATTGATTGATTTAATATATCAGGTCAAAAGGGTGGATGTCCGCTCTGTTAGCGTCAGACTCCTTAGATGTGGTGAAGGTTTTGAGGGGTGTTTCTGTACATCTCAGTTGAGAACAGAAGATCTTCTTAGAAGACTATAAAGACTTCATCAGTAGTTTTTTTCGAAAATTTTCCTTATTATATCCCTAAAACTCTGAATGTTGATGCTCATGCTCTAGCTACGAACTCATGTTTTTTTAAATTGGTTAGTTTTTAATATAAGGTTGGTTTCTAAAAAAAAGTAATAGAGCAAGGGAAAGGCAGATAGGCAGGTAGGGGCTGGTGGGCTCAGCAAGTTCAGATAAGGTTCTGTCTCTCCCGTACAAGCAAGTTGAGTTTATTGAATCAACTACTCTATTCCCTGCCGTTCTTAAACCAGGAGATCTTAGTTGGATGGGGATGTTTTTTGTTCTTCAACTTATCGACCATCTCTTTGGCTACCATATTTTCACAGCTTCCTCTATCTTTAATGACATTACATACCTTTCCACCGGAGGTACACCGTGTTTTTCGGATGTTGGTTCGCAACCAATTATCATTGCCCGCCACGCGAGGGGTGATTAGGGTTCGTCTGATCACCAAGCCAATGGTTACCTCACCACGCAAACAAGCCACTACCTCTGATCTACCTAAATACCTTCATATCAACATATTTTTTTTGTCTAGGAGGATATCAGGTCTTGTTTTTTTAGTACAAGTAGCTATATGGTTTGCTATGACTTTTGACTATCGTCCGACCATTACCGAGGCTTTTGCTTCTGTTCAATACATAATGACTGAAGCTAACTTTGGTTGGTCAATCCAATCAGTTCATCGATGGTCGGCAAGGCTATTTCATAGCTCCCAATGATGATCCTGCACGTATTTTGTGTGTATCTAACCGGTGGTGGTTGGTCAAAGCTCGCGAATTGATTTGGGTTACAAGTGTGGTTCTGGCTGTATTGACCACATCTTTTCGTGTAACCGCTTATTCCTTAACTTGGGACCTAATTTGTTATTTGGCAGTAAAAAATGTAACAGGCGTACCCAATTCCTTCTGCAAACATAACAGCGGAGCCCAAAAATCTCATCCTCACCGCGATTATAAATCGTCTTACTCTGTTTAAGAACGTAGGAGTCGCAGAGGGCGAGTGGGAAAGGCTGGAGAAAAAAGCCCTCCAAACCTTAGGGCCAAAAATGGATATTCTCATGAAATCGATAGCTTTGACGGAAGAGGCTGCGACTTTTGGTCTGCTACTAGGGAGCAGTTTATTCATCAGCCCAGCGGTGCGGAATATAGTCCCGCCACCCTTCACAATATTTGGACGATGTTCGCCAAAAGAGCCTGGAATCTCAATATTATAAAACGTTTTGGGATAGGTCCCAATAGTGTTTTTTTGTGAATTTTGATGTTCCACATGGTCAGTCGAGCAGGCCTTATGGAGTATGGTCGGGCAGCCACGGGAGACATGGCCCCCCCTTTTAGGTTAGGGGCGTGCTTGAGTTTTCAGAGCTTGCTCTGCCGATGACTTGGCCGAGAGAGTATGATACATCAGTGTAAAAGATTGAATGGGATCTATGAGGTTGGTTATAGTAAGGCCTGGCCTGAAGTCCACGGGAGCGGCTGTCGGTATTGGGAACGTCCTTAGTTCCTCAATCCATTCCGTGGCGCGAAATCCACCATTAGCAAAGCAATTATTTGGTTATGCCATTTTGGGCTTTGCTCTAACCGAAGCTATTGCATCGTTTGCCCCAATGATGGCCTTTTTAATCCTATTCGTACTCTAAAGTATGAAACCGTTTTTATTTATTTGCCTAACTTATCCCGAACCAAGGGAGATGCCCAATAAGAAAGGAATGTGGATTTGAATCTACAAGGAAAAGGAAAGAGCGAAGAAAAAGCAAGTGTGACGATCATTGTATAGTAATGGAACCACAAGCAGTAGTCAGTCTTATTTGTTCGTATGGATTAAGCATAGGGATATCCCTATTGCTTCCTTTAAAGTTAGGAAAAATGTCAATGGGAAACCTCACACCAGAAAAGATGGAGGAAACCATTGCCGATTTGCTATCACTACACCAAAAGACCTGATTAGCTACACAGGGGTGGCCACGGTTCTAAGCCGTTGGTGTGTTTGCCACGGCTAAAAACCGTGGCTATAGTGCCCAACGGCTTAAAACCGTGGCTAAAAAAGGCTTGGCCACGGTTCTAAACCGTTGGTGTGTTTGCCATGGCTAAAAACCGTTGCTATAGTGCCCAACGGCCTAAAACCGTGGCTATAGCCGTGTGTTTGCCACGGTTATAAACCGTGGCTATAGGGAGCAACGGCCAAAAACCGTTGCTAAATCTAAGGGTTTTGCACGTGGGCCGCATGCGTGGAGGGAGACTTACGCGCTCTGGCGAAAACAGCTTTCCCGCTCGGGCGAAAACTGATTTCCCGCTTTGGCGAAAAAAATTGGGGAGAATAATAGAGGTTGCGCGGTCATTGGGAGAGATTTTCGACCATTTTGCAGAGGAGAGATCGAGGAGGAGAGAAAATCAAAGTTTAAATCAAAGGAGGAGGAGGAGGAGGAGAGGTTTGGCGCAGAGGAGAGATTGAGGAGGAGAGAGCTTCAGAGCTTCAGAGCTTCAGAGTCAGAGAGAGGTTTGGCGCAGAGGAGAGATCGAGGAGGAGAGAGCTTCAGAGTCAGAAAGAGCTTGAAAATTTCACGGTTTGGTTTCGCCTCCTTCCATTTTCATTTTAGGGTTCCATTTAAGATCTTCAAATGTGTTTATCTCCTGCTATCAATTTACTGTTTAATCAACTTGCTTCTGTTCTAAATTTTTCTTTGCACCATGTGTAGATTTTCCCAGCATTTTCTTGGGTATATAGCTGCTATTTTTAATGTTTTTTCATCTCTTCACTTCTGTCTGTCAGTGTTATTGACGGATGTTAAAGAAGCTAATGAGAAGAAACTTGATTATTGTTATTCTGTTCAAAGAATTTTAATTGACTATATGTTTGTCACCTCCATTGAAGAAACTGATAAGGAGACTGATGTTCTGTATAGACTGAACTTCTCCGAAATGTGGTCTTTAACTTCCCCTGTTGTGAAGCTTAAATTTTTATGAATGAACAAGATACATGTTACAAGTTATTTAAGTATGTTTGAAAGCTCCCCGAAATGAACATACAGAGCAAAAGTTAATTCAATCAACTGGATGCTTACTACTGCTACTTATACTACTACTTTTGGTTTAGTAAATGGATTGGCATTTTGATTGAAAGTGTTTCTTCATTCAATTAGAAAAACTAACTTGTTGTATAATGGATTTTGGATAAGATGGTGTTCAAAAGCTGCAAGACGGAGAGTTCATTGTTCAAGTGAGTCAAGTTTTCGTGGGTTCCTTGTAAAGTTTCTTAAAGTGGGTGCTATGTTCTTTAGGTTTAGGCTGAACTTTTTTAAAGGGGAGAGTCTCCCACATTCAGTTGTCAAATCTTGTGAGTTATTTAAATTCAGTCACTGCAGTTGTCATCATTCATCCAAATTTTTGTTATTGTTCTAGTATTTTAAGGTTTCATATTTAGATAGCCTTGTTAGGGACTTCTATAGCAAGATTAGTCGAGATTGTGGGATCTGGGGGGAATCAAGTGATTTCTCCCCCATTATTTTAGTTTTTATTGTCCAAAACTTGGGAATTTTTTATGCACCAAAATAATATATTTCCAAGAGTCATACACTCTTTCAAGATTCTTATGCTACCTTGCTACTTAGAATATAACATTTTTTTTGTGGGAAGAAAGCCTTCATGCTTGAGTGTTTTTGCTATTTAGGTTGTGTATTGGACTTGTTATTCCCCTAAGTATATGTGCTGACCCTGCAGGTGTTGAAGAGAACTCAAAATTTGGAATGGTTGCACCAGAATTTCAATTCAGAGAATTGAATTCGAATTGCAGTTGAATACCGTCAGTGTCCACACAGTAATAATATTTATTCAATAATATTTATCATACACACAATTTATTCAATAATATTTGATGATTATTTATTTATTTATTTTTGAGAAAGAAGTAAAGTTTTATATTTCCACTTTGCAGGAAATACATTTGAGTTACAAACCTCTGCCTTATTGAAGTTCTCCTTTAGGTATCCTCTCTTTCTCTCGATCTATTTCCGATTACTTTCTTGCATCATCCAGACTGCATTACCTCCCTTTGCTTTTCAATCTGAATTTAAAAATCACTTTTCTGTGTCTCTGTGTGTGTTATTGTAGTTGTAGTTATTGATATTGATGTGTGAGGCGAGGGAAACAAATTAAGGTTTTTCTAGCTGCTTGTTTATGGAATTCTGATAGATGTGTGTGTGTGTTATTGTAGTTGGCATCACTGTTTCACACATTTTGATATGTTTGAATACCATTGACAAAGGTGGTAGGCTTTACTTCAACTTAAATCCCGATTTGCTTATGGCATGGTTAACTCATTTGGTGTTTCATTTCTATTTGCAGGATGGGACAAGAACTTTGGCTTCCAGCTATACATGAGTGATCCCAGTGGAAACTATGGTGGGTGGAAGGCTGCAGCTATAGGAGCAAACAACCAAGCAGCACAGTTTAAGTCATGGTAAACAATATCAGTCCCATGGTAAACAAGTAATTTAAGAAGTAGTTTTTATGTAGAACCTTCATGTTTCCTAAAGAAGTAGTTTAAGTCATGGTAAACAATATCAGTCCCATGGAGAACCTTCATATTAAATTTATGCAAACAACAGTTTTCATATTTATGTGTAACATTTGGATAAAAATATTGATATCAAAATAGAGTAACATTTGGATAAGTAAAGGTATCTATTCCTTCCTGACTGCAATTTAATCCTTAGCTTCTTATCTTTTAAATCGTAAACCACGTGGGTTCAATTTCAGGTGAAAACTCCTTGAAAGGGTCATTTTTCACGTATATCCTTTTATGATTGAGTGGTTGTTCTTGTGCGCATCTAAGAGATCTACACTTGATATAAATTTCTGAAGTGACTGATACGAAGATTAATTCATTGGTGCTGTATATTGTTTTCATATCTTCATTTGCAGTTGAAAGGCCTACTCAACGGATGAATTCATCATATATTTCTGTAAATAAATAAAATCCATCATATTTATAATAAGACTTTAATTAAAAAAATCTATCAACTTTCTTACTAATAAATTTTATCTAGAAGAGCCCCTCTACATTAGACATGTAAAATTTGAAAATGACAACTATCTAACTCCTATCATACACTCTGGACAGTCCATCAACAACCCCATGTACATGTCAAGAGGTGAGACAAACAAACAAAGTCTGACATCTATTTCCTGATTCAGCTTGCAGGAACTGCAAAGTCAAGATTCTCTGCAAAGGACTATAGTGATCATATGGCCCTTGTTCGTGCTTATGAAGGATGGAAAGATGCAGAGAGGGAAGGATCTGCATATGAATATTGCTGGAGGAATTTTCTCTCTGCTCGGACTCTTCAGGCTATCCATTCTCTTAGGAAGCAGTTTAACTTTATCTTAAAAGATGCTGGTTTGTTAGATGAGAATGCCAGTGCAAATAATACTTTGAGCCATAACCATGGTTCGTGCCGTCATTTGTTCAGGTCTTTTTCCTGGTATAGTTTATTTAAGAAAGTGTAAACCATAGTTTTTATTTTTATTTTTTATGGATCAATCAATCAAGCAGGTGGGTATATATTAATGGACTGCTAGGAGACTAAGGAAGTCACTACGCAAAAAAGGTCCAACTGCTCTACCCTATGTGTGATATACAACTAACATGGTCTTGTTTTTAAGGTGAATTTGTCTTAAACATGATTTTCTTATTGATGAATTAAAACAGGTCAATGGTGGTTGGGTACTTGATGGACAAAAGCGCTGGATAGGAAACAGTACCCCTGAAGAGAGTTATTGGTTACATTTTTTTCCAATTTATACATGTTTCAGCTTGCATTGATTATTGCATCTCTTTTTGTGCAAAATAATTGTGTGGGTATTTAGTTCTTTTGTCATTTCTTGCATGTGATTAGGGAGATGACCTTCATCCTCGTGTTTGCCCAGCCAGCCGCCCCTGCTGGCTGGCTGGGCAGTCTTGTGTTGCAATCGGATGGGTCACTGCTGCTCGGAAACAGGCTCTGGAACGGCTCTGCTTTGCGGCTCTGTTTGGCCTGCAGGGGCGGTGTAGGCGATTCAGCTGCGAGGATCACAATGCGCGCAGGAACGAGGTGCACTCAGCTTGGTTTCTGTCAGTTTCCATTTGTGAGGCTGGCTGGACTGCATGTGCACTGAGCACATAGAAGCTGATAGGAGCTTTCAGCATGGGTTCTCCCCTGTTTTGCACGGTGCCCTTGGCACTGCAGGAGCGAGGAGACATCCACAGAATGTCAGAACCGCTCTCGGTGGTCTTGCTATTTCTTTCCTGAGACATCCACAGAATGTCAGAACCGTGCATTTGAGCTTATGAATAAACCAGAAGCATGGAAGGATGGGATTATAACAGGAAAAGATAACTACACTTCAAAGGAAATATGGTCTGGACGGACACCAAGGTATGTGCACAGGGGATAAGGAAACTGGCATTATATCCTAATTATTGAAAATTTTATGATGTGCTGATGTGGTTGGATTTACTTGTCATGATGTATAGTACTTTTTAATGTAGGGTTTGGGGCGAACCTTGGAATGACTTGCAACCGACGACTGAGATTAATGGGAGTTTGATTAGAAGTCATCGCAAAATGGATAGGAGGTGGTGGCGGGCACAGGTGACTGTCGAAGCTCACTTCAAACTATGGAGAAGTAGTGTTGATTTTTCATAAACAAGTTATTGTGTTCCATGTATCATTTATTCTTCAGTTTGTTTCTGATCATCATTCAATTCTGAATACTTCATGTCGGATTTTAGTTTAATTTTCAAAGAAAATTTTCATACTGAAGAGCTACATCACACCTTTTCAGGCTGTGCGCTACCTAATGAGGTATCAAACTAAATACACATGTGACCTCCTGAATATCGCTCGGCATACAGCCTTTGGAATGCAAGCTGCAAAAATTGTCGCTGAAAGTCTTGGAGAATGGCCAAGGGTATGACATGTTTAAATCTATTTTCTGTTGATTCTAAGGGTATGAACGATTCAATTTCACATTTAAGGACAGGTTTTCACTTTTTTTTTTTAGGAAACTTAAAGTTGTTTTAAAGTTGATTACAAAATGGGGAACCATCCATCCATCAAGCATCCCGTATTTACTTTCTGTGATTGTCTGCTATGCTTGTTTTTATCAAAGCACATGTTCCAAGACAACATGCCAACCATAATTCAAAGTTTTATTTGAAAATTTATTGCTCCTAGCATTTGTTGTATGCATTTTCACTACCATGTTTAAGTTATACAACCAATTCCCAAACTCTGACTTCTTTTCTTATACAACCAATTCCCAAAATACAACCAACAGGATCCTTTCTCCTGTTGCATCTGCTGTTGCTGTTGATGTTGCTGTTTCTGCTGTCGTTGCTGTTGTTGCAGCTGTAGATTAATAAGAGTTTGTTTTTTTCAGTAAATTATTTCAGTGCTTTCTGCTAGTTTCAAAACTATTAATTCTCAAAAACTTATGCTTTATCTTGGCTTTATATACGGTGACCAGAACATGGTCAGACAATTTCAGTGCTTTCCTCTTGGATTACCAACGAAATCTGATTTGTTTATGGAAGATTACCAACGAAATTGAGACAGTATAATTTGAGAAGAACAAGTATATATATACTTCTATCTATTCATGAATAAATATATGTCAATGGAACATCTAAGAGTAGATTGAGAAGACATGTTGCGTTTAAATAGTTTGTGCTTCAGAACTTGTGACTTTTAGTGTGTATTTTCCAAAAACAAAATGCATCAAGTTTTCAACCTTTGGATATCTTTTCATACTATTACTATGCTGAGTTTGCTCTTGTTGCCTATTAGGTTAACCTTTTAATAATTGTATGAACAAAGTTGAAAGTGCTTTATCAGGAACAAATCTCTTCAACCTTAGAAAAATAAAATCTCTCTCTTTGTATTTTATTTGGGTGGCTGTTGTAATCAGTTTCTCTATTTGTCTATAAATACAGAACATCCAACCATTGTTGGAGACACATTGTTTCTGAATCTTGCAAAAGAGAGGCCAAAACAAAAGAGATTTTTTTTTTTTTTTGAAGAGAAGAAAGAAGTAAACAACATTTGTGGAACAAACAACATGAACAAGAAGCAGCTTTCCCCAGACGCTGTTATCAATTTGGATCAGTAAGTGTTATGTATTATTGATGTTATGTTTGTAGTTTTTTTTTCCTTACATTTTTATTATTGATGGATGATGAGCTAATTGGGGTGTTGTGGTTAAATGATAGTGGTGACTGACAATCGTCATATCATCGTAGGGACTGGATCATCCCAACTGTTTCACACTGCACTTTTTGCACTCTCTACTGCTGATGCTGATGCTGATGCTAAACAAAAGCAGCCCATGAATGTTGTTTCTGCTATCCCTCACTACTCTGTAAGCCCCCTCACTGCTTTAGATGAGCCTTTGACTCCTTCATGGTAGTCACGGTGCTACTCATGTTTGTCAGAAAATGTGAGTTGTTTTCCAGGTTTGTCAGTGAATTTATAGTTTCAGTTGCATTCGATTCTAGCATTATTTGTAAGCATGTGGTAAAACAAAAAGTCAAGGCGCCTAACTCCAAATCTCAAGAAGGATGGAGTGGCGTCTTCTCAGATTCTGCACACTGTATTTGAAAAGTGAAAGTTTAATGGAGAGATGAACACATCGTCCACTTTACCTATTGAATATTTTACACCCTCAGGAGTTTTGAAGTGATCTCCTTGACAGTTTAACCACATTAACAAAAAGTTTGCCAATTCTGAAAGATTATATGGTGAAGTTATTGCTGAAAGTAGACAAATCCATAATTCCTTACCGTATTTATTAATAGGCTACAAACATCAAATTATGTGAAGTTTTGTGGAAGTGATTTTTATAGTGGAGATAACCCTCATAAAAATTTTGATATTCCATATTGATCTGTATCTGGTTTGCATCTGCCATTGTTTTGGGGGATGACTTATTCGATAATGGGACATATTGTGCATACACCGTTACCAAAGGGCTAGAGGGTATAAAGATTTAAAAAAAAAAACTTTATGTATGAATTGCCTTCAATGATGCTATCCCACCCCCGGTTCTAAGTTGCTCATTTGGGAAAATTGCAATCTCGTATATTCACTTTCATATGGTACTTCAGCAGAATATCTTATTACTTTTAAACTCTGTGTATATTCTCTAATAAGCCAATATATGATCAACTGTGTATGTGCTGCTTTATATGTTTGCTCATTCTTATAAGCATGATCAATGTTGCATTCTGCATGCTATTATGCACTTACTTAGTTGTCATAAATTTAATCATTCTTAAACTATATTTCCTATTATTCATTACTGTTTTAATGTTTTTACTAGTGCCAACTAAATGCATGTTATGTTTGGTCCAGAAATAAAGGGATATTATTTGTTGCGATTGATCAAAGCAAGCCACTCTCAGATCAAGGTCCCTTTGACATAGTTCTTCATAAGGTCAGTTGGTTTTCTTTATTTTATTTTATTTTATTTAATCCAGTAGTTTTATTTTCCTGATATATTCCAATATTGAATTGAGGCAGTCATTTCTCACTTTTCTTCAGGTACTCAATTATTCATGCCTTTTCTATGTGTTTCATCTAATATCTTTCACCGTTCTGCGTATTCTTAATTTGATCATGCGTATTCATATTTGGAGGAGACTAACTGTCATCAGTATCTGATGAAGTTTGTATTACTCTTTCTTACACAGTTAACTGGAAAGGAGTGGCGCCAAATTCTGGAGGTTAGTTGGAATTTTCAAATCTGTTACATCTTATTGTGAGTGTTCGTTTCATACGTGGATAAGTAGATTCATAGTATCTTGTTTGTGGGATACTCTTTATTTGTTAACAGCTTAACGAGAGGTGCAGTTCGTTCACCACTGGCTCAGTGCCTCCTGATCCGTTATGCTAGTCAGGTACACGTCTTTCTTTCAAACATTACAAAGAATGTGACATTGTCTTGCTGCTGTCCGCACTCTGAATAAGGTAGATTTCTTTCCACATAAGATCATTGTGGTGTACGCACTTTTCCTTGAAATTTGATTGATTCTCTCCAACCTGCACCATCACCCTCTTATTTTTTTTTTTTTTTGGGGGGGGGGGGGGGGGGGGGGGGAGAGAAGGGATATTAGAAAATTCAATTGTGCTGTTTTGAAGCACCCACCTTGCATCTAGATTTATTGCTATCTAAATGGAGAGAGTTGCTGTTAGAATTTTGGTTATGCATTTGTATTTTCCATACTAAGGTTGTTCAAGAGAAAATGAAATATAGGTTTATATTGACTTGTGACATCAATTTATATTTTCCATAATGCAGCCAAACAATTAGAAAAATCAATTTCTATCAACACAATAAAGAGACAACCTAGTATGCTGTTTCATTCTCACTCATCATGCCATACTCTTTTTGTTCTGAGAAATACCTTTTGACAGTAAGTGCAAAGTAGTGTTCACAAATCACAACCAGAAAAATTGACACCCAATAACATATGTATATATGTATATATATCTTTGTCTGTGTGTGTGCGGTAGAATGT
Organism: Berberis vulgaris; assembly: GCA_963556465.1. Lineage (NCBI taxonomy): Eukaryota > Viridiplantae > Streptophyta > Magnoliopsida > Ranunculales > Berberidaceae > Berberis > Berberis vulgaris. Next base: position 29,549,523 of record OY747126.1, read on the forward strand.
CAAATTGCAAGAATCAAAAGTCAAAGATGTAGCTTCATCACCTGTTTTTAGCTAGGCTTTGTGGTTTTCGGATATAGTTCAGTCATTAGCTGCGTAAATTTCTCTTGTTTGATGTTGTCATGTACTTTTTTGCAGGTTGCAATGACTCATCCCATGGCAGTTACGAACTGCAATATAGACATGGAGAGCTTAATTTCTGATCAGAACAGAAGCATCGCTACACTTGCAATCACGACACTCTTGAAGAGAGGCAATGAGTCAAGTGTAGATCGCTTGATGAAACAGATAACAAACTTTATGTCTGATATTGCAGATGAGTTCAAGATTGTTGTTGTTGAAGCTATTCGATCCCTATGCTTAAAGTTTCCTCTCAAGTATAGATCACTGTGAGTAGCTAGTTGCTATGTAGAAAAATGTTTCATTTATACATCAGTTTTTTTCTTATTCGTATTTATCACTAATACATCGTCTGCATTATATTTGATTTCCCAGGATGAACTTTTTGAGTAACATTCTCAGAGAAGAAGGGGGCTTCGAGTATAAGAAGGCAATTGTTGATTCAATTGTCATTCTTAACAACATAATTATTGTGTGTTGACATGATGCTCACTTTTTTTTTTGGTGCGCTTCAGTCCTCACCACCAGTAGAGCTGACAGAACCTGAGACGTTGTATGCTGTCAATGTTGTGAAGCACATTTATGATGAGCATGTTGTATTTCAGTATAACTGCACAAATACCATTCCTCAACAACTGCTGGAAAATGTAACTATCCATTTTGAAATGCAATATTCAATGTCCATTTCCTTTGAATAAAACTTCTTTGACAGTCATGCTCTGGCTTGCTTTCAGGTGTCTGTTATTGTTGATGCTTCCGAAGCTGAGGATTTTGTGGAAGTAGCATGCAAGGCTTTAAGCTCACTTCCTTATGATTCTCCAGGGCAGACATATATTGCATTCCAGAAGCCAGAAGGTGCAGTTCTTGGGAAGTTCTCTAACACGTTGAAGTTCGTTGTTAAAGAGGTACATTTGCCACTTAATCTGTCCACTTATTCCTAGTACCTTGCTTTGGTAATGGCTAAATTGTGATCAACAGTTAAAAATTAATCCACTTCCATGTAAAGGCAAATCAAAGCTTTGATTTTGACCAAGTCAGATGGTTTCATTTTAAAGGTTAATTGATTTCCATATGAAGAAATTTTTCTTGAATTAGATTCTGTAACTTAGGTCCACTGTAAAGGTATTTGTTCACTTGAATGCTATTCTAAAAAGAGTGGATTTCGTCAAGTTGCGATAAGTTATTTAACTTGAAATTTTTTTTTTCACCGAGTAACTAACAAACTCATCTTATTTGAACTTTTAAACCACAAGCTACATACTTACTACAAAGTCAACTTCTATTTTGGTGTATTATCATTTTGATGCTTAATCAATTTGTGTCCTTCAAGGTTGATTCAAGTGGTGAGGTAGAGGATGATGGAGTTGAAGATGAATACCAGCTTGAAGATGTTGAGGTTGTTGCAGCTGATTATGTGTTGATAGTGGGGGTTTCCAATTTCAGGAATGCATGGGAAAGCTTGGGACCAGACTTTGAGAGAGTTGATGAGTACGGTCTTGGTGTAAGGGAAAGCTTGGCGGAGGCTGTGAGTGCAGTCATTAGCATTCTTGGCATGCAGCCTTGTGAGGTGAGAACATTTACCTCTCGTGGCTTCTTTTATCTATATGAGGCAATGGGGTTTTGGTATAATTTTATTGGATCTTGTACTCAAATAGAAATCCATTTAAAAACTAAACTTTGTTGTAATTATGTGTGTTAATGGTGTTTTAGGACCTCAAAATTGTGTCTCTCGTAGCAACAACATTGCGTCTCTCGTAGCAGCAGCAGCATTGTTCCACTTTCTTTGTATTTGAGATATTTAAGTTTGTGTGTGTCATTGTATTTGAGATATTATTTGACTCAATGTAATACATTTTCTTATTAATTACATTACTTTGCCTTCATTAATTACATTACTTTGCCTCCATTATTTGATAGATTTTGACTCAATGACTCAAAGTCATTTGATAGCAAAAAAAATTAAAAAAAAAAATTAAAAAAAAAAAAAAAAAATTTTGCCACGGTTTTAAACCGTGGCTAACTATTGCAACGGCTAAAAATCGTGGCTACCTTGCCACGGCTTCTAACCGTGGCTAACCCTAGCCACGGCTTAAAACCGTTGCTACTTAATTAGACACGGTTTAAAACCGTTGCTAGTATCCATACTTTAGCACGGCTTAAAACTGTGGCTATTTTTGTCACGGCTAAAAACCGTTGCTATGCTTCTTGCAACGGTTTAAAATCGTGGCTAAATGCTGAAAATCATCACCCCTATTCAAGCATAAAACCGTTGCTAAACATTTAGCAACGGTTTTTAGCCGTTACAAAGAATTTCGCGACGCCTCTGTAGCCCACGGCTCTTAGCCGTGGCAATGGGTTACGCCCACGGTATAGAACCGTTGCTAATGGGGGTTTTTGGTGTAGTGTATAGAGAGATAATTGAACTACTTGGTAAGTCTTTGGCCTCTCTAGAACTCGGTACATGGAGGCTTCGTTCTACAGTAAGGAAAGTACTTGTAAAGTAGGGAGTGGTATTAGACAATCCCAATTTACAAGTGCTCAAAACTATCTATAACTCATTCCTAAGCAACGAAGGGCTTGGCCCGTATTACGACTTGGCCCTGCAACTTCTATAAACGTCTGGGAGCTAAGCCCTTTGTTGAGTTGCCGAGATTAATCCCAGACGTAGCTGCTAAGGCGAACCGGGTTACCAAGTCAAGAAAAAATATATATCTTTCACATCTCTTGCAAGAGAGGATTCGATTGACTCATTCTAACTGACAATTCCTTGCATCAACAACGTCTGATTATACGCTTTTCTTTCAAGCGGACGATTTCTAGCAACTAGGAAGAGAAGAAGAACAACGGATGATTTCTGTCATGCCACTAGCTCAAGTCCCACAACTTCATGTATAGCTTTTATCTATCTGATTTTATTATACGACGACACTCAAAATTTGGCGCCCTTATTAATGTTAAACCAATTCTAAAGGGAGTGAGTGGCCTACTCGTCGTAGGGCACGAACGGTATAACACAAAGAAAGGAATGAAAGCAATCGAAAAAGGTAGCAGTCGTTAGGCCGAAAATTGGAAAAGTAAGTAGGCCAATGCCAATTAAAAGCTAACTAGTTGTCCCTCTTCGATTTCGATGACAGGAAAGATTAGATGCACACAAGGAGCTGCACATGAAGAATGGCAAGACATTGAAAGAAGGGGTTCTGCACGAATGCCCTGTTTAGGAAGATAAGGGATTTGAGAAGAAGGCCTTATTATCTACTAGAGGAACTTACATGACATCTAATTCAACTACCTCAGCTTGCTGCATCGAGGAAAGAGGCTAGGCACCGAATTGGATGGGATGGAAAGTGTGCAAAGAGGCATACTGGCTGAATAAGAAGCTAACCAAAGTACATAAAAGACCCAGGCAAGAGGTAGAATGAATGAGGTTTATCCGAAGAATCCGCCCAACAGAGACGGATTAACTCAAGGAAATAAGTAATCCATCCTACGGAGCCAATAGAAAGGGAAGCGATTAGAGCCTGAGCCAAGTAGGTAGATAACGGAGCAGGGAACAATCTACCTATGGGAACCAAATTACTGGCCTCAAGATAAGGTATCGAACTGTGGAAATCATTAGGTAAAACACGATTTTTGGGAAATCTTTTTAATGCTAAAAAGTCGCCGGTATTCGCTGCCATCAAGACAACATGGTATTCAATCTATCGGCGCAAGAGGGACTTTTTATCTAAAGCCTACAAAGCAAAGCAGCTTTAGGGAGGGAATACTACTTATTAGTTATTAGACAGACAATATTTCCATGCTTTGTTCTTGATGTATCAGAATTCTAGAAGATGCAGCAAAGCAGACTTACCCATTGACTACTAGTGAAGAAGTCCTTGTATGGCTTGAAGCAGTCTCCCCGTCCTGTTAACTCCTCATCTGCTCTTAACGAGCAATCCGGCTACATTTGTCTCATCTTCGCTGTATCAAGGCAAAAGTCTTGTCTTTACCGGTAACCACACCCCACTCTCTATTTCAGACATTGGTACGATCTTTTTATCATCTCGTTCTAGCAATGTTCTTCATCTCAATGAAGCTATGTTGGTTCCTAAAGTCCTTATCCTATTCCTTTTTAGGAATAGCGAGACGGTTAACTACCCTTATATAACTTAAGTGAATGAAGGATATTGCTCGGGCTTCTCACCCAAAAGGCCCAACACTCACTTTAGGCATTTCTTAACAGAGAACAAGTTCAGGATCAAGTCTTTCTGTTGAGTATTGGCTGGTTCGCTGACGTAACTGATTCAGTTAGCACGAAGGGAAGGTGCTTCTGATGATGCCATGGACGGAAAAGGACTCCTCTTCCATTTGCTTTCTCCCGCTCCACAACTTCAAGCAGTCGCAGACCCACATTGATTTTTATCCGAAGGGCCTCGACGCTAATGCTACCCAGCTCTTGCAGTCTTTCGTCGCTCGGTTTCAAGAAAGCCCTACATCGCCATCACACTATAGTCTCTTCATTCATATTTGGCAAATTGGGTAGCCTCGTTTGCCTCCCCAAACTACAAACATCATGTCTATCCAACCTTTCCTGCTTTGGTCCTTGATTCGTTGTTTCCTGATTCCATTTTCAAGATCTACATAAAAAATTTGTTATTCTAATCATTCAATCTAAATTCTCCCCTATAAGTTCTATCGATAACCAGGGTGATTTCTCCGTTTAGACTTTTTTGAATTGGTCGATTTTTTTACAAGAAAAAATGGAAGTTTTAGAGCTTCCGATGGTGATTGACCAATACAAGACTACTCCGGTTGTTGATCCAACATACACCTCGGGTACGTCGCTCCAATCGTATTTTTGTTCCTCTTGTTAGGTTTGCTAATTATAAAACTTTTTTTACCTCTACATAAAGCTTTCCTTGCTGCCATTCACTCCTTTTATGAGCCTCAGACATAGTTGGAAGCTATTTGGATTCCTTGCTGGCAGCAAGCCATGGCAGAAGAACTAGATGCTCTTCAACGAAGCAGAACCTTTGTTCCAAACCTTGCCAGAAGGGAAGAATTTTATTGGTTGACGGTGGGTCTACAAGGTGATGACTCAATCAGATGGAACCTTGGAAAAGGATAGGGCACGATTGGTTGCTAAAGGATATGCAGGAGTATGGTGTAGATTACAAAGAGACTTTAGCACCTGTGGCCAAGATGATGAGTGTACAAACAACTATTTTAGTAGTTGCAGCCGTATACAGATGTCAACTTTTCAGTTAGATGTGAAGAATGCATTCCTTCACGGGGACTTGCAAGAATAAGTCTTGAAGGAGCCTCCTCCTGGTCTGGATTCTCTGTTCCATCTCATCTCGTCTGTAGACTTCGTAAGGCTCTCTATGGACTCAAATAAGCAAACAGAAAATGTAGGATGTTTTTTATAGCTTCGAGTTGGTTGGCTTTAAAAGTGTTTCTCCCTTGTTTCATTCTGTGGTGTAGTCAGCTCTTCTTCCTATTTCATTTCATCTATTCCGCAACTTATCTTGTTGTCCTGTCCTTAGCTTGAAAGGAACAAGCAACGGACTGAACGCTGACGTGTGAAAGCCTTTGTGCTAACGCGCAATCGTTTTCTTGTTGGTTTTACGTACGTCTTAACGATTGATGGACCCAAACATAAAAAGAAAGGGAGGGAGGACTGGATGAACTCTTCTCTAGATCTTCTTCGGGTGAAAATAGATTCCGACGAAACAACCTTTAAGAGCGCCTATTTAGGCCCAGGGCATAAATCGAGGAAATTTTCTCCTGATCCCTACGGATCTTGATTCTGTTTCTTCAATCGAGAACAACTCCATCTACATTTCAATCCTCGATCTCCCACTGCTTTCTGTGCTATCGATCAGTTGGAAATCGGAAGAGGTGCATGAAGAGAGAAGTCAGCTATTGTTTCTACAGACAGAAGGAGGGTTCAATCCATCTTGCTTAATCCGTATCGAGGGCTATGTGGATCCCCATGAAAAAGCATTTATGAAATGGAATAAATATGGACCAAGCTACTGTTGAGTGTAAGCAAAATGAAGATGACTAAGGTCGGCCCTTCTAAAAAAAGCGAATAAAAAACAACAAAGATTTCAGATAGGATCCACGGGCTTTGGGATAGCAAGCACTAGCTCCCAGTGCGACTTCATAAGAAAAGGTCAAGGATAAAATACAAGATAATGAAATAGACGTAGTGCTTACTATGGTGCTTCCTTCGGAGCCCTGGAAAGGTTTGAAAGAACCTGTAGCGGAACTACCGAGCAAGGGTAGCAGAAGTCTTACTAAATACATGAATCGAATCTGGGGACGGATCGAGGGCTACAATGTTTAGCTGACATAGACCTTGCATGCAGGGGATGGATTGATTTAGGGAAAGCAGACAACTCATATCGATCAGAAGGTACACTTTGAATAAACTCCTTGCGATCAAACGATAAGCAAGTAAAGTAAAGCTTCAGAGAGAATCAATGTTGTGGGTTGGGGATAAGAAGTGGTCAACATGAACTGGTTCAACCAGATCAACAAGAACAGGGTAAAGATCAACCACCTCTCTAGCGGGATATGTTCATGTTCCCACCTTTTGGATGCTGACTTTTAAGCAGGCTATGTTGTCTTCGTCTCTATATCTGATGTTGGCTTTTGTGTCTGGTACCCTGCCCTGGATTGTTGATTGTCTTTCTCGATGCTTGCAATATTTCTGGAATGGCAGTAAATTCCCCCACTACAGGGCTCTCTTGATTAACGAATGACGCCTGCAGCGAAGTGACGGTGCATGCGAAGTGGATTATCTATCTCTGCCTGTAATGATCGACTTTCATATCCGAATGCTCTAGCGTCTCGCGTTTACTATATGATTAGATTTTCCAACCAATGACGTGCTTGCTTCTGATGGTAAAAGAAACGGATGAGCTACCGCGCCAGAACTTGATTGAAAAGGGGCGCGCCACGCGCATATGTTTTCAATCAAGTTCGTAAGGGAGAGTTTTTTTCTTATGGATGTCCTTCTGCCCGGCACGTAACATTTACTCACTATCTTCTTGAGGTTAGCATTTTCTATTGTCTGGCGCTTTTTATTCTTCGGTAGGCTAAGCCATATAAAGGTAGCCTACAGAGCAAGCAGCACGCGAACACCTGTTGAAGCCCATTACCTATGAATTGGTTTTGCGGTATCATGATGTTCCCCGCCTGTTTACTTTCTGTTCTTGTTCTCCATGTTCTGTTCGTTTGCTTCCTAGAGGTTGTGGCCTAAAGCTACAAATATAGTTATAACGATAAGAACATCATACAGAAGAAGTGCTACTACCAGTCTTAGTAACGGGTGCAATTTCAGATCCAGTTGATCAAGATCGCCAGTTTCTTTCCCAGATCTAGACCAAGCAGCCCGTTGATATTGACCGGCTCTCCGTGCAGGTAAGAGTCTGTTGGTTATGCCATTGATGGAGCTTTTGATGTAGCAACACCACCAGCCACTAGAGAAGCAGTTCGAGATGCAGAAGTATTTGACCAGGTATTTCACCTTCTTAGTAGCACCAGGAGTAGGCTTTGCACTAGCCCTAGGAGAATAATAACTTGAAGATAGAACATAGGTTTTTGCTGCATTGGCGGATACAGGAGCTTATTCGTTTACGGCAGCTATCTCCACGAAAAATCATACTAGAATATTCCAAGCATTTCCAAGAGCAGTTATTCTAATTGGAGTATCTGTTGGAACACCCTTGATATACGTTTCAATAGATTCATCGATCGGTCTAGCTATCGGCAAATCATGTTGTCACTAAGACTAATGTGAGATGAGTGGAAAAACTTGTATTCTACCTATAGCTTATTCTACCAAGCATAGTTTCCTCATGGTCAGGCTTAGCAAGAGATCCCGGCAACAATCTCACTATCGAATGTGTTTCGTCATCACACGCTTTATTCCAATTATTATACTATCTCTCCTTGGCATAACTACTTTCTTCAAAAGGCAGAGCACCTTAATAAATGCTCGGGAACAACAAAAAACGAGATAACTAGGAGCATCATACCTACGAGCTTAGTTATTATTATCATCATCATCCCTACGACACTCTATTGCTTCGTTATCTATAGGCATTTTGCGAATTAATGCTATCCATTCCAAAGCTAGCAAGAGTATAAGTAAAGGCAGCAGCGAGAAGGGCAGGAGAGATAGGAGCATATCTTTCAGTTCGAGATTAAAATTCATTACCAGAGGCAAAGGCAGTAGACTCTTAAAAAAAAGGAAGGCGGTCCCTCAAAGGGATCATTGTTTTGCCCAATAAGGTTGAAAACAAAAAAAAAGAAGAAAGGGAGTGAGATGGTAGGAAGAAAAAAAGAGATTGGGCCAGTTTAGCCATGACGACTCTTCTTATTTCTTTGTATTTCATTTCTTTGGCACTATATTTAGAACCTTTATTTAATAAGAGCAATACGTTCTATATGGTGCCTACTTCCTCATCCAGCTTAGAGGCGAGCATAAACCAACCTCATTTAGTTCAGCCGCTAGAGGCTGAGGCTCAACTAAATGAAGGTGGAGCCGCAAATCTGATGCAAGGGGTCGTTCCACCTGGAGAAAGCTAGAGTAGTAACAACTCCAACCCACCCATTCTTGAAGCGCTGCCTCTTCAAGAATGGGACCGGGCCTCTCAAACTAGTGTTCTCGACCCAAGGCAGCTATTAATGTCCTCTAAGGAGAAATTGAATCAGAGGGTGGAGAATCTTTTCAACGGAACCTGGGCGCAAGGGGAGAAACACCAGAACTTCACTCTGCCTATTCTCCTCTTGGTCCCGTTTCCGCTCCTAGTGAACTAACATCAGCAAATTCACTTCAAAACTCTCCAACTATTCATTCATCCGCTTGCCAATAACCTCCATTCGAAGCCCAACCGGGAAGGGAATGAAAAACAATGATTCCCATTCCCCTGCCTGTAAATGCATCTAAGGAACCCCTGAGCTCTTCTGCTTCTGCTAGCCCATCTATTAAGAGAAAGTACAAACCTGCAAAGTCCTTCCTCGCAATAGTGGTCGGAGCCATCTCTTTCCTATTCCATTTCCTGTGCTTGGCGGGCCTCTGCTCCAAGGCAATCTCTCCCATTTTCATCAACAGCTGGTTGGGCATCTCATTGATTCATCATCCCCCGAGGGGAAGTACCTGCTGACGAGAAGAGAGAAGGTCGCGAGCAAAGATAGTTCGGTGAATGAAGTTCTAAAGAATGACCCCTTCTAGGCACTCGTGGAGGAACATGATGGTGAAAACACTAATAATGGGGTCCAAGAGAAGGATCTGATGGGAGAAACTCAGCCTTGGAGTGGGATGAGGGTGCAAAGATTGAACAAATTTTTAGTTCTAAGTCTGGGCATAACCATGTAGAACAAGAGGGGGCGGATAAGGAGTTTTTTGTTGCTCTCGTTCCAGTTCCTTTTGAAGACTCGCTAGAAGCTGCAACCAAGGACTAGGAGCAGCCTTTAATTCAGGTTGATGAGCCACACAAGGAACAGGTTGTACCTACTAACAAAGCAACTATGGCACAAGGTATTGAAGACGATGCCAAGTCTCTTCCGGAAGGTGATTCTCTTATTGGGGAGAACCTTTCTGATGTTGGTAAAGGAGTTGTTTCTGATGATGAAAAAAAATCAAACTAAGGGCAAAAAAAAACATGGTGAAGTCAAGTTTGATGCCCGGGTTACTCGTTCGAAATCTAGCAAGGTCTCCAATGATGGACAAAATGATGCTTTGGAATGCTAGGGGCATTGGAAACAAGGCCACGGTTAGATAAGTGAAAAAACTAGTGAAGGATATAAGGTATCGCTTCTTATGCTTGTGGAGCCTAAAATTATTGCTGCAAGGTATGGTAAAATTTCTCAGAAAAGTGGTTTCAAAATTTTTGTTTCGAATGAAGAGGTAGGAGGTACGTGGATTTGATTCAAAAAGCAAGCCTACGAGTGGAATACAAAGAGAGAACGAGCTTACCTTATTATTAGAGAAAGGGAAAAAAGCTTTTTCAGCAGGTTGATGAATGAATGTGAATAGCACCATGAGAAAAGGATTATGATTGTTAGAATGCCACAACAAGATCTTAATCTTTCCCCCTTTGCTTGTTAGTAAAAATAAACCCGAAATCGTTGTTTCCCCCCAATTCTCTCTAAAGCAGGGATTGATCCTTCCCTTCGTTCCACTCATCCAGATTAGAGACATTGACTATAAGTAATACTAACTGCTTTACCTAAAACATCCCTAACCTCCGGAAAGGGAACAGACTGGAGAGTTTTTATATCACGAAAAGCTCAATGCTCGCGCTTATTTCGAGGAATCCTAATCCTAAAGGATATAAGAAGGAAAAAGGCTACAACTATATAGCATTACACTCTCTTCCTCTTTAGAGGGGTTACTTGGCTATGCTCATTTCGAGAGGGAAAGGTCGTAATGTAATTAAGTAGGGCGATTCTTCTTCCTGTACAGTTTAGTTTCCACATCCAATTCAGGCTTTATTTCTTTCTCTATTCACTAGTGCAACTTCCAGCTCAATGTATGGTAGTTGCTTGACTCAGTCTTCCGAATCCCTTCGCCCGGCTAGCTCGTCTGTGCCTAGCAGTTTAAGCTTTGATCCAGCAGCCTCTTTTCGATCCAAAAGTCGCATGATAAAAAGAGGTTAGCTTCAATTACTAAAAAAGACCGGGAAACTCGTACTGCAACTATGCCAAGCTCGATCTTGGTTCCAATGCAGCCCGATCTTTGTTGCTTCCATAGCATTTGTACTTGGTTATAAAATTCTTGGTACTCACACAACACTTTCATTTTTTTGGTAGGGGTTGCTCGGATTCCATTGCTACCTCCCTTTATACACTCTAAAAAGGAGAAATTACTCGATCTTCTCTTCTAAAGTATTTGTGTTGGCTGCCACCCCAAAAGAAGTGACAGACTGTACGAGATCAAATGCTTGGGGATCAACTAGAGCACCCTTTTTTTTTTTTTTTTTGGTAAGAGTGAAAAGGTGAAGAAGCACGTGACAGAACATAATGAATCAAAAGCACAAGAGTCAAAAATGTCATTTCTACTAGCTACAACGTATTTGAATGGAACTGATCCCATAGAGGACTACCACACGCCTAATGCATTAATGAGAGTGGATTGATAGTTTTCTAGTTTAGGAAATACATGTGCAAACACTACTTGAATATGTGTATATGATGTAACACCTCTAAATTTCATAAAGCTAATTTTATTTTGAATTAATTACAATAGAATTAAATTTATTTGAGTTTAAATTTCAAAATTTAAGGTTTTACTTGGTCAATTTAGAGGGTGGGTGCCTTCAAAATTTCAGTGAGGACGAATAGCCACCCACCTTATATGATTTTTAATTTTCATGTTGAAGCTTTATTTGTAGCATATGACATAAGTCTATGGCATATGTAAGCTCGGAAAAAGCCTTTTAGATTTTTCCCCAACAAAATGGACCTTGAAAGGCATAACTAAGAGCTGAGTCGTTCTAGTTGTCGAGGAAAGGAGCGAGGGGTGTGGGTATTACCACTCATCCCCCTCGAGATGCGCATCTCAAGGGCACATGCATGTATCTCGAGGGGGTGAGTGTGAGTTTCTCGCCCATTTCCTCCCCATTTAGAATTTTCCCTAAGAACTTGTTTGATGAACACTTGAGACTAAATTCAGAGCAGCTATCTTATTGAAGGGTGTTTGAATTGAACCATTATTTAGTGTCGAAGTATTTAATTAATTGTTTAGATTTCTTTAAACAGTGAAAGATGCAAGTTTTCCAAACTTTTATCTGTCTGACATTCTGTAAGTAACATCATTACCATGTAAAAAAAAACTTGTAGCATTAACATCATTACCATTTCAAAATCTTCCACTAAAGTTCATTTATCTTTAAAAACTCGTCCCAAACAAATTTTTTAGCCGCATCAGCAATCAATTCTCAGTATAACAGTTCAGTTTCAACAGGCCCAACGTTGGGTAAAAGAAATGAACCGAAACTAATCTGAGTTCTGAGATTGTCAACACCCAAGGATCCCTAGCCAGTATTGGATTATTTGCTAACCTCAACTCCTTTCGTATCACCAATTGTTCACGTAATAGCATTTGCTCCAAAGTGGTTGTATATGATGAGAAGTTTCAGCACCAAGGCAGACTTATTAGTATGATCAGAATGCAGGATCCAGGGATACTAGTGAGGTTATGCGTTGAGGCAAGGCCATCAAAACTAAGGATAGCACCCAGCAAAAAACAAGATCGCAAACATATAATCACATTAAAGATAGCTAGAAGTGACTACAATTTCGCAAGACTCCTGACTTAAGACCCAAGATACCACAATACATTACATTCTCAAACTTCAACCATGAACATCAAAACCCCAAAATCCTCATCAAGTATGGCCATCATTCCTCCATTTCTTCATCATCATCAATCTCCTCTATCTTCATCTTCTTCACGGCTTTCGCAGCATCACTTCTCGGACCATTTGGAATCTGAATTAGTATGTCACTCTTCTGGCCAGTGCTTGCATTCACAAGACCACCATTTTTCTCAACCCTGTAAACAAGTCCCTCACCTCCTGGTGAGGCATCAATGTTGACAGTCGAGTTCTCATCAATTTCTTCTCTGATAAGCATCTTAGACAGCTCAGTCACCACCTTCTTCTCAAGCCACCTCCTTATTGGTCTAGCTCCATAGACCTGTTCTCAAAAGAAATCACTACATATGATCCAGAGTTGCTTCAACTAATAGAAAAAGCCTACAAGGTCTACTTCAAACAAAAAGCCCACTCAGAAAAAGTTTCTTACCGGATCATAACTCTCAGCGAGGACAACGTCCAGAGCTGCATCAGACACGGCCAAAGCAATGCCCCTCTCTGCCAAGCGCAACGCTACATCCCTCATTTGCAACCTAGCAACCTTTCTCAGCTGATCATGTGAAAGGGGATCGAACACTACAATTTCATCCAACCGATTAAGTAGCTCAGGTCTGAAATGCCTCCTCACCTGTTACAAAGAAAACTCTTAACACCTTTAAGTTTGGGAATATAAACAAAACTTAAGACACAAACAATGACACTAGCACCCAAGCTTACCTCCTGCATGACCAGGTCCCTTGCAGCTTGCATTGTACACTTGCCCATAAGTCCAGAAAGTAGGTGCTCCGCTCCCAGGTTTGATGTCATAATAATTACAGTATTGGAGAAATCCACTGTCCGTCCCTGCCCATCAGTTAGCCTACCATCATCAAGAACTTGAAGGAGAGTGTTGAATACTGCTACATGGGCCTTCTCGACTTCATCAAATAACACAACACTATAAGGCCTCCGTCTAACAGCTTCCGTTAGTTGCCCACCTTCATCATGACCGATGTATCTACAGTCAAAATTTTCCATAGTAAGTGCACATTCAAAACCTTTCTAAATGTGTCTAAATTACAATTTCAGAAAACCACATGCTCACCCAGGTGGAGCGCCAATCAATCGTGAAACCGAATGTTGCTCCATGAACTCGGACATATCAATCCGCACCAAAAGATTTTCATCATCAAACAGTTGTTCTGCTAGGGCCTTTGCGAGCTCAGTTTTGCCTACACCTGTTGGACCCAAGAACAGAAATGATCCAGTCGGCTGTTGTGGTCGTCCAAGACCAGCCCTTGATCTCAAGACAGCTTCAGCAACCGAAGCAACAGCCTGGTCCTGCCCCACCACTCTCTTATGTAATCTATCAGCTAGACCAATCAGCCTTTCCTTCTCGTTCTGGCCAAGCCTTGTGACTGGTATTCCCGTCCAACGGCTCACCACTTCTGCAATTTGATCAGGTCCAACAGTTTCGGTAAGCATTAAGTTTTCATCAGTACTCCCTTCATAATTTTGTATAGCAGCTTCTATCTCCTGAAGTGCCCCATATTTCAGGTCAGCAGCCCTGGCCAAGTCCATTCTTCTTTCAGCTTCTGCTAAACTGATCAGTAGCTCTTCACGCTTCTGCTTCAGTCTACGAATTTCATCAATTCTTTCTTTCTCCTTCTTGTACTTCATCATCAGAGGCTGTAATTTATCTCTTAGATCATCTAGCTCCTTCTGGACCTGTAAGAATTAGGAAGAAGAATTAACAAGCGGTCAATATCAGAGGGAAATGTTGCAAAATACTTCAACACCTACTCACCTCAACTAATCGAGCTTTGCTCGCTTTGTCCTTCTCTTTCTCCAGGGCATGGAGTTCAACTTCCAACTGAATTCTCTTCCTTTCAAGATTATCAATTTCTTCTGGCTGGCTGTCAAGTTGAACTCTCACATTTGCACATGCTTCATCAACTAGATCAATAGCTTTATCCGGGAGGTGACGTCCTGAAGAGGATACCAATTTCAGAGTCCAAATGAAATAGTTCCGGAAACAAAAAATAACAATTCATTCTGAATAAACTAGATTCATAATCAATCAATCTACTCCGTGATATCTGATTCATCTGGTTCCAAAATTCATGCTTCTACTTGGCTTTCTCAGTAACCTTACATGTTTTCTAAATAAATTAAATAACTAGTATAACATGTTGGTAGGCATTAATAATTAAAACAAAAGAAATTGGGATGTTGAACATACCAGTAATGTAGCGACTAGATAGCTGCGCAGCCACCACCAAAGCCCTATCTTGAATCCTGACACCATGATGACCTTCATACCTCTCCTTCAACCCTCTCAAAATACTAATTGTATCCACAACACTTGGCTCGGCAACATAAACTTGCTGAAAGCGTCGCTCAAATGCGGCATCCTTCTCCACATACTTCCTATACTCTTCAAGAGTAGTAGCACCAATGCACCTCAATTCCCCTCTAGCCAGCATTGGCTTAAACAAATTTGCAGCATCCATAGAGCCTTCGGTCCTTCCAGCTCCTAACACGAGATGAATCTCATCAATAAACAAAATCACCTTCCCTTGAGCATCTTCTACTTCTTTCAAAACAGCTTTCAATCTCTCCTCGAATTCTCCTCTATACTTGGCTCCAGCCACCAATGCACCCATATCTAATGCCACAAGTCTGACATCGTTAAGATTACTGGGCACATCTCCTCTGACTATTCTTTGAGCAAGTCCTTCAACCACTGCAGTCTTTCCGACACCCGGCTCACCAATCAAAACAGGGTTGTTCTTAGTTCTTCTGGAAAGAATTCTAATAACCCTTCTAATCTCTTCATCTCTACCAATAACTGGGTCAAGCTTCCCAACTTGTTCAACAAGATCACGCCCATATGTCTTCAAAGCCTGAAAATTAGTATCCCCACAAGCACTCTCAACCTTTCTTCCTTCCTTCCCTCTAAGCTTCTCCACCTCTGTTTTGACTCTTGCAGCACTAACACCAGCTTCTTTCAAGAGATCCCCACCAATCTGGGAATCCTCGAGAAGACCCAAGATGAGCTGATCAACTGCTAAATGGGTGTCTCCACGCTGCTTCTGGTAAGACTGGGCTCGACGAAGCACCTTGATGAAAGAAGTAGTTGGAGGGATTTCGTCAGGAGGAGGGTGTTGAGATGGGATTTTCTTGAGAGATTGTTTGAGGACTCTCTCAAACGAGTTTGCTGCTTCATCTCCACCGCCAGCATTGGAGATTGCCTGACGAAAGATCCCATTGGGTTCAGAAATGAGTGCGAGTGCGAGGTGGATTGGAGTGATTTGAACATGGCCAGAGTTGATGGCGAGTTCATGAGATGCAGAGAGAACTTCATTAGTTTTGTGTGTGAACTTGTCTGGATTCATTCTATTGTTTTGATTCTATCAAAGAAAAGATGCTATGGTTTGCTTTGTGAGGAAATACAAGGTCTTTGTGTGTGTATTTGTTGAGATGAGGGAGGTGTCTAGAAAGATCGAGAAAAGTGATGTAGGGTGGGGTCGGTGTTGGGGTTCTCGAAGGTTGGAAGAAAATCCTAGAAATTTCCAGGTTCCACGTGTGTAATTTGCGCAAGCACCGAACACCCAACAGGGTCTCCCATTCACGTCAACCACAGTTTTCGGTTTATAATCGCCATGTAGCGGGCCTGGTGTACACGTCCATTTGGCACGATAGCAAACTTGAAGGCATTCTCACATGCACCGCACGTGCCTAGCATTCAAGCAAATTAATCTATTATTATGATTATTATTATACCATACATTCAACCTATTAAAGCATTTGCTAAATAACATTACCATTTCCATTGAAAAACACCACTATCAATTTTTTTTAATCTACTAAAGAACACCATCACCCAGTCTCACCGGAACGATGAACGTCGGTTAGCACGTCTCATCCTCTGTTATACCTCTTCATTTTGTCCATGATTCTCTTCTACTGCTTAATCTTATCTCTCGCGCGAGGAAACGAACCCATTTCGCAAAGCTTGCCTTCCTTCCCAAACTCGCCAAACGTCGGCATCTCTCCCTCTCTTCTACATCTTCAACGTCTCCCTTTCTTTTTCTATTATACTTCTTCGTCTTCGTTTGGAAAGATTTGGGTGAAATTTGTATCTAGAAATGGACGAGTTCAGTGAAAATGATGTTGACAGGCTTGAAGATGATAATGGAGGAATTAAGAGTCATCGTTGTGCTCCATTTATAAGAAGTGGATGAAAAAGATGGACATTTTCAAGATGAAGAACAACACACTTTATTTGAGATACATTCTCAATTTGAGATGAACTTGTCTGAATATTTCTTTATTCTTGCGAATATTGTAATATCATGTTTAATTTTTTTTTTTTATATTTGAAGCAACATTGTTATTTTTAGGGTTATTTGAACACTAATTTTTTTTTTAAGGTTAGTTGTTATTTTGTGCATAGGATGTCATCGTCGATTTAATAGATTTCAAGATACATACAAATAATCTTGACAACCCGAAGATATTTAAGCGTATTTAGAAGATATCAACCTTCTAGAGGTAACATTTTCCTTAATCATTTTATTTATTACATTTCTTAATATATAAATTAGAATAACAATTTTTTATTTACTTAATGTATAAAAATGATGATTTTGACACTAATAAAGAACGAGCACTGGAAGAGACAGTCGATGATGACAACTTATTTATTATAGAAGAGGTAAGGTTAATTCTTGTAAGCATGTCATTCTTGTCTAATTCTGTTTTATAAGTTCATTGATTAACACGTTTATAGTGTTCTTAACATCAATATGCATTTTTTTGTAGGTATTTCTATCGAAGTTGTCCATGATAGCTTGGTGTTGAGGTGTTAGTAGGGATAATAACATGGTTTTGATTATCACCAAATCAGAACCCGCTGAGCAGCTGTAAAAAAAAGGATCCACTTGGGATGTGAAAGGGGAGTGAAACTCAAGAAAAATTGAAGCAAAAATTGGAAGTTGGTCTATTGACCAGTACAAAGAAGTGTGGGTGCCCATTTCAGTTGAGAGGGGTACCACAAGTTAATCATCGTTGGAAGCTGCAAGTGACCTGTGGAACCTACAATCATCCACAATCAAAATCTCTTCTTGCCCATTCATTTGCGGACAGACTCAACAAAGCAGAGATCACATATTTGCATAACATGTCAACATCAAGTGTAGCCCCTGACTACATATTGTTCAGTTTGAAAAAGACGTTTCCCAACAATGTGATACATTTAAAGATTGTTTAAAATGTCATTCATCAGCTAAAGACATTCCAACTGAAAGACACGACAGTTTTGCAAGCCACAATGCACTTGTTGAGTGAGAACGGTTATATTAAACGGCATACAGTCGATGATCAAAATAGAGTCATCAATATTTTCTAGTCGCATTCCGAGTCAATTCAACTAGCGAAGTGTTTCTCATTGGTGATGCTTATGGATTGCACCTATAAAACCAATCGCTATCAAATGTCACTATTTCAGGTTGTGGGTGTCACGTCGACATACAATATTTTCAATGTTGGTTGTTGTTTTATGTCTTCTGAAAATGAATATGCGTACACTTGGGCATTGGAAAAACTACTGGGAGTGTTTGAGTCAGACAACTTGCCACCGGTGTTTGTGACTGACAAAGAGCTTAGTTTGATCAAAGCCATTAAGCTAGTCTTCTCTTAAGCATGGAAGTTGTTGTGTAGGTGCCACGTAAATACAAATGTGAAAAAATTGTAAAAAACGCTTTGAGGATAATGAGGGGTGGAACGAATTTATTGAATCTTTCTCGGATTTGTATAGATCAAATATAAAGCAAGAACAGAACAAGGACATTGTTGAGTTCGAGAGAAGATGGATATCACATCCCAAGTGTTTGGACTATCTGCAGACAATTTGTTATCTGTATAAGAAGTTCTTTATGAAGCATGGATCAACACTTTTATGCAATTTGGCCAATAGACAACTGGTCGCGTTGAAGGCGCATATTTCAGGTTAAAGAAAATGTTAGAAAATTTCCAAGGCAGATTTTATAATGTATGTACAAAGATGCATGAAATGATCCAAGTCCAACTTATAGAGATTGAAGCGTCCTTTAGAAAAGGTCTAACGAATGTAAAGAAAAAACATATGTCACCCTTATCTGGAAAATTTCATGGGTTTGTGTCGCACAATACTCTTGATTTGATGCTATCAGAAATTTGTAAGTTTGAATTAAAATTTGTGGGCAACGACCCAAGCAAGTGTCGATGTGTGATTTGAATCACTCATGGGTTGCCTTGTGCTCATGAAATGACACAATATCTCAAATCTACATGACAACTTTCATTGTCTATCTTACATAAACATTGGATGCAATTTGGCAAAACGCATCTTCGTGCAACTGCGGATGTGATTATAAATCCAGTGGTCGACATCGTTAAGCAATAGTTATTTGAATCCACTTCTGATTAGCAGTTGGTGTTGAAGAAAAGTTTTTAGATTTGAGGTGTCTAATTCAAGTGTTTTTCAAAAGAGTGTTTCTAAGTCAAAAGAGTGTTTCCCTAGGTCCATGTCCACCCCCCCTTGGAATCCATACTTTTTCCTATGTTGAATCAGTTTGTGCCACCCCCTGTGGCATTGGTTTTGATTTTCTCCTACTCTTCTCTAGTCCTCAACACTAGAAAGCGAAGGACGAGCCGACAGCAGCCGAGGTAGCATCTGGGCAATCTTCTCTTGCCACCTAGGTCCAGGACTTGTATTGGAATTATTTACATTAGCTAGTATTTTCCTTTACAAATAATGACTCAGAGTCCTTGTGTGATGGTGCGATTGGTTCACAATTCATGTGGGACTCAATGTCCTATTTTTTCTCTCTTTAAAGCAAGCATACAACAACTTATTGCATATAAGCAAATACAAGGCAACAACGAGACACACAACGACCAGCAGCACACAATGTGATCAGCAAAGGCAGCAAATCAACGTTATAGGCAGCAACATACACAATGTGAGCAGGCAACATGTTCGGCATGAAATGGGCTGCGAGAAGGACGTGAAATAGGTTGGGAGTTCGGTGTGATTCGGTGTGTGTGCAGCATGAAATAATAGCAAAGTAGAAGGATTGGAATCGAGTGATTTCGGGTGTTCTTCGTTTGCGAATTTCGTCAAACTTTTGGTGGTATTGTTTGATTGAGATTGGGTAATCTCAAGGATCGTTGCTTGACATCGTTATAATCTTCAAGTAAGTGTTTCCATATCAATAAAATAGTTACAAAGTCGTCGTCCGTGGAGTAGGCAAAGTCGAACCACATAAATCTCGATGTCATCTATATTTTCTGCATATTTCTTGTTGTTTGCTATTACTTGCATATTGTTCTTAGCCATTCACTATCACCACCTAAGTCCAGGACTTGTGTTGGAATTATTTGCATTAGCTAGTATTTCCCATACAAGTGGTATCAAAGCGTAAGTTAGTTGGTGTTTGTGTTTTGAAGGTGTCAATTAAAATGGTTGAAAGGTCTTCTTCTTCGTGTGATGATGGCTATGTGAAAGTCCATGGGTTTGACATTGTTCGATTCAATGGTAGGATTAATTTTAAAGCTTGGCAGATGGATTGTAAAGATATTCTGGTTAGTTTGGATCAGATTGATGCACTAGATGAGAAAAAGAACCATCATCAGATAAGGCGATGATTGAGGTTATCAAGAAGTGAAGTTAAATGAATCAGAAGGCATGTAGTACGATTCATTTGTGTCTTTCTCGCTATGTGGCTTGCAACTTCGCAGATGATATGACGGCTCAGGGTATTTGGGATAAGCTTCAGGCTATGTATCTTCAGAATGATCAGATGAGTGTGGTGTACCTACAGAAGAAGCTCTTCATTTTCAGGTTGCAGCCAGGTAAACTCATGACTGATTACATAAATGAATTTGAATGTTTATATTAAGATTGTGTTAGCTTAGGAACTAAATTTGAAGATAGTCAGAAAACATTATTTTTGTTGAATGGGAACCGTTTGTTGATCAGATGACAACATTGAAGAAAGAGAAATTTTTGTATAGTGATATTGTTCAAGCTGTACTTGCAAAGGCTTTCAGAAATAGTGTTTCGAATGATGAGGTTCAACTACAAAAGGCAGGGATATGTCTAAGGTTGAATGTCACAAATGTAAGCGCAAAAGCCATTACATAAGGGATTGTCCAGACTGGAACAATTAGCAAGAGAATGAGAGAGGGGGTAGTGAATGTTGTTGAGACACCGAATGTGGTAGGATATTCTAATCGGGGGTGACTTAGCACATGCACTGATGGCAAAATCTTATGACCATTTGTATGACGGTTGGATGTTGGATACGGGAGCTTCGTATCATATGTGTCCCGTAAGGGAATGGTTCGGCACTTATCGCGGGGTTAAGGGTAGTTCAGTTAAAATGGGTGACTCTCAGCCTTGCAAGACAATGGGTGTTGGTACAGTCAAATTCCAGTTGGTAGATGGGTCATGTAGATAGCTTACCGAGGTACGTCATGTTACAACTCTTTTCTCTTGGGGTGCTTAAAACTTAGGGCTACAAGTATATTGGTGAGAATGGGTATTGCAGTGTTTATTTTGGTGACAGGTTGCTTATGACAGCAGTTAGGCAGCAAATTTGTATTTCCTTCAAGGCAGTATAATTGAAGGTGGAGCTATGGTTTCTACAGTTGTTGATGAGAAAAGCTTGACGCGTACACAGTTATGGCACATGCGATTAGGTGAGAATTGACTAAGAACTTTAAGCAAGCGGGGCTTGTTTGGCGGTGATACAATGGCAAAACTAGATTTCTGTGAACATTGCAGAGTCAATTTTAGTGATGCTACTCATAGCACTGCGGGGCTTGTGGATTACATTCACACTAATGTTTGGGGACCCTCTAGAGTCGCATCCAAGGGGGGTTCCAGGTATTTTGTGTCTTTTACCGATGACTTCAGCCGAAGAGTATGGGTGTATACTATGAAACATAAAAATAAAGTCACTGATATATTCAAGAAGTGGAAAATTATGATTGAGAAACAAACTAGAAGGGTTATCAAAGTAGTGAGATCTGACAATGGAGATGAGTATACCGAAGATCTCTTAAAGCAGTTTTGTTTGGAACATGGTATTAGAAGACACTTCACAGAGAAGTCGACACCACAACAGAATGGGGTAGCAGAACGGATGAACCGTACCCTATTGGAGAAAGCACAGTGCATGTTGTCCAATGTAGGTTTGGGCAGAATATGGTGGGCTGAAGGAGTAAACACGGAGTGCTATCTCATTAACTGCTATCCTTCATCAGCTATTGAGTCTCAGATTCCTATGGGGGTATGGTCTGGTATTTCTTCAGATTATTCTAACTTTAAAGTGTTTGGTTGTCCAACATATTTTCATGTTAGGGAAGATAAAATTGGAGTAAGGGTCAGTAAAGCTATTTTTCTCGGTTATCCAGATAATGTGAAATTGTATAGATTATGGTGCCCTGACTTGCAGAAGTTTGTGATCAGTCGAGATGTGAAGTTCCATGAGGCGGCTTTGTTACAGGCAAAGTGTGAGAGATGCAAAGATGGTTCCCCTATTTGGAGGGGTGATAGCTATGATGAAGATGAGGATGCTGGAGATTCTCTGCATGTGGAGCTTGGAACTCCTAGATCTCATACAGAGTATGATGTTCTTTCTATTAAGGGAATGGGTGATACAGATATGATGTCTGATGAGACAGTGGCAGAAGATGAGGTTCCTAATGATGGGGACATGGATCCTACACAACAACAGATTCAACAGTTACAAATACCGTCTTTAGCAGCAGGAAGAAAACCTAGAGTCTGACGTGCACCACTTAGATTTGGCTATGAGGGTGCAGCTTGCACATTCTCAGTTCTTGATGGGTATAATGATGTTCCTACCACATATACACAGGCTTTGCGAAGTGTTCACAAAGAGGTGTGGAAGGAAGCTTTGGATAAGGAGATGTTATTTCTTCTGAAAAATCATACATGGGAGCTTGTGACACTCCCTAGAGGGAAGAAGTCGATTGGGTGTAAATGGGTTTTCATAGTGAAAGATAGGGATTTCAGATTCCAGGGGTACTTGTATAGGTATACGATAGAAGGCAAGATTGGTGGCTAAAGGATATGCACAACAAGAAGGTGTGGACTACAATGAAGTATTCTCTCCGGTGGTAAAACACACTTCTATCCGAGTCCTTTTGGCTGTAGCAGTGCAATTTGACTTAGAGCTCGAGCAACTTGATGTCAAGAATGCTTTCTTGCATTGAGATTTGGAGGAGGACATATACATGTCTCATCTCGATTCATATGTTGTTGTTGGTAAAGAAGAAAAAATATGCAAATTGAATAAGTCACTGTATGGGTTGAAGCAATCTTCAAGACAGTGGTACAAGAGGTTTTATACTTTTATAATTGAGCAAGGATATGCGAGGAGTCAGTATGATCCTTTTGTATTCACACGGAAGCTCAAGGATGGGTCTTTCGTGTTTCTCTTACTTTATGTTGATGACATGCTCATTGTTGCGAAGAGCATGAAAAAATTGATAAATTGAAGTTGAAACTTAGCATGGAGTTTGAAATGAATGATTTTGGTTCAGTGAAGAAAATACTTGGGATGGAGATAATGAGAGATAGGAAGAAGGGCAGGCTGCCATTGTCACATAGACAATACTTAGAAAAGGTTATTCATTGTTTTGACATGGATACGTCTAAGCCGGTAATCCTTTGGCTGCTCACTTTAAGCTCTCGGGTAAGTTGTCTTCTAGCTCAGAGGATGAGAGTGAATACATGTCACAAGTTCCCTATGCTAGTGCATTTTGTAGTCTTATGTATGGTATGATTTGCACACGTCCGGATATCGCTCATGCAGTCAATCTGGTTAGTAGATTTATGTCAAACCCGGGAAAACAACATTGGCATGCAGTTAAATGGATATTGAGATATCTTCAGGGTACGCTGGATGTTGATTTAGTATATGAGAAAGAAGATGTGTCAAATAAGATACGAGGTTATGTAGATTCGGATTATGCTGGTGATCTTGATAGGCACCGACCGACTACAGGTTATTGTTTTACATTGGTGATGGGTATGGTGAGTTGGAAGTCTCTGTTACAGTCTACAGTTGCTTTGTCTACTACTAAAGCAGAGTACATGGCTCTATCAGAGGCGGTGAAGGAAGCCATTTGGCTTCGGGGCTTGGTTAGTGATTTGGGTGTTACTCAGGATGATGTGACAGTCAGAGTGCTATCCATTTGGCAAATAACCAGGTTCATCATGCTCGGACGAAACACATTGATGTGCAATATCATTTTCTAAGGGATGTCATTGAGGATGGTGAGGCATTGGTCTTGTAGAAGTGTTTCGAGCAGGGTCTCCCATATCTGCATGGTACAGCTTGAGATTGCTTACATGGAAGACTAGATGCGTGTGTCGGAGCCAGTGCGGTAGTTGAACTTTGTAAGAGACTTTGCCCAAACGAGCAACGATAGGTACCAGTCCTTCATATTGGCGTAGAAGTCCTTTGTGCGCTTGGTGAGTCCGATTGAATCTTCGCAATTGATCAGTCTTGATGAGTACCATGTCTCCCACATTGAATGGATCTGGTCTCTTCTTCATATCAGCCCACTTCTTCACCCGCTTGGACGCCTTCACAAGATAAGCACGAGCAACTTTGGCATTCTTCTGCCATGCGAAGGTAAGATCAGATTGAACGGCTAGCGAACTCAACCCTTGCGGCAAGAAAATGACGAAATAGCTCATAGCCTGGGTGTGGCTCCCATTTATTACTTCTCTTACTTATTATTTATGGGATCCCCATTGGCCCCCTTTGATCCAAAATAGCCGTATGCACTTCTCCATATCCCACTATGGAGGTAGGGCCCGAGAATCCTATCTTTTTTGTTGAGTGGAAGTAGGAATGGACTGGCTCATGCCAAACCGGAGAGATCATACTTATCGGCTAGCTCAATCGCAAATCGGGCATCCCCATGATATGTTCAGCCAACTTGTTAGCTCAGTTTGTTTCCCTCGGGACTCGCCATTCTTATATATTATACTATACGATAACAATATTTTTGTTCCATCAATCCCATGAATTGGATTCGAACGAATCAAGCTACTTGTTCTTATAGTAGAGTAGATCGTGAGCGGGTTTGTCGTCCTCCTCATTATAGTCCTCCTAGAATCCATAGCATTTCGTCGGACTACATCCTGTCTTTTCACCTTAGTAGTCCTATGCATAGTCAGTACTCTAGCCCCAATCATGGCTACTAATAAAATAGACTAGGAACCAAAAACCAGACAGAATAGTAGGTATAAAGTAAATTTCCCAATGTTTCCAAATTAATCCAACTTCGTATCTTTCCGGCATGAACCGTATATCTCAGAGAAGTCATATTTTTGTGGGTGGTAGTAATGGAATAGTTTCATTATCTAAAATGAAGAACATTTCCCACCAAAGGACCAGTCCAATAATACCACTCACTGGTAAATAGCGCAATACTTCTTTGTGAGTCTCTGCTATTTGAATATGGAACATCATAACAGCGAATAGGAATGAAATGGCAATAGCTCCTATATGAACTACTGGGAAGATCATAGTGGAGAATTCAAGACCTTAACAAAAGAAGTAAACCTGAATTGTCGCGAAAGATTGGGATGGGAAACAAAACAAAATGTACCAGATTTTTAGCACGTGCAACCATCAAACCAAAGACCAAAGTTGGGCTCGACAAAATAGAAAGTATCATGGTATGTCGTCCTTCCCTGAAATGGAACTTTCATGCTAGAGCAACATGAAAGTCGATCTATTACGACCAGTGCGGTTGTTCGTATTTCATTATCTTCTTCCAAGCCAAGCTCTTCTTAGTTAGAAAGCACTCACTGAGTTATTTACAGAACAAAATTTCCAATCACTCTCCCTTCCCTTATTTTTTCCCTCCCTCCCATAAGGCTTGGAAGTCTTTATTTGATAAGTTATTACATCCATCTAGCAGATCAACAAATTTGCCATAAAACGGAGAAGCGAACGCCGAACTCCCTTAGGCTTTTGATTTTATCCGAAAGATCAATGTAGTAAAAATCATTGCCTGTTAGGCCATCGATGACGAATAAACGTCTTTGAATGGCCCATTTTTCGTTCACAAGATTTTCCCATTTTTCGCTGCGAAAGGCACTGGCTTTAATGGCGGAAATTTGTGGCCTATTGTCAGGAAGAACCGGTTCGTCAGACTCTGGCTCCTCTTTACTTTGATTTTCGTCATTTAGGTGAAATGGGATCTGCTTTCCTATTTTATGCCGCTCCTTGGATAAGAGTTAGTTGATATCGATCTTATCATGAAAATGCACTGGTTTCAATCAAATATACTGGGGCGAATGATTACATATGTTACCACTAGGACTCAACTCGTCCTCTTTCTGCTTTGTTTTCTATCGCACTTCGATATCTTATAATAAGATGAATGCATTCATGTGTTCGTCCCCCTTCCCACTCGTCAATCGGAGATCAAGACAAAGCCAACTGTTGCTGCGTATAAAAGGCGTTACCCACCCTTCCCTATTTCGCGTGTAAGGATTCTAGATTGAACAATTGGGCCCAAAGGCCTGTAACACCCCGTAATTTTTGTACTTACTGAATTTTTTTTTTAATATTTTTGTGTGATTGTCTTCATTAAGTTATGGGCATACGTATGAGCTATTTGTTTGTCCATGTGATGTGTAGTTTGTTTATTTAAGAATTAATTTCCTACTTACCTTCCTCTACCGAATCTCGGGACGAGATTCTTTTGAGTTGTATATATTGTAATACCCGCCTAATTAAATAAATATAAAAATTTCTTTTGTAAACCCTAATGTTGATGGGTTGCTACTAAATTGTATTTGGGCTTGGTTTTGGGCTTTCATAAACTAAGGATTAGGGTTTTATTTTGTGAAGATTAAGGGCGGACTGCCTTTAGAATTTTAGTGGGGGCGAATAGCCACCCACCATATATAAAAAAAAAACAAAAAACAAAACCTTTTTTTCCCTTAAGCTTTTCTTTTCTCTTTCTCGTTTCCTTCTTCTTAATGGCGGCTGACATTGGCAAGGTGATGAAGATGGGAAGAAGATGGAGGTCGGTGGAGGAAGAGATGTTCTTCCTCTTACCCTTTTCGGCGGCGACGGAGGTTGAGATCGGTGTGACGAGGAGAGGCGGTTAGATCTGAGAGGAAGCGAAGGCGGCGATGGTTGTGGTGGTGGAGGAGAGGCCTTCGCCGCCGTGCTCGCTGTTTCCTCATTTGATGGTTTAGTAGATCTCGTTTCGGATCGGAGATCTGATGATGATGGACGGTCAGGATTTGACCACGCAACAGGATGTTGTCACTCTCGATATTATCGAAGAAGACGTGACTCGGTCTAAATCGATTTACTGTGACCAGTGCCGAGTCATTGGATGGAGTGGTCATCCAGTGTGTCGTAAGCGATACCATTTCTTGATTCGAAAAAAAAAATGGTAACTCACCAGATGTGCCTTCACTTCCAGTCTATAATAGAGAGGATGTATCAGTTCCTGGTCCAAGTAATCATGTGGAAGAAAATAGTCAGATTGTTGAAGATCAGTCCACTCAAGTGTTACCTGATGTTGAATCAACTCTAGTGATACGAGAGTGGTTGGTTCAGTGATGGTGGCGAGATGGTTGTTGATAGGTGGAGGCGACGTGATGTTGTTGCAGTGGTTTTGAGGACGTGGATTGGTTGCGCAAATCATTGGTGATTTCATCAGGTGAGTTTTCTTATTCCCTGAATCTTGCAATCCTTGTTTCTTGACTGAATTAGTGATTTTTGAGGATTTGATGATGGGGCTTGTGAGTTTTGTTGTGAGGATGTGTGGTTATGATTTGGATATTGGTTTGGTGGTGTGATGACCTGTATTTGTGTGTCTTTGATGATTTTTGGATTGTGGGTTTGGTTTGATTTTGGATGAATTGAGAGTGTAGATCACCCATCCCACAGTCTGCAAAGCAAAATCTTTGTGGGTGTTTGAATGTTTATTCTATACTTAGTTTGTTCTTAGAAATGAAGATTTGTTTAGTGAACTATTGATGCTCTTATGCAGGTTTGAGTTTTTGTGAAAATTGGTCTTAAAATTTCATAATTGCTGATAATAGTTTTGCAAAAAAAATTGTTCTAGAATATCACCATTGTTGATCTACTACTAGCTATGGTTAAAGTTCCAATTTTGGTAAAAGAGAAAATGATCAAAGATGATAGTTTTGTTATGGAGAGATCAAACAAGTCACTTACTTGCTGTTTCCCTTGTGGGGTTATTGGGATCACCCACAGTTTCGAAATGTGAATCAGAAGAAAAAGAAACTAGTAAACCACACCCTGAGTTTACGTGAGAACAACGAAAAAGAAGAAATATTTTTCAGTAGCCTCCACTAAATTCAAGATACTTAAGACTTGCCCCTTAACATCAAACAACTAAATTCCATCTCTGTCTGTGATGTAACCTGTTTGATTTTCATTAGTACAAAAAAAGAAGTGACAATACTCCATGGTCAATTTAGTGAATCTGAATCCCCATTGTGAGAAATGTTTTTGTTTTCTGTATGTACCTTGAGTGCTTGTTAGAACTTCTCTGTGGAAAATGAAATGGTGCTGTGATGTTTGATAGAATAATAGTGGTGGTGAACTACCTTAGCATGTATTCTCTTTTGATAGTTCATCCAACAAATTCATATGATGCAAAGAGATGAGATGTGTGAATTGGCAATGTGTCAGATATTACTTGTTCCCCAAGAGAATGGTGGATACTGTGGTTGATTTACTTATGGTTGACAAAGTGTCACCATAAAAGAGTTTTGAGTTTTAGTTGATATTTTTTTTATGCTCTTTTCCACAACTCCGAAGAAAAAAAAATGTGAAAAGAAAAGAAATTGTTTGTATACAGACTTGCTTGTATACGTGTGATATTATTATGGGTATGCAGACTTGCTTGCATATCGGTGCACCGTTCCATGTGAGTTCGGTTGTACGTGTAGATTTAGGAAGAATACTTGCCAGTGATCGAACTTCGGGTGAGATGACATGTTCCTCGAGGTGGCACCCCACTTGGAACATGTACGCTCCGAGTGGTTTCGATGGCAAGGGAGGCACACTTGGGTGAGGTGTGTTCGGCACAAGGAGGAAAGTGCGATTGTGGAAAAGAAGCGATATTTCTTTTTTTTTTGTGTATGTGCATGATTACCTTAAAGGAAGAAACTAAATGTTCATTCAATGGTTGAATGAGAACTACATGTCTTCCTAAAGGTAGAAAAGGTGTTTTGTTAATATTTCAATAATAGTCAACTCTTATAGCGTAAGTACTAGTAAGGGCATATTTATTTATTAGGATCATGACACATTTGCCTCATTGAGGAACTACCTGATGATGTGGTTGTTTATTGTTTTGTTTATTTTGATGTTGTCATGTGTGGATTTATTGATTTTGGTATGAAGATTTCTCACACCAGCTTTATTGCTGACCCAAGTGAGCTTTTGCTTCTTGGGTACATTCCTTTTGGAATGTAGCCGATTAGCCTTTCAGGTTTAGAGAATTTTGAGCAGCGTTATTGGAGTTCCGCTAGTGAACTAGCCATGCCAGTCTTCTCCGGGTTAGATTTTTATTTGTTTCAGATGTTTAGTTGTTGATGCTATTTGTTTCTGTTGTTATTGAATTTTCACGTCCCGAGTTTTGGGGAAAACGGATAATCCTACGTGGATTTTAGGATTTTCATTTTCTTCGAAAATCGGGGCGTGACAAGGCCCCCGCCCTTGCTTAGGCCAGTCAACGCGGGTATAGTAGAACCATTCCGAACACTCAATTGTGAGATGTGGCAAGCCAAAGATCAACAAGAAAAGTGGCGCTATCCATATGCTTAACACATGCAAGCAGTTCAATATTGTGTTTTTGAAGCGAAATGACCTCTTTTTGGAGTGACGTGAAGTACGTTTTCTTTGCTTATAAATATAAAAAATATAAGCCTATAAAAAAGGTGGTTGTAATTGTTGATAGTGTTATAGTGTCATATGAGTCTACAAAAGTCAGACAACACGGATGGAAACTGCTAAACAGTTCGTCTCTCTCACATACTACTTCCTCCTTTCTCTTAACAAATAGAGAAAGATTGTTTAGCAAACGAAGTGAAGGGTCTGAAAGTGAAAGAGAAGCCTATTTTTTTTCGTTTTATATAATGAATGGATGTGGTTCCACGAATCACTCCAGAAATGTTGCATATCAATTAGAACTATCAATATTCTATTATCCTATGTAATGCGATAAAGAAGGTTTGGTTAAAAAAAAGGCAAGAGAGAGTGACAAAGCGCTCGACCCTAATGTTAGGTTCGAGACCTAACTGCCTTAGGAGAAGGTTCGAGACCTGACTGCCTTCCACAATCCTCTCGTCGGCGATACATGCTTCATGAGATCATGTTATGAAACGTTAGCTTAGGGGTTGCTAGTCTCCAAGGGGGTGGGCAGTCTTATACCCGGACGCACCCAATACTAGGGTAAGCGTGTACCTTTTTATGCCAGGCACCGAACCTTATATCTTCGACTGGTGTAAAGCGGGTTGATCGGAGTCGCGTTAGACTCAATTCATTAGAGACGTTGCATCCATTATGGTGTCATTTCATCTAATGCTTTCTCTTATCCCTCTTGTCCTCAGGTCTCATCTGGCACGGAGTTTATCCTTGGCGGCTAGCCTTCATAGCGAGAGTAGGCCACCACCTCAGACCAGATGCAACTTCTCCTTATCACAAACTAGCTGGGCAAGGCTTCCCTCTATCATCTTGAAACCCAGCGCGGACGATGCCGCAGGTCGGTCCTATTGCCTTACCAAAAACTTTTCCATCTTTCATGGCAAATAGGGAGGACACGGGGTCGACGTGTCCCAACAAGCATACACCATTCCTTCGGCTTGGCCCTTTCATCTCCGGTGTATGAGATGGCTTTCCTTGTGAATCTGCATACCTGAATTAACCTCTTCTCCCACACTGCCTGCCTCTGCCTTTGTTGGTGAGCCAGAAACATCAAACTGCATGCATGACGTGTTCGGGTCGAAGTGAGGCCTTACTAAAGTTCCTATTCTTCTTATGTTCTGATTTGAGCAATTTTTTTTATTTTAGTTTTTTTTCGGCATATGCCCGTGACACACCCTATACATCCACTAGTCGTGTTGTAGCTGGCTATTCACCCGACGTTGGTTGTCTTGCGGAGATATCTCTACACTCTATCCGAATTGGACGGATTTCTGGTCTCTCGCTCGAGGCGGGATACGCAACTGCCCGCTGTAAAGACGAGCATAGGAAGCCTCAAAGTAACGGATGAGACTCTGGTCCGAGGTAGAGGCCTTCGGGCTTTGTCTTGTCTTATTCTTATACATATGCTTGGTATTTACCCTAGCGTGCCTTGTTCCATCGATACCTGATGTGACATGTTGTAGGGAAGGGGTTCCCACAACAATGATCGTGTATCGGCCAAGGCGGGAGTGTTCGGGGGTGGGGAATGGCAGTGACAGTTGGCATTTCTCGTGGCTGATGTTCTAGGTTTATTTGGTTATTAGGCATGTTTCTGAGCTTCCGTTCTTGGACCTTCTTTTAGATTCGACATATCGACAATCGAGTATTTTCGGTTCGAAACTTGGTGCCCAAAAGAAGGATTAGTTATAAAAGGTTTGTCCTCTAAACCCAAATTAATTATAGAATCTAAAACGCATTGATGGATTTATTCATGTTGGTTGCCTGGCGAAGAATACCAAGACAACCCGGATTCTCATATGCGGGAGAGAGTAAAGGGGGTTGATTAGTAGAGATGGCAGCACCAATGAACTCCGGTTTTGGAAGACAAAATCGGAAGAAGGTTCAAACGGTCGGACCGATAGAGCGATACATCGACGGAGGCAACCAAGCTTAGAAAGATGTATTTCACTTCTCTTCTTCCCTGCATTCCTCTATCGATATTTCTTTGCCTAAGACTTATAATGCCCCCTACCTGGTGGGGAAGATTGCCAGGTTTATGGACCATGCGAACCTCGCTGTATAAAAAAATATCGATTGCAGATATTGCCTTCAATACCAGTAGGAGCTAGGCATCGATTGACTTACTTAATCGACTTGCGATGCTGATCACTCGCACCGACACCCACGAGATGCAGGGATTCGCATCGAATTATGCCAGAATGCACGACCTTTAAAACCTTGATGTTGTTGATATTGATTTCGACCGATTGGTATTAAGTAAATAATATAGCCTCGAGAAGTCTGATAGCCAGAATAAGTTTACCAACCCACCAGCCGAGAAAGAGAAATTATGTAGGATCAACCGAGAATAAATAGAATAGAAAGGAAATGTTCATTCAAATGCTCTTTCTTCAACCCTTTCCCCAGCTCAGTGAGACATCGACCAAATGGTTCAATGACGCCTACAGGAGTGAGATACAAATCGAAAAGAATTGAACAAATGCGATCAATAAGAGTGAAGGGACACAGGTCGATAAGAAGTTACAGAGCCCTAGCCCAACCTCTTGCTTGCTGCAGCTTGCTGACCCCGTTCAGCTGGTGACGAATTGGAATGGTAATTTTTAAGGTCTTTCTTTGGAAGCTTCTTCGTCTATGCAGTGTCGTCTCCGTGGAGTATTTTTGTTTATGTATGTACTTCCCTTTATCTTGAGGAGTGAGCATTCTTGGAATACCCGATGTAATTGATGGCAGGAGAACAGCCGCAAATAGTTCCAAAATTGTCCCTCCTCCTCGGAGCCAGGTGCGGTTTTAGGAATTACAAGAGTGGAGTTTTTGGGGAGTTAGTAGTGGTTCCTTACGTAGCTACCCTTGGCTTTGAGTTCTTGCGAAGGCGCTAATAGTGAGTCAATCTATGGAGTGCAGATGAAATGATGCTTTAGCAGGAGTAGGCCCACTCTTCCCCTGGCCTTTGGGAGTAGGAAGGTAGAATGCGGGGAGTTTGCACAGCTTATGTCGAAGCGTAAGCGAGCTTTCGGTATGGCTTTCTATTTATCTCTGAGTTTATTCCTTATTAGCTTTATCAGTGAGCTAGTCTACCGAAGAGCGAGGATCATTCCCTTGTCAAACGAAGAAGGTAAGGGATTCAGATCGGACGATATCTAGATCTGGAGTCTTCATCCTCTAGATTTGTCTTTCAATCCAGTCCGTCAAGTCAATCAGTAGCGATGGAATAGCTCCCTGTACCAGTCATAATGGCATAGTCTAAGGAACGTTGTTGGTCACCAGCCAGGCACGACGTTTAAAAGTGTTGGCGATAGTCATGAATGAAGCCAGCTATCTTTTCGGGGGGCGCGAGACATCGTCTAAGCCAAATGCAGGGGACAGAGAAGGAAGGATGCACATTAAGCCTATGCTAGGCAATGTATACCGGGGTTCGGATTGATTAAAAGTATTTACATTGGATAAGGTCAATGGGGATAGGACTCAGCTCGGCTAAGGCCTTTGGTCTTAAGGGGAAGGAAGCGTTCCTTGGATAAACAAGAAAGAACAAAACTGTAACTAGTACAGTGTGCCGCTGTGCATCAATCGAAGCAAAGGGGCGCGACGCACACTCTCGCCCCGTCCTTGAACAATTGTATAATGTCACTGAATAAATCCCTAAGGCAGTAGTCACAAACATCACATGAAACAGAAACCATAGCACATTGAAAAGCCTATAGGCAGCATAGGCTTTCTAGTCGAGTAGACAAAATTTTGGAGCCAATATCATTACCGGTATGGCATTATTTAGTAGTTTCACCAGCAGATGCTCACGTTCATTCGAACTTCTTTTAAGGTTGAGTAGCCAAGACATAAATATGATAAGAGAGGGGTTGGTTAGAGACATTGTCTAACTCTAGGATTTGTTCTCCCTGAAGAACCGTTGATTTCCTTGTGTAGTGACGGGGCTATCCCAAGCAAGATAGGCCCGAGCGAACGGCTGAAACTCATACTCATCCTATTTAGGATAGATAATAGATAAAGAAATCTCAGTTTTTATCTCAACGCCTGCTTCTGAGGGCAATCCAACGTCCTATGATCACCATTACATATGTAGTAACCAAAGTGACGAAAGGGCTTCCCTTTGCCTTTGTCATTCAGTGACTTGGGCTTGGCTCCATCCTTGTTATCATGCTTGTGATCGTTCTTCTTGTCTCCCCCACCTTTGCCATGGTTTTCTTTATTGTAAGGCCAACCCTTGTTGTGTGTGGATTCTCCCCTGAAGTCTAACAACTTCTTTGCATTGGACAGGGCAGTAGCCAGGTCCTGCACATCCCGACGTCGTAGCTCTTGGGAAGCCCATGTTTGTAACCCTTGGAGGAATAAGAAGAGACGATCCTTACCTGACAGACTATAGATATCAAGCATGATAGTATTTAACAGTTGTGAACATATTCCCAGATCGTACCTGTGTGCTTGAGCTGCATGAGCTTGTTGCGAGCAAGGCCCCCCATGTTTTCAGGGAATAAATGATCCTTCAACTCTTTTCTTTAAGTCCTCCCCTGTATCAACAGTGCAAAGGCCCCTCTCTATGTCGCTACTCCTACGTCGCCACCCTAGGAAAACATTGTCAGATAGCTACATAGTCGCAGTATCTAGCTTGGTTGCATCGTTCTCTAGTCGAGTAGCCTTGAAGTCTTGTTCCATTTGCTATATGCAGTTCTCCAGACCCTTGGCATCTCGAGCTCCCCCATAGCTCTTAGGCTCATGTACTTTCCCCTTAACGTCCTCCCGACGGTTCTAAGCAATAGCAGCCCCTAGCTGGGGTAGTTTGGTACCTCTCACTGTCCTTTCCTATAGGAATAACCTCGACCAACAACTGGATTTCCCCAAGCGCTTTAGCTTTCTTTCATTCTGTGAAGGCAGACAGGTCTCGTTGCCTTGCCTATTTTGAGTTTTGTTTTCTTGGCCTAATGTTCTTCCTTCCCCACCCACCGTCCAGCCTTTGTTGATAAAGCGGGGTTCCTCCTGGCAGGGGCTATGTAAGGAATGCCCGGAGAGCCAGAGAGTATTCTCTCGGTTCTGTGAGAGTAGATAATGAAGGGTTCCCTATAAGAAATGTTTAAATGGCCAAGAGATATCAGGCCCCAGACGTACACTCTATTGGCCCTCGCGATAGAAGTGGAACTGGTTTGCACGAAGGTGTAAAGGCATTTCGCTGATTGTTTTAGTTTTCAACTTTACAATCAGGTGTGTAGGTTTGATTCCTGCTCGTGACATGTTGTATATTCTCAGTCTCCTTTTATTTTCTATGAGGTAAAGTCTTTCAATGTCAAGGTTTTCGGCCTATTCAGTGATCTACTTCCGAAGCACTAGGTTGGGCATGCACTGCCTTATTTAATCTAGATATATTTAGTTTTGGCGATCGTTAGGTAGAACCACTCGTTTTTTAGCCCTCCCATTCGCCATCATTACTACTTGAAACAAAGGTTCACCTCTCCAACAAGCCAGTTTCGTTTCAAGCCATTAGTCTCAGTCCAAGCTATTCTCGGTTCAAGTCAATATTGGTTCAACAAATCGGTCTCTGTCTCCTCAGATTTAGCGACTTTCGTCTTCTAAATTGGCTCTTTTAGTCCAGTAGAAAGCCTGAGTCCCCGAAGGCCTTGAAGGGGCAGTTATTCGACTACCCTGATTGCAGGGTCTCTCAGCTGAGGGGCCCTAGCGGTCTACATTTAGCTCGCTATTCTAGTGGGATTGATGGAGCACACACACACCAAGGCTTCATACCTTCTCATTCAAGAGTAGGTAGGTAAGCCTCAGATTGTTAGTGACGTAATGTGAAAGTAGGTTGTTCTCTCAATATCATAAGAAAGTCACTTCTCTCTTTTCGGGCTCCAGTGTTCATATTTCTCCTGGGTTGGCTCAATCAGTCTGTGCTTGGCCTCCTTCCCTGCTCGAAATACGTAAAAATCAAGGGGGCCTAGGGAACAGGGTGTCAGATGCAGGTTCTTAAGAGCTTCGGCTGGCAGTAGAGAAAAGATTGAATGTTTGGACTTATTCAAGTATCGGCAACCCCTTCTCTTACCACTTCCCGAGCACCATCATGATGACCTTGGTACTCGCACTATCATCCCTTCCATCAAAGACCCTTTTCAACCCAATCAACATTGTAGACAACTTTCCACAAGAAACACAATCCCTCAACCATAGAGATGGCTCCTTCCCGCAACAAAGAAAGAGTAAGTTGTATAGAAAAACACAAGCGTTGATCAAGGATTTCCAGAAGTTGTGTTCTTGGGCATGCAAACGCTCATGCTAAACTGATGAAGCGAGTTAGGAAGATAAAGAAGGAAAAAGATGAACAGGAAGATCCAAAGTCACCACCATCACAATGATTCTCACCTGGAACTGTAGGGGAATGGAATCCTCCTCTACAGCTCCTAATTTAAAGGACCTCATCAAGAAGCACAACCCTGATTTTTGCTTATTGATGGAGACTAAAACATCCGGGTAAAAAATGGATGAAATGCAAAAAAGGTTTCAGTTTGCTAATGGGAGTTATATGGATGTTGTAGGTTCCTCAGGAGGACTCGCTCTCTTATGGAGGGAGGGACTAAGTCTCACCATTTCAGGTACCAATAAGTATTCTATATCTGTTATCTTACATGATTATGGTACATTACTTTCTGTTATGGTGAACCCAATCCTAAATTCAGGTTCCAATTTTGGCATACCTTGCATGCATGTGGTGATACCTTTAAAGGCCCTTGGCTAGTTATAGGAGACTTTAATGCCATCCTCTCTGGAACTGATAAAATAGGAGGTAGAACTTTTACCAGTAGACAAATAGAATCTTTATCTGACTTTATGACTAGATATAGCATGGTGGAGTTACCTTGTGCAGGCTCCAATTTTACTTGGTTAGAGCAATAAAAGGGTAGGCAAAGACCATATTAGGGAGAGACTTGATAGAGCCATTGCTTTTACAGATTGGGTGGCCCAATTCCCTATTAGTAACCTCAGATCCTTTCACTCCACTGCTTCAGACCACAGAACTCTTGTTCTCCACCTTTTTACTATCCCCAATAGTGGCTTTAAACCTTTTCAATTTTTCCCAATGTGGACTTTTGACCCAACTTTACCCCAAGTAGTTAGAGATGCCCGGTCCAAGCCCATCACATTTGAAACTCAAGCCCAATACCCAAAAACCCTCAAAAAATTCTCTACCCTAAGGAATGACCTTAGAAAATGGAATCAACTTCACTTTGGCAATGTCATTCACACCTCCAAGAAACTTTTAGAAGAGCTTGATCACCTTTCCAATCTCCCCGTTATTGATGAGAACACCTTGAAACTTAGAGAGATTTTAAAATCTCTGGAAGAACTCCGGGTCAAAGAGAAGAGCCACTAGAAACATAAATCCAAATGTGACAAGATAAAGTTGGGTGACCATAATCAGAAATACTTCCATGCAAGCACTATGGTGAGGAGGAAGAATAATTTTCTTGCTAGAAAAAAAGACTCCAATGATTCTTTTTTCACTGACTCTCATGAAGTAGGGAACTCATTGAGTACTTTGAAGAACTTTTTTATTCTACTAACCCAAGTCCAGACCATAACATTGAGTCCCTTTTCCACCCTTGTGTGGACCCAACTGATAATGAATTCCTTATGGTTGTCCCTAATGAAGAAGAGATTTGGAGTACTGTTAAAAGTATAGGAAATTGCATAGCACCAGGTCCTGATGGGTTTTAGGCCTTCTATAAAAAATATTGGAATGTGATTAAACCTGATATTGTGGCTACTATACAGGAAATGTTTATATCTAGGTATGTTCCACAAGCCATGAATCTCACCCATACAAGAAATGTTTACATCTAGGTATGTTCCCAAGATAAAAAAAAAACCCCACAACCCATACCCATTATAGACCCATCAGCCTCTGCAATGTTATTTTAAAAATATACAAAAAAATTATTGCCAACAGACTTTAAACCATTCTCCCTAGAATCATTTCTCCTTTCCAAAGTGCATTCACCCCTGGTAGGCTGATAGGGGATAACACTAGCATTGTTTTTTCAATTTTTAAAAAATTCCAGAGACTTAATAGAAGGAACCAGGGTAGGGTTGCTCTTAAGATGGACATGTCTAAGGCATATGATAGAGTGGAGTTTCTTACTGAGTATCTTTAAGTTGCTGGGTTTCTCACTGACTTGGGTGGCTCTTGTGGAGCAGTGCTTAATCACAATGGAATACCGGGTCCTGATTAATGGTACCCCCCAATCTAGATTCAGAGCCACTAGAGGCCTGAGACAAGGTTCGGAACCCAGGTTCTTCTTTCCTCTTCATACTGGTAACTGAAGCTCGAACTAGATTATTGACTCAGGCTGAAGAGATAAAAAGTATCACAAGCGTTACACCCAGAAGAGGATCACCTCCCATCTCCCATTTGCTCTTTGCAGATGATCTCATCATCTTCTGGAAGGCATCCATAGAGCAATGCAGCAATGTCAAGAAGGTTCTTACTCAATACTGTCAAGCTTCCGGGCAATAAGTCAATTATGCCAAATCATATCTATACTGCAGTAAAAATGTTCACCATAGACATAGGAGGCTTTTTAGGAATCTTTTGGGGGTTCGAGGGTTTAATGTAAAGGAAAAATCTTTAGGTGCTCCACTATTTACCACCAGGAACAAAGGATAATATTTCCGATTTCTCATGGAGAAAATGACCTAAAAACTCAGTGGTTGGAAGGCTAACTTGCTTTCCCAAGCAGGAAGGACTACTCTGATGAAATCAGTGGCAACATCCATCCTAGTGTACTCAATGTAGTCCTTTTTGCTGCCTAAATTCTTGTGTGAGGAAATATATAAGCTGATTTGGAGATTCGGGTGGAAGGGAAGAAGCCAATCCTTGTTACTTAGTCAAATGGAAGACTTTGCAGGAGGATAGGAGAAAATGGGGCCTCAAAATCCCATCTATGTATGAAAATAATAAGGCTCTGCTGTATAAACTTCTATGGAGACTATGCACCAGGTCAGATGATCTCTGGAGCCAATTATGAGATCAATTTATTGCACACAGGGAAATCTTTTGAAAGCAAATTGATAAAGAAAAGATGCCTCTTTTGTTTGGAGAAGCCTGGGTAACATTGTGACAAAATTTTAACAAGATGTTCTCTGGACTGTTGGACAAGGTACAAGTTTTTATATCTGGGAAGATAGGTGGTTGTTTGATTTCTTCCCTTTGAAGGATCATGTTGGGGACTATAGTAGGATGTTCATTGATGAAGTTCAAGATATGATAACAGAGATGAATGGTAGGAAGGGGTAGAATGAGGAGATAATAGAGGAAGTGTTTACACCTTAAGTTAAAGAAGCAATTCTTAGGACCCCTATAAAGTAAAGAATTCTAATCAGGAAGACACTTTGGTGTGGAAATCTCATAAGAAAGGTCTCTTTACTGTAAAGTCTGCCTATAAGTTCTTTCAGCATACCAGGGTTCAAAACCTTCATCTTCCTTTATTCCTAACAAACCCCCCCCCCAACCCCCCCCCCCCCCCCCCCCCCCCCATAGAATCCACTTCCTCCTTTGGAAAATCTATTTCAATATCTTAGCCACTAGAGAAAATCTAGTTAGGCATCATCTAAATGTTCCTCTTGAATGCCCTTATATGCCAATCCTATGTTGAAACTTTGGAACATTTATTTTTTAATGTAATGTAAGTAGTCACATATGGATGGTATCATCTCTCCCTATATTTTGGCCTGTTGTTAACTGTGATACATGTCATTGATTGATTTAATATATCAGGCAGTCTGATAGACAAAAACTAAGTAACAGAGGCACTGGCCAAGGCAGCAGCAGGTCTTGATATCATCTGGCAGACACGTAACAGATGTGTATTTCACAATGATATTCCAAAGCCTGCTATCCTAGCCAAACAGGCTTGGCGAGTATGGTTATCTTGGAATGTCTCCTTTCACCCATCTTCCAGACAGAAGCAAGGAGACATTGGAGACGATCATAGTGTC
This sequence comes from Berberis vulgaris, assembly GCA_963556465.1. Lineage (NCBI taxonomy): Eukaryota > Viridiplantae > Streptophyta > Magnoliopsida > Ranunculales > Berberidaceae > Berberis > Berberis vulgaris. The sequence goes on from OY747126.1 coordinate 29,589,004, forward strand.
CTATCACAACCCCAATCAGATACCATACTGTATGGGGAATCAGAGGAATGCAAAGGCATACCTTTTCATATTCAACTATTTATTGATGTAGGGTTTTCCTCTCATTCTAATCCATGTTCCTTTGGAGTCGTGGCTAAATATATGGAAGGTAATATTTTGGCATCAGCAGGTGGTAGACTTGGTCGAAGAATCTCTTCAAGTTTTGAAACATAATTTTTGGCAATAAAGGAGGCAATCAGTTAGAGCAGGTCAAAAGGGTGGATGTTCGCTCTGTTAGCGTCAGACTCCTTAGATGTGGTGCAGGTTTTGAGGGGTGTTTCTGCACATCTCAGTTGGGAACAGAAGATCTTCTTAGAAGACTATAAAGACTTCATCAGTAGTTTTTTTCGAAAATTTTCCTTATTATATCCCTAGAACTCTGAATGTTGATGCTAATGCTCTAGCTACGAACTCCTTTTTTTTTTTTATATTGGTTAGTTTTTAATATAAGGTTGGTTTCTAAAAAAAAAGTAATAGAGCAAGGGAAAGGCAGACAGGCAGGTAGGGGTTGGTGGGCTCAGCAAGTTCAGATAAGGTTCTGCCTCTCCCATCTCTTTGGCTACCATATTTTCACAGCTTCCTCTATCTTTAATGACATTACATACCTTTCCGCCAGAGGTACACCGTGTTTTTCAGATGTTAGTTCGCAACCAATTATCAATGCCCGCCACGCGAGGGGTGATTAGGGTTCGTCTGATCATCATGCCAATGGTTACCTCACCACGCAAAGAAGCCACTACCTCTGATCTACCTAAATGCCCTCATATCAACATTTTTTTTTTGTCTAGGAAGAGATCAGGTCTTTTTTTTTAGTACAAGTATCTATATTGTTTGCTATGACTTTTGACTATCGTCTGACCATTACTGAGGCTTTTGCTTCTGTTCAATACATAATGATTGAAGCTAACTTTGGTTGGTTAATCCGATCAGTTCATTGATGGTCGGCAAGGTTATTTCATAGCTCCCAATGATGATCCTGAACGTATTTCGTGTGTATCTAACCGGTGGTGGTTGGTCAAATCTCGCGAATTGATTTGGGTTACAGGTGTGGTTCTGGCTGTATTGACCACATCTTTTGGTGTAACCGCTTATTCCTTACCTTGGAACCCAATTTGTTATTTGGCAGTAAAAAATGTAACAGGCGTACCCAATTCCTTCTGCAAACATAACAGTGGAGCCCAGAAATCTCATCCTCACCGCGATTATAAATCGTCTTACTCTGTTTAAGAACGTAGGAGTCGCTGAGGGCGAGTGGGAAAGGCTGGAGAAAAAATCCCTCCAAACCTTAGGGCCAAAATGGATCTTCTCATGAAATCGATAGCTTTGACGGGAAAGGCTGCGGCTTTTGGTCTGCTGCTGGGGAGCAGATTATTCATCAGCCTAGCGGTGCGGAATATAGTCCCACCACCCTTCACAATATTTTGGACGATGTTCGCCAAAAGGGCCTGGAATCTCAATATTATAAAACGATCCGGGACAGGTCCCAATAGTTTTTTTTTGCGAATTTTGATGTTCCACATGGCCAGCCGGGCAGGCCTTATGGAGTATGGTCGGGCAGCCACGGGAGACATGGCCCTCATTTTAGGTTAGGGGCGTGCTTGAGTTTTCGGAGCTTGCTCTGCTGATGACTTGGCCGAGAGAATATAATACATCGGTGTAAAAGATTGAGTGGGATCTATGAGGTTGGTTATAGTAAGGCATGGCCTGAAGTCCACGGGAGCGGTTGTCGGTATTGGGAACGTCCTTAGTTCCTCGATCCATTCCGTGGCGCGCAATCCACCATTAGCAAAGTAATTATTTGGTTATGCCATTTTTGGCTTTGCTCTAACCAAAGCTATTGCATCGTTTGCCAGAATGATGGCCTTTTTAATCCTATTCGTATTCTAAAGTATGAAACCGTTTTTATTTAGTTGCCTGACTTATCCCGAACCAAGGGAGATGCCCAATAAGAAAGGAACGTGGATTTGAATCCACAAGGAAAAGGAAAGAGCGAAGAAAAAGCAAGAGTGACGATCATTGTATAGTAATGGAACCACAAGCAATAGTCAGTCTTATTTGTTCGTATGGATTAAGCATAGGGATATCCTTATTGCTTGCTTTAAAGTTAGGAAAAATGTCAATGGGCAACCTCACACCAGAAAAGGTGGAGGAAACCACTGCCGATTTGCTATAGAGAGAGATAATTGAACTACGTGGTAAGTCTTTGGCCCCTCTAGAACTCGGTACATGGAGGATCTGTTCTACAGTAAGGAAAGTACTTGTAAAGTCGGGAATGGTATTAGACAATCCCAATTTACAAGTGCTCAAAACTATCTATAACTCACTCCTAAGCAACGAGGGGCCTGGCCCGTATTACGACTTGGCCCTGCAACTTCTATAAATGTCTGGGAGCTAAGCCCTTTGTTGAGTTGCCGAGATTAATCCCGGACGTAGCTGCTAAGGCGAACCGGGTTACCAAGTCAAGAAAAAAAATATATCTTTCACATCTCTTGCAAGAGAGGATTCGATTGACTCATTCTAATTGGCGATTCCTTGCATCAAAGACATCTGATTCTACGCTTTTCTTTCAAGTGGACGATTTCTAGCTACTAGGAAGAGAAGAAGAACAACATATGATTTCTATCATGCCCTAGCTCAAGTCCCACAGCTTCATGTATAGCTTTTATCTATCTGATTTTATTATACGAGGGCACTCAAAATTTGGCGCCCTTATTAGTGTTAAACCAACTCTAAAGAGAGTGAGTGGCATACTCGTCGTAGGGCACGAACGGTATAACACAAAGAAAGGAATGAAAGCAATCGAAAAAGGTAGCAGTCGTTAGGCCGAAAAGTGGAAAAGTAAGTAGGCCAATGCCAATTAAAAGCTAACTAGTTGTCCCTCTTCGATTTCGATGACAGGAAAGATCAGATGCACACAAGGAGCTGCACATGAAGAATGTCAAGACATTGAAAAAAGGGGTTCTACACGAATGCCCTGTTTAGGAAGCGAAGGGATTTGAAAAGGTCTTGTCATCTACTAGAGGAACTGACATGACATCTAATTCAACTATCTCAGCTTGCTGCATCGAGGAAAGAGGCTAGGCACCGAATTGAATGGGATGGAAGGTGTGCAAAGAGACATCTACTGGCTGAATAGGAAGCTAACCAAAGTACATAAAAGACCCAGGCAGGAGCTAGAATGAATGAGGTTTATCCGAAGAATCCGCCCAACAGAGAGGGATTAACTCAAGGAAATAAGTAATCCATCTTATGGAGCCAATAGAAAGGGAAGCGGTTAGAGCCTGAGCCAAGTAGGCAGATAACGGAGCAGGGACCAATCTACCTATGGGAACCAAATTACTGGCCTCAAGATAAGGTATCGAACTGTGGAAATCATTAGGTAAAACATGATTTTCGGGAAATCCTTTTAATGCTAAAAAGTCGCTGGTATTTGCTGCCATCAAGACAGCATGGTATTTAATCTACCGGCGCAAGAGGGATTTTTTATCTAAAGCCTACAAAGCAACGCAAAGAGGCGCTCACAAACCAGACTTCCCTAATCTATGTTTTCCTAAAGCGAAATATGGAAGTTAAGTATTGCTAAGAGTTTGCAGGCAAAATCACTCTGCTCTCTCTTGTCCTAATCGCTTCAATCACTCCTATGTCACCCACGGAGCGGTAACAAGGGATTACTTTATTGAAAGCTTAGTAAGGCAAGGAACTTCTTGCTAGACTTCTTGGAAGTAGTGTTTTTTTCTATTGTCTCATCAGGGTTTCCATCCGAAATAGGAAAAGAAAGACAAGTAGTCAAGAAAGGCTTGTTTTCAAGAGTTAGAGGAGCTAGCAGGGTATTTACTCGATAAGATGAAATAAGCAAAAAGCCTCCTCATAGCACGACTTCTCAGAAATAGAGTTATTGGCTAAGAAAACAGTCTATAGTTAGGTTTTAAAGGGTAATACGAGTGAAGTTTTCACAAGTAAACTACTTTTCTGCCTTTGCGGTGCAGTCTTCGTACTAGCGACTAAGCTACGAATACGATTTCTGAAGAAAGAGTCATTTTCTTTATCGCCGAGCTTCGCTTTACTTTAGGGAGGGAATACTACTTATTAGTTATTAGATGGACAATATTTCCACGCTTTGTTCTTGATGTATCGGAATTCTAGAAGATGCAACAAAGCAGACTTCCCCATTGACTACTAGTGAAGAAGTCCTTGTATGGCTTGAAGCAGTTTCCCCGTCCTGTTAACTCCTCATCTACTTTCAATGAGCAATCCGGCTACATTTGTCTCATCTTCGTTGTATCAAGGCAAAAGTCTTGTCTTCACCGATAACCACACCCCACTCTCTAATTCTGACATTGGTACGATCTTTTTATCATCTCGTTCTAGCAATGTTCTTCATCTCAATGAAGCTATGTTGGTTCCTAAAGTCCTTATCCGATTCCTTATTAGGAATAGCGAGACAGTTAACTACCCTTATATAACTTAAGTGAAAAGGATATTGCTCGGGCTTCTCACCCAAAAGGCCCGACACTCACTTTAGGCATTTCTTAACAGAGAACAAGTTCAGGATCAAGTCTTTCTGGCGAGTATTGGCTGGTTCGCTGACGTAACTGATTCAGTTAGCACGAAGGAAAGGTGCTTCTGATGATGCCATGGACGGAAAAGGACTCCTCTTCCATTTTATCTCTCCCGCTCCACAACTTCAAGCAGTCGCGGACCCACATTGATTTTTATCCGAAGGGCCCCGACGCTAATGCTACCCAGCTCTCGCAGTCTTTCGTCGCCCGGTTTCAAGAAAGGCCTACGTCGCTATCGCACTATAGTCTCTTCATTCATATTTGGCAAATTGGGTAGCCTCGTTTGCCTCCCCAAACTACAAACATCATGTCTATCCAACCTTTCCCTAGGAATGAATGATATTTGAGTGGTAGGATCTCACTATACATTTCCCTCTATAGTATTTGATGATCGCTGCAACGTGGATGGTGCTAAATATATAAGCAATGGGGATTTTTGGCCCAAAACATCCTACAAACAGTTATGTACATGCCTTGCCTTGGGGAGGTGTATTTGCTTTAAGAGGATCGTTGGAAATTGAGTTGGTCAAAGGAGGTTGAGCTTTCAGTGTCCTTTTTCTATTCCGATTTTAAGAAAACCCAAGTTATTCATAACACTTTTGCAACACCTGACTATATTATTGTAATACCACCAATGCTATCTTAAATTGCCATCATCGCGAAAAAAAAATGCTCTCGAAATTTAAGCGGGAACACCTTTTTTACAGTCGATGATGGCAATTTTATTACTATAGAAGGGGTAAGGTTTATTCTTGTAAACATGTCATTCTTGTCTAATTCTGTTTCATAAGTTCATTGATTAACAAGTTTATTAGTGTTCTTAACATCAATATGCATTATTTTTTGTAGGTATTTCTATCAAAGTTGTCCATGATAGCTTGGTGCCAAGGTGTTGGTAGAGATAATAACATGGTTCTGATTATCACCAAATCAGAACCCGCTGAGCAGCTGTAAAAAAAAAGGATCCACTTGGGATGTGAAAAGAGAGTGAAACTAAAGAAAAATTAAAGGCAAAAATTGGAAGTTGGTCTATTGACCAGTACAAAGAAGTGTGAGTGCCCCTTTCAGTTGAAGGGGTGCCAGAAGTTAATCATCGTTGAAAACTGCATGTGACCTGTGAAACTTACAATCATCCATGATCAAAATCTCTTCTTGACCATTCATTTGCAGACAGACTCAACAAAGCAGAGATCGCATATTTGCAAAACATGTCAACATCAAGTGTAGCCTCTGACTACATATTTTTCAAATATTGTTCAATTTGAAAAAGATGCTTCCCAACAATGTGATACATTTAAAAATTGTTTAAAATGTCTTTCATCAGCTAAAGACATTCCAACTGAAAGACACGACAGTTTTGCAAGCCACAATGCACTTGTTGAGTGAGAATGGTTGTATTAAATGACATACAGTCAATGATCAGAATAGAGTCACTAATATTTTCTAGTCATATTCCGAGTCAATTCAACTAGCGAATTATTTCTCATTGGTGATGTTCATGGATTAGACCTATAAAATCAATCGTTATCAAATGTCACTGTTTGAGGTTGTGAATGTCACATCGACATACAATACTTTCAATGTTTATTGTTGTTTTATGCCTTCTGATGATCAACATACCTACATTTAAGCATTAGAAATGTAGACATTAAAAAACTACCAAAAATGTCTGAGACAAACAACTTACCACCGGGTGTTTGTGACTACTTGGCTCCGGCCACCAATGCACCCATATCTGATGCCACAAGTCTGACATCGTTAAAATTACTGGGCACATCTCCTCTGACTATTCTTTGAGCTAGTCCTTCAACCACTGCAGTCTTTCCGACAAAACAGGGTTGTTCTTAGTTTTTCTGGAAAGAATTGTAATAACCCTTCTAATCTCTTCATCTCTGCCAATAACTGGGTCAAGCTTCCCAACTTGTTCAACAAGATCACGCCCATATGTCTTCAAAGCCTGAAAATTAGTATCCCCAGAAGCACTCTCACCCTTTCTTCCTTCCTTCCCTCTAAGCTTCTCCACCTCTGTTTTGACTCTTGCAGCACTAACACCAGCTTCTTTCAAGAGATCCCCACCAAACTGGGAATCCTCGAGAAGACCCAAGATGAGCTGATCAACTGCTAAATGGGTGTCTCCACGCTGCTTCTGGTAAGATTGGGCTCGACGAAGCACCTTGATGAAAGAAGTACTTGGAGAGATTTCGCCAGGATGAGGGTGTTGAAATGGGATTTTCTTGAGAGATTGTTTGAGGACTCTCTCAAACGAGTTTGCTGCTTCATCTCCACTGCCAGCATTGGAGATTGCCTGACGAAAGATCCCAGGTGGATTGGAGTGATTTGAACATGGCCAGAGTTGATGGCGAGTTCATGAGATGCAAAGAGAACTTCATTAGTTTTGTGTGTGAACTTGTCTGGATTCATTCTATTGTTTTGATTCTATCAAAGAAAAGATGCTATGTTTGCTTTGTGAGGAAATACAAGGTCTGTCTGTGTATTTGTTGAGATGAGGGAGGTGTCTAGAAAGATGGAGAAAAGTGATATAGGGTGGGTCGGTGTTGGGGTTCTTGAAGGTTGGAAGAAAATCCTAGAAATTTCCAGCGCCCATTGTAGGGAGCGAGGGGTTGGAGTGAGGGAGAGCCCAACACTGCCCACCCTCTTTGAGATGCGCTTCGCTCCCATCCTCGCTCCCTAGACTTACTCAATTTCCAGGTTTCACGTGTGTAATTTGCGCAAGCACCGAACACCCAACAAGGTCTCCATCCACGTCAACCACAGTTATCGGTTTATAGTAGACATGTGGCGGGCCTGTTGTACACGTCCATTTGGCTCGATCGCAAACTTGAAGGCACTCTCACATGCATCGTACGTGCCTAGCATTCAAGCAAATTTATAAGGAAATTAATTTATTATTATTATTATTATACCGTACATGCAACCTAGTAAGGCATTTGCTAAATAATATTACCATTTCCACTCAAAAGCATCACTATAAGTTTTTTTTTAATCTACTAAAGGACACCATCATCAAATCTCATCGGACGATGAACGCTGGTTAGCACATCTCATCCTCACTTATACCTCTTCATTTTGTCCATGACTCTCTTCTCCTGCTTAATCTTATCTCTCGTGCGAGGAAACGAACCCATTTCACAGGGCTTGCCTTCTTTCCCAAACTCGCCAAATGTCGGCGTCTCTTCATCTCTTCTACATCTTCATCGTCTCCCTTTCTTTTTCTCTTATACTTGTTCGTCTTCATTTGAAAAGATTTGAGTGAAGTTTGTATCTAGAAATGGATGAGTTCAATGAAAATGATGTTGGCAAGCTTGAAGATGATAATGGAGGAATTGAGAGTCATCATTGTGCTCCATTTATAAGAAGTGGATGAAAAAGATGAACATTTTCAAGAGGAAGAACAACACACTCTACTTGAGATACATTCTCAACTTGAGATGAGCTTGTATGAGTATTTCTTTATTCTTGCGAATACTGTAACATCATGTTTAATTTTTTTCGATTATATTTGAAGCAACATTGTTATTTTTAGGGTTATTTGAACACTAAAACTTGTTTTTTTTTAAAGGTTAGTTTTTATTTTGTGCATAGGATGTCATCGTCGATTTAATACATTTCGAGATACCTACAAATAATCTTGACGACCCGAAGATACTTAAAGCGTATTTGGAAGATAACAACCTTCTAGAGGCAACATTTGCCTTAATCATTTTATTTATTACATTTCTTAATATATAAATTAGAATAATTTTTTATTATTTACTTAATGTAAAAAAGATGATGATTTTGACACGAATAAAGAACGAGCATTGGAAGAGACAGTCGATGATGGCAACTTATTTATTATAGAAGAGGTAAGGTTAATTCTTGTAAGCATGTCATTCTTGTCTAATTTTGTTTCATAAGTTCATTGATTAACAAGTTTATTAGTGTTCTTAACATCAGTATGCATTACTTTTTGTAGGTATTTCTATCGAAGTTGTCCATGATAGCTTGGTACCAAGGTGTTGGTAGGGATAATAACATTGTTCTGATTATCACCAAATCAGAACCCGCTGATAGCATATGTAAAAAAAGGATCCACTTGGGATGTTAAAGTGGAGTGAAACTCAAGAAAAATCAAAGGCAAAAATTGGAGGTTGGTCGATTGACCAGTACAAAGAAGTATGGGTGCCCATTTCAGTTAAGAGGGGTGCCACAAGTTAATCATCGTTGGAAGCCGCAAGTGACCTGTGGAACCTACAATCATTCACGATCAAAATCACTTCTTGGCCATTCATTTGCGGACAAACTCAACAAAGCAGAGACCGCATATTTGCAGAAAATGTCAACATCAAGTGTAGCCCTTGGCTACATATTGTTCAGTTTGAAAAAGACGTTTCCCAACAATGTATCATATTTGAAGATTATTTAAAATGTCATTCATCATCTAAAGACATTCCAACTTAAAGGCACGACAGTTTTGCAAGCCACAATGCACTTTGAGTGAGAATAATTATATTAAATGGTATACAGTCGATGATCAGAATAAAGTCACCAATATTTTCTAGTCACATTCCGAGTCAATTCAACTAGCGAAGTGCTTATCATCGGTGATGCTTATGGATTGCACCTATAAAACCAATCGCTATCGAATGCCACTATTTCACGTTGTGGGTGTCACGACGACATACAATACTTTCAATGTTGGTTGTTGTTTGATGTCTTCTGAAAATGAACATGCGTACACTTGGGCATTGGAAAAACTACCAGGAGTGTTTGAGCCAGACAACTTCCCACAGGTGTTTGTGACTGACAAATAGCTTGGTTTGATCAAAGCAATTGAGCGAGTCTTCTCTGAAGCAAGGAGGTTGTTGTGTAGGTGCCACGTAAATACAAATGTGGAAAAAAATTGCAAAAAACACTTTGAGGATAATGAGGGGTGGAACGAATTTATTGAATCTTTCTCGGATTTGTATAGATCAAATATAAAGCAAGGATAGAACAAAGACATTGTTGAGTTCGAAAGAAGATGGATATCACATCCCAAGTGTTTGGACTATCTACAGACAGTTTGGTATCTGTATAAGGAATTCTTTATGAATGCATGGAACAACACTTTTATGCAATTTGGCCAACAGACAACTAGTCGCGTTGAAGGCGCACACTTCAGGTTAAAGAAAATGTTGAAAATTTTTCAAGGCACATTTTATAATGTATGTACAAAGATGCATGAAATGATCCAAGTCCAACTTATAGAGATTGAAGCGTCTTTTAGAAAAAGTATAATGAATGTAAAGTAATAGCATATGTCGCAGTTATTTGGAAAACTTCATGGGTTCATGTCGCACAAGACTCTTGATTTGATGCTATAAAAAATTTGTAAGTTTGAATTAGAATTTGTGGGCAACGACCTAGGCAAGTGTCGATGTATGATTTGAACCACTCATGGGTTGCCATGTGCTCATGAAATGACACAATATCTCACACCTACATGACAACTTTCATTGTCTATCTTACATAAACATTAGATGCAATTTGGCAAAATACATCTTCGTGCAACTATGGATGTGATTATAGATCCAGTGGTCGACATCGTTAAGCAATAGTTCTTTGAATCCACTCCTGATTAGCAGTTGGTGTTGAAAAGGAAGTTTTTAGACTTGAGGTGTCTGATTCAAGTGTCGTGATCAAATCAACCGAACCTGTAAAGGGCAAGGGACCCCTCTGGTGAGCTTAGAAGTCAAAAAAGTGTTTCTAAGCCAAAACAGAAGGTGAAGAAGTGGAAAGCTACGTTTATGAATAATATTCCTTTGTGGATTCGGAATTATTTTGAGGACATTCAGAATGTACTCGTGATGGCCATTGGGATACAGATGCATAGGCAACTTCTTCGGTTACGACGAGAATAGTGGTTGGAGGTAAGTCAGAAATGAGCTACTAACGGAGCTAGAAACTAACAATGAGTTGTAGCTTCGAATGTGGAATGAGGGTGGGGTGAAGTTTGTGAAGGATATGCTACACGCCAAAACTGGATGATTCAATCGGATATGCTACAGCTGACGACAAACCATTATGGTTGTGTGTTATGGAACCAAAGCACTATACATTTTTCCATATGTTTAGTTGTCGTCAAACTTTAAAGACGTACGAGTATGTTTCATGGCACACATTGCCAAGAGTTCCCATTCAATCGTATTCCATATGACACCAAGATCACCATTGCCTTAGACATTTTCCATGATACTCCTGAAGTAGTATGATGGAAAACTTCGTTCGATGGTCAGTTGCAAATAGATGACGTGATGTTTAAGAAGTATAATGCATCCAAAGCTAAGAAGAAGTCGGAATAGGTCATTCACATTATTGATTGATCCACATTTTGTAGCTTTGTGCAATTTTGTAAATGACATGTATACATACGATAATCTAGTTGTAAAAGAAGTCAATGTTTTTTTACTCCGTGATGACATGTACCTTTGTGATCGTTAAATGTTAACAAATTATATTTTACATTTCATGATAACTTTTTTGTTTTGCATTTTATGGATGATTTATATCATGGTAATGATTACAAAGTTAACTGATAATCAATTAAACATGATAACTTTAATCAATCAACCCAGAAAAATTGAACACACAAAATCCTAATTATATGACAACAAACAGTTCTGGTTGCAAACGCAGTATCCTCTACGAAAATCATATACACCTTTGTAGAAATCATTGCGAAGCAAATAATAAAGGGAGTTGCTACGTGTACCTAACTATTTAGCTCGGTTACACCAACTCTTTGCTGCACCGGGATTTTAGGATGTTTCGACTTTATTGCACCTACCTAAAATATGTAACACCGACTTACCATTTTTTTATCAATGAAAACCAATTGGTAGTTAAATTTTCTCATTCATGAGCATTAATTTATTTTTTACTGAATAATAAAAGTAAATGTATTGATAAAACTAAACTTCAGTCACAATAAATAGTAAACACTATGGTAGGTTGTTTAATAGAAATAAAAAATATATCTTAAAAAATCTTCGAAGACCACATTGGAAACAATTTCTTTTTTCTCTCTACATCTAATCTAAAGTGAAGAATGGTACATTGCTTTCATTAATATGTATTATAAATAAATAAATAAATATTTAAGCGAATGCATCAATTTAAAAGATTAGTGCAACGTTTATAACAAATTCGAAAAAAATTGTATTCAAAACCCAAAAAATCCTACATCCAAAGATTAATTATTGGAATCCTTTCTACAAAGTCCTCAATCAATAACATGAGTACTCTTATTCTCTTGGTAATTAATTAAAGTTGTTTTAGGGTTAATAAAATGTGGTTGGGTACATTAAGTAATTTTTTAAAAGCTAAACTAAAAAAAAAAAGTTGGGGGCATCGAGCCAAATAGTCAGGTACACGTAGCCACTATCATAATAAAACTCATAGAAAAAATGTGTTAGAGACCTAAACATTAAATCTAAAGAATCATGCGAATGGAACATTTTTACTCGCAAAAACTGCTGCGAAGATCCTACACAAAGTCGCACGCTCTACTGTGAATGGACATTTTCCAGACTATCCGCTTTTGTGATTGTTTTGATTTTGATTCTTTTTTTGGTTTTTTGAAATCCTATGATTTACATACACTCTTGACATATTTGATTTATTGCAAATGTCCAATTTTGACCTTCTCATCATGCATATGTCAAAATTGGGGTTTTGTAATAAATCAAATATGCCAAGAGTGTATTTAAACCATAAGAATTGAAAAAACCAAAAAACAAATCACAAAAATGGACAAAGTCCTGCGAATGGGAACAGTTGCAAGACTTTGTCCATTTTTGTAATTTTTTTTTGATTTTTTTATTTCCATGATTTAGATACACTATTGGCATATTTGATTTATTGCAAAATCCCAATTTTGAACTATGCATGATGAGAAGGTCAATATTAGTGTTTTGCAATAAATCAAATGTGTATCTAAACCATAGGAATTGAAAAAAACCAAAAAAAGAATCGAACACAAAAAAAATGTAGAATCTAGAATCTGTTCAATCGCAGAGAATCTATCAAATCGGATTTAAGCATTCGCATGTTCATCTGCGATTGGACAACTTCCAGACTCTGTTCATTTTTTAGATTATTTTTTTTTATTCTGATTCATTTTCTTAGTTTATATATACTCTTGACATATTTGATTTATTGCAAAACCCCAGTTTTGATTATGCATGATGAAAATATCAACTGGGGTTTCACAATAAATAAAATATGCAAAGAATGTATCTAAACCATAGGAATTGAAAAAATCCCCAAAAAAATGAAACACAAATAAAACCAAAAAAATGGATAGAGAATCATATTTGTGAAATCATAATTTATTTCATAAATATATAATCATTACATTTCATTAACTACAAAGTTTACAACAAGGAAATTGTATAGATCACGTCATCTTAATCTTTTTTCCGAGGTTGAGTTGGAATGATATTGTCATGCCTCTTCTTGGTTTTGTACTCTCTTCATCCACCTAGGACTTCTTCAATGTCATAATCAGCACCATCGCCCCTTTCTCTACCACTACCACCACCACCACCACCATCACCCTTTCTCGTACATCTGCCACCAACACCACTACTATCATCATCCTTTCCCATACCTCTACCACCAAAATTAGCACCACCAATGCCGTCACCCCTTTTTCTACCCACATCACAACATCACCACTAGGAGCACCACCACAGTCACCACTTGGACCACTCTATTGTTCTTTCTCATTGTATCTTAATGTGATATGCGCAAACATTTGTCTCATCAGGTCACCTACTTTCTTTTGCGTCATGATCAACCTAAACTTATCGACATTCCTGCCTTTGTTCAATAAATATATTCACCAACTCAAGAGCCTCATCAACCAATTTGTTCTGCAAGGAAAACATTGATCTTAGTAAAATCAATTAAGTTTTGTATTTCAAATGTTTGCAAATTTGTTTAAGTATAGATCAATTACCCGATTGTGCAATATAAATAATTAATTTCTTGAAAGATATGTCCTCCGAGTCTCGGTAGTTGGATGAACAGATGGCAATGTCATGAAACCACTCCAAGTAGTCCTTACTGCAATCCCATGGAAGCTTCAATGGTGCACCTTGGTTTTCAATTGACACAAGATGATTCTGCCAAGTTGTAGTGAATGAAGACAATATTTCGTGCTTCACTGAGTAGTTATGACTAGATTGACATCTATCTTCATTTTGGCTTGAATGGGGGGATTTGGAATTACATGTACCCTTTCCATTGGTCTCATCACTCGATTTGTGTGATAGGGTTCTTCGACGTCGAGGCAAAACAAATAGCCTTTGAATTATGTAATGATGTGAAGTGGAGTTATTCGCTTGGATTTCACAAGAGGGTCCCAAATGACCTGACAATACAAACATGAAGTTATTAAATTATGAATAAAAATGAAAACAATTACCTGAGATGAAATATGAACTTAAATGACTAAATTTTACCTCTTCAGGAAACATGTCATCGAGATGCTCCTTAAGAGTCAGGATTTCTTAAGTCATGACCCTGCTAAGTTGGGGGCAATCCCACTTAGTCTGGTGGGGAGACGATCGTTCCAAGAGGACCAGGCCATACCCTAAAGCCTAAAGTGATCGTATATTAACACTAAAAAATAAAAATAAATCAGTATATTAGTTCAATTTCTAAAATACTAAAAAGATAATTAATTGAATAACAAAGTCTAAATATACCTCCAAAAGCGGCAGATATCAAAATATTTGTTTGGTACCCGCTTTGCTAGCACAACCAAATTGACGATATAAGAATGCTAAAGTACCAACTCCCCATGCGAACTTCTTAATATCATCCACCTTTATCAGCAACTTCAAATATTCAGTGTGAACCTTTGTTCCAGTCTTATCAACAAAGATAGTCATGCTCTGAAGAAATGACAAGTAACTCTTAACAACTTGTTATTTATTTTGAAGAGAATTGGTTCTACTCCCTTTCCGACAACAATGCTCCTTAATAAATTTTATAACCACGAAACTAAAATTCTTCTGGACATGCTTTTTTGTGCTTCACTCTTTTAAATCGTTAAACCATTCACCAACAGTTGCACACATTCCTCTGCCTTCATTTGACTTTTTTTTTGCCATAATCGGCTTACCAACAACCGACAACTAGGTGATATGATAGAATGGAGATGGTCATCTCTCCAAAAGGGAGGTGAAATATATTGGTTGGTATCAGGTTGCCAATGTTCGATAAAAGCACAAATGGTCACCATATCGACATAATCCTTACATCGATCAATCAGTGATCGTAGACCACTCTTATAGACCATTGAAATTACTTATCTTGGCTCCTCACTCAACTTCCAAACTATAAAGTTCTTATATTGATGCTGACATCTCAACTATCTTCGTTCCTAAATACTACAAGCAATAAGAAAAACTACTCAACGTCTAAATAATATAAAAACAATACTTACTACATATTTTAAAAACTTAAAAATATTATAATTACCTCCTTACCAGCCTAAATGGTCCAAAAAACATGGCCATCATAATCTTCTCATATGGAGCCATCTTTGGGACTACCAGGATAAGAAACTTTGTCATGTTCTTCATCTTCAGCGGAACTAGGTTCGACAGAAATAATCGGTTCTTCTTGATTTTGAACCTCCTCATTTCCTTCACCCTCTTTACCTCCTCACCTTGATCATCCCTATGATTCTCCTCATCCTCTTTACCCTCGTCACCCCCTCACCCTAATCCGCTTCCTCAACCTCATGTGCAACACCCTCACCAACCACACCAGGTTAACTTTGTGATAGCAATAGGAGGGCGCCGCTTCATCCTAATCATAAAATCATTCCCTATTGCATCATCTATCATCCTCATCTCCTTTCGTTATTGCATTTTTTTTGTTTTATATCTTTAATTTATTTTTTATTGCAATGACTTTTCTCAAAGTTGTAGTCATTGGTTGTCTTTGAGCTGGATGATCCCCACTGATACTACCATCACCACCAACCAAAGAAGACACAACGTCTCCGTTTCTTTTTACCATACTAAATTTTTACAACAAAATAATACAATAAAACAAAACAAAAATGAGGTATGGAAATTTAAAGTTTACCTAACTTTGTGGGTTTGGTTGAATGCAAAAACGAAGTCCCGCAACAACAATCGAACAGAAAGAAGCAAAGAAGATGATCACGCACTAAATCGACACAAAATCGCAAACCAACAAAGCCCCTTCTTGGTTAGAATCACACACTAAGAGAATCGGACACCAATACACCCCAAATCGCACATAATCGCACACCAACACAACCTACTAGTCTGACATAAATCACACTCCATAACCTCTTACTTTTGTATCGCATAGTGAAAGTAGAGCAAGAGAGTGGAGAGTAAAGAGTAGAGGGAGAATGAAGGCGAGAAGAGGGTGTGAATATTCAAATTTTGGGAAATAGCGGAAACCGTTTCGCGAGAGAGAAGGGAAACAAATTGGACTTTGGGAGTGTTACGTTTAAATTAGTGGTGTCCTTCAGTAGGTGGTAGTGTCCTTGAGAAAGGTGGTGATGTCATTCAGAAAGTGGGCAGTGATGGTGTCCTTCAGCAAAAATGATAGTGTCATTTAGTAAATGCCACCTAGTAATAAAGAATATGCACTTAAGGTAAAATATTGTTACTTGAGAGCAAGGATTGTGATTTCGTTTTTCGAATTAATTTCGGCCTCCTGATTTTAAGAAATATTACGAGAAATACTTCGATGTATAAAGAAAATGTAAATATTTCGAGGATACATAAAATATATAAAATAAATTTCAAGGGTATATGAAATATGTAAAAAAGAAGAAGAAGATGCAATTAAAATAAATTTATTGAACACATTAAATGGGGCCTAAATACCAAGATGAAACAAACATGAAATCAACATATAATTAGAAAATCTAGGAATGATTTCAAAAATCCATAGAAAATCAGGGGGTGGTTTAAAAAACAAAAAATGACTTTAAGACCTACTTTTTTCACAAAATAGACAATTTAGATATCGTAGTTGGTGCAATGATTAATTTATGCCTAATTTTATACTTTTATGACCAACAAAAACTCTTTCATTAACTCAAGTTAACTCATAAAATTACAGGACATATTTACCCTTCCTAAACAAATAGAAAACATAATTTTATACTTTTATGACCAACAATAAATCTTTTATTAATGATTCTATTTTTATATTTTTTGTTATTTTTACTTTTTTTTTTTTTTACCCTTAGCCCCTTCCATTATTTGTACAATCAATTTCTTTAACTGCAGTTTGAGCAATTATTTTATGTTATTTGTTAGCTACAAATGACTGCATTAATATTTTCATGTTAGCATTTTTTTATTCATGAATGTTTTGTCTCTCTGAATGTGTTTGTATTTGATCGGTCGTGAAGGTATATTTGAGTTTGAAGAGCAATTTTTTTAATTTCAATTAATGGTTGTTCAATTCTCTGTCAATATTTAGTTTATGTGAAATTATCTTATTCAATATTGGTTCTCATTTTACCTATGAGGCTATGATCATGCTTTGTGGTAGATAGCTTGTGACTAAATAGTGAAAGAGAATAATATTTATTACTTTACACGTACATGCATTGAATAATAGGAAATCAAATTTCGATAGTGGAAAAATTGATTTATTAACTACATTATGGAATAAGAAGCAATGATAACTAAAACTAAATTTCTAATCATCATCAAGAAAGGTAATGCACAAGTACCTGTAAACTTTTCGAATCAAATTTATGACAAGTTAGTCAAATTGATTTTACTAACTAATTAAAACCAAATTTGTAATCATCATTAAAAACATTATGAAAAGTTTACCAAACCTTAGCATAATAATTTGATTAACTTGTCGGTCAATGAAAACTTATAAAAATTTATAATTGGTTGGTCAAAATTAGAAACATTAATGTCGATACCTACCAACGTCATGGGGTGGGAGGGGTTAAGGGTAAAAAAAATTAAAAATAACAAAAACATAAAAATTAGAATCATTAATAAAATAGTCTTTGTTGGTCACAAAAGTATAAAACTTTATTTTCTATTTGTTTAAGAAGGGTCAAGATGTCATATAACTTTATGAGTTAACATGAGTTAGTAAAAGAGTCATTATTGGTCATAAAAGTATGCACAAATTAGCCATTACATCAACTATGATATCTAAATGGTCTATTTTGTGAAGAAGTAGGCTTTAAAAGTCATTTTTCGTTTACAAAATTAATAAATAATCAAAAGAAGTGATAATTAGAAGAAAAAAACTCAAAATTTACATTAAAAAATGTAAGTTTTGCTAGCTGGTTGTATATTTTTACGAAATTTACGAAAAAATCTAAAAAAATTGAATATTTAGATAAACCTTTAAAAATGTAATTATTTCTTTTGCACTTTTTTTTGTAATTTCAGAAGAAAAAAAGATGAAATTTTGGCCAAAATTTTGCGAGATTTGGCGAAATCTCATTCATTGCTTGAGAGGTTCGAAACTAATTTGAAATCTGGCTCTCAAATCTTGGGTAACGCCACCTCCTTCTTCCTCTCAACCCCACCTTAAGCTCCGTCATTGATTTCGAGCTTTTCAAGCATCAATCTTGGTTTATTTAGTTCGAACTCATTACGCCAATGTTCTCATCTTCAATTCATAAATGCTAACCCCCCCTCTCTTGCATGCACTGAAGTGATTGTCACCATTTATGCTCTGCTTCATCATATTCGTTCTCTCCTCTACCACCCTTGTCATCTTGCCTTCCACTAACTTTTTAATAAGTTTTCTCGACAACATAAATTCAATCTTTTATGAATTTCCGGTTTATTATCACATCATCACGATGAGGTGAATAACTCTTGTTGTTGGGTTTACTTTTCATATAAGTATGTGGCGAATTGGCTTTGACAAATGTTGAAATTTTCACATTGTGGCTTCTTGAGAATTTTTTTGATTTTTGATTTTATTATTTAGCCTTTTTTTTTGTTGTTGTTATCATCTATTTCTTCCCTTGGTCTATAATTAGTCGTGGTTCCACTATCTGCATTGTTTCAGTGCTTGTGTGTTTGCTTTGTGGCTTTGGTCATTTTCTATGGATGTTTTACAGATGATTATGTTTGATGATACATCAAATAGTCATTCGATCATGGTCGTACATGTCGCAAAGATCACCTATCAAGAGGAACAAACACTTCACACTAAATATGGATAATGAGTCGAGTCACTGAAGCCCAAATAGACATTTAGTGACAGACCACGACCAAATTTAAAGGCCTAAATCTCAGGCCCAATGAATCCTCCTCTCAGAGGATAAAAACATTACGAAGGAGACAAGTCACGGTCCACCAATTGTAGCTTAGTTTGTCCGACATCCACTCTCCTTGTGAGAGGTCGCAAGTTCGAGGTGGAGGCGAAAACAAGTCTGCATTTGAAGTGGAAGCAACAGACCGGAGCGAAAACAAGTCTCCATGAAATATGGAGGCGACAAGGATAGTAAGTGGCTACAATAATATAGCCTTCGGGCCTGGTTTGGTTAGCCCTATAGGGTCAATCATGTATCCTTCGGTAATGGAATAATAAATAAGTAAAAAGGGTCAATGACCCAATTTTTATTAAAAAAAAAGACAAGTCATGGCGGGAATCTCTCCCCCAAGGACGTATCTCAATGCATTGTGAGAAATGTCCCCCTTCATTGCGTCGTGCATGCTTGAGTCACGCACATAGTTAATCACTCTCATTATATAAAGTAAAGGAGATAGATTGATCAAAGATATGCAAACACAACACAACTATACTTTGTCCAAGTTCATTCCCTTCTACAGTTAACTGACTTGAGCATCAGAATGCCTTCGACCAACAAACAGATGGTATTTGGCAATCTAACCTTGTTTTGCAAGTCAAATTTCAAGGACAGATTTGAAAACATCAGTTTGGCACTGTCTATGGGGCATGACAATTTCCTTAAAAAAGATCAACAGAGTTGGTAATTTCCTTAGAACGAATCAACAACAGAAGACACAGTGTAGATGGAACCCCCTACAAACTCTCAGCGTAGCAACAATCAAGATAATCCTTCCATTGGCGAAACTCAACTGTCAAGTGGATACATCTCCAATCCAGCATTGAGGGGACCAATTGCGCAAAGCAGTGAATTACCACCGCAAGATATGGTGGCCCATACCACTCAACTAGAATCACAACAAGCCCCTACTCTTGGGGGAATGATAATGGATCCTCGTGTGGAACAACTTTTGGCAACTATAGCCCAACTCACCAAAGTGGTCGAAAGGCTCACATAAGAACGTGCTCCACATGCCGAGCACGTCAGAGATCCACCTCAGCAGAACTCTACCATCGTCTTCAGGAGAATCAAGAAGCTCCTACAGAACTCCGCCAAGTAAACCATGAAAGGAACAAACTTCAAGATGATGGATCGTGGACTTCCTCCACAAGTTCCATTCTGGATTGGGGTCACGGATCCAAACATGTTATATGAACTTATCATGTCGCATTCTCCGACAAAATCATGAACACCTCTCTGCCCAAGAAGTTCGTCCCGCCTAAGTTTGAATCTTACGATTGCTCTACTGACCGATTTTATCACCTACGCCACTTTCACCATATGATGGCGCTGAAAGATAGCTCAAATTCTACCATATGTAGGACCTTCCCAATCAGCCTCATGTCGACGACAGTAAATTGGTTTAACAGTCTTCCACCATGATGGATAGATTCCTTCGAGGCACTGGCTACAAACTTCATCACAAGATTTATTGGCAGTCAGCGGATCAGAAAGAGTCCTAACTATTTGTTTCATATCAAGCAAAAACCTAATAAGACTATCAGAGAATACGTCACACGTTTTACTGACCAGCTGATCATGATTGACAAGTGTTGTAATGACACAATTGTGACCACTTTTACCTCCAGACTCAATGGATGACAGCTATACAACTTCCTAACTCTGGAGCGCCCAAAGAGCATGGCAACATTGTTAAATAGTGCACAACATTATATCACTCTTGAAGATATGTGGGATGCCAAAAAAATGAGTTTGACAGAATGTCTTTCCCAATGAACCAGGAAATAAGATAAGATAGGAGGCGAGAAAACAGACTGCATGAGGACAATGGTCAACCCAAAAGGCATCAGACCAATAGTAGGTCCGAAAATAGCCGACATGAGTTCAGTAAGCTACAATCGAGTAGAATAAAGCCCAAATGGTCAGCTCACTCATTTGACACAAAATACAAGTTGTACACCGCTTTAAAAGAAAATATGGCAACGGTTCTAAGGTCCATGACAAACTGGGAAGACGACAAGTGGTCATCCAAACTTAGGGGAAATCCGTCCAGATGGAATAAGAATAAATATTATTCTTTCCACATGGACATGATATTGAGGATTGCCACATTTTAAGGAAAAAAATCGAGTACTAGATCTAGAGAGGAAGACTTAGTGAGATCGTTGGACTAAAAGAAAAACAATCCAAGGGCAAAAAAAAGGCAGACTCCGCCGTCGGACCAAATGAGCAAGCTGGAAGATGATATACGTCTTGCATGACACTAATGGAGATCAAGGACAGTCTAACTGGTCACGAAAATGATTTGTCAGAAATTTGTGGATAAGAATACATCATCCAAAATTTCCTGCTCAGCGCGCTAGAATAAACCACCCAACTCTGACTTTTTTAGAAAAATATATACAGGGTGTTCATTTCTCCCATAATAACGCCCTGATGATATCAATGTTAGTAGCCAAATGGGAAGTCATGAGAGTACTCATTGATACAAACAACGTTCCAAAAAATGCAGTTCAGTGAGGAGCGACTCGCAACCACTGACCAGCCTATGGTGGGCTTCAGTGGTGAACAATGCTACCCACTCGAACGAATCTGATTGCCAGTAGTAGTAGGAACACTAGGCAAGTAACAAGTCCTATTAATGGACTTCTTTGTTGCAACATCTATTTTCTTTTCTTTGTACCACCTTGCGGTAGTGTTTAGAAAACCTGGTTGTAGCATATAACCATTGTCCTTCTACAAGATTCTACAAAATTATCCACCTTTCTTTACTCATCTCATTAGATTTTGGTGGTTTTATCTTAGTTAAACCAGCTCAAGAAGAGAGAGCTTGAGAGTGAGAGTTCCTTAAGGAAATGCTAGAAGATCTTGATGCATGTTGGGAAGGAGAAGTTTTTATGCTTTGAGGATTGCAATAGTTGTAGCTGGTGAGTAGATCTACCATTTCTTGAAGGATTTAACCTATTAGATTCTATGTTTACTCTTTCCTTGTGTAGATTTTGGGGTTTGCTATTTTGGATTAAGATGGGTAACCGGGTGTCTTTCCATAATGATATTTTTCGATTATGTCAATATTTTTGTGTTTGATTGATTTCATTTGAAAGATGAATGTGAGAGTTTTCTATAGGTAGCTTATATGCAGAATTTGGCCAAGTATTGAAGAAGTTATAGGTGTTTGAAGTTAGTGTGTTTAACTGTAACTTGTTGGAATTGTAAGTCTGAATTTAAAACGTGATGAACAGGGGATAAAGATTTGGTTTTATTTTCTGTTATTGAAAGCACTTAAAGGATAAATCTTGCATGTTTAAAAAGTAGAAGGTAAGAGTTTTCCAATGGTATAAAGTTGTCAGGTTTTGGTTGAAAAATGTGACTTGTGTGTATGATTGAAGTTGCTATGTTACACTGAAATGTTCTGGAAAATCTGCTCTGAGGAAGAAGACGATGTCATCTGTTTGACCCAACTTTGACTGATCATAGAATTTGATCGATAATTCTGTTTTTACTACCGTTTTCACCGTTGTGATCACTATGATAAAATTAAATTTTAAAATAAATTTATTTCGCATTTTATAATATTTTAACTCTAGCAATAATATGCCTCGAGATGCATGTTTCAAGTAGATGTTTATTATTGAATAATGTGCATCGTATGTGATTGTGACATTTAGGACTTAGTTCATCTAATGGAATTATGAAAATGATGCTACTTGATAAGTGTTGAGAAATTTTGAATTTGACATGAATATCATACGCCGGCGTTTGAAATATACAGAGTGGTACAGTATGGCCATAGATGCCTTGGTTTCTGACATTTGTGTAATCCGTACATAGTGAGTTGAGCGGTGCCTGTCTCCAAAAAGGGAAAACTAAGCCACTATACGAGTTACGACTGAGTGATATAGTGGAGTGTTCCTGAGGAGCAGAGCCAGATTTCCAAAAGGGGAAAACTAAGCCACTGTTTGAGTCATGACTCGCGTGATATAGCGGAGTGTTCCTGAGGGGTCAGAGGAAGAGTGTGAACTTAGTCATCTTCCAGCGTGCAATTTTAAATTGTGATTTGGCCCGTGTGTCCAGTCTTTTGAGGTGAAGTATGCATTTTAGATACGACACCCCGTTTGAAATGCATATATACTCAAAGTGGGTATTGGTACACGTATGGAGGTGTGTCGGGGTGAGACACATTCGGCACATGGATAGGTGCAATAGGGTATTCATGGTCTAAAATTTTATGTAGTCTGTCCTCCGGAAGGAAAACTAAGCAATTGTACGAGTTTTGACTTGCGTGATACAATGGAGAGTTCCTAAGGACCAATAGAAGGGATATGTCTTGGAACAAGTATGTCCTAAATAAAAAATGGTATGATATGTTTGAAACAGGGAAGTCGTGATATGATGTCATGAAAATAGTATGATCTGAATTGAAAGTGAGTATGCAAGAATTTGATAAGATGATATGTGCAAAAGATTATGGAAATTTTCATCCATTTGAAAGGAATGGTATATTAAACATTTATGTTTTTGTTGATCAGATGATTTGTGCACATGACTAGTTAACCATATGGTTGGTGCATTATGAATAAGTTGTAGAGTGTGATGTAAGGTAAATGTGGATGTATCTTGAAATGTGAATTATTGTTTGTGTTATTTGTAGTTGATTTTTAATATGCTCATACCAGCTTTAGGCTGATCCATTTTGCTTTGTTTTGTGGCAAATGGGTGTACTCTTATTGGAGTGTAGGCGTTGGAAGCAACTTTGTTGATCAAGCCGAACGGAAGTAGATCCTAGTCTTTTCCAGGGTTTGTAAGATGTTTTGTGTTTTGCTATTTGGTGTTTAATATGCAAGTTATGTTTGTGTGAGTGCTTTGATGTGTGGAGTTGGGGGCGAAGGTTGCCTTTGGAATGGTTGTAATATTTTGGAGTTTTGTGTAATATTTTGGAATTTTGTTTTTTCGAGAAATTTTTATGTGAGAATGTGGTTAAGTTGTATGTCACGTGCCGTTTGTAGGAAATCTCCCGGTCTGTTGGGATTTTCCTTATGAGTAGGGCGTGACAGAAAATTTGGTATCAGAGCCACATTGTTCACGTTAGGCATAAATGCTTAATAATTCCTCGGATGTGGTGTGGGTAGAAAAGTAAGATCTTTTGTTTGATTTGTGATTGATTAGAGCGTGTTTGTCTGTTTGTTTCTTTTTTTTAGAGAGATGATGTCGCGTCAGACAAGGAATATAGATGATATATCTGGTACATTTGGAGGTGAAGTTCCAAGGAGCTATAATCAGGACCACGATGCGATTACCACATTGATACAAGGTTTAAGGCAGGGTAGTTCCCAAGATGATCCGTTTGCTCGTCGAAATAAGGTTTTCTCTGGACTTGGAGGTGAGAGGTTTAATGAGAATGGGGGAGCCATAGCAGTAGATCGTTGGCTCCGTAAAACAGAGGTGATATTGGAACGGATGATTATTACGTCAGAGCAGCGCAGTGAATTGGTAGCTCACCAGTTTGATGGAGATGCACTAAATTGGTGGGATTCTGTGAATCACTCGTGGTGTAGTTGGTATGACTTGGAAAACTTTTGTTGTGTTGTTTGAACGTCAGTTCATTCCTGCAGCAAAAACACAGTTAGTTGATCGATTATTTAAGTTGCAGCAAGGTCAACGAACTGTAGCTGAGTATGTGACTGAGTTTAATCAACTTAGTTGGTATGCGCCGTATCCGGTATATACTCTAGAGAAGAAAAATATGAAGTTCTTGCATGGATTAAATCTTTTCTTGAAGAGACAATTAATATTAATGATTAATAAACCTTTTGAGGAACTGTATAACGTGACCTTGAGACAAGAAGAAGTGGAGATAGAGTGTAAAAGGGTAATAGACGATAATCACAAGATATTTCGGGATTGTAGTGGACAAAGGTTTGATAGGGACAAGAAAGGTCGCCAATGAGAGGTTCAAGGCTAGCAAAGGCAGCCAGGCAGGGGAGGACCAGTAAAAGGAGGTAATCAGAGAAGAGATGAAGATAGACAACAGGGGGTATCTACTCGAGGAGATCAGATCGCAGTAAAGCGGGTTTGTTATATTTGTGATCAGGAAGGACACATAGCTAGAAATTGTCCTAGGAGCAACGATAAGCCACAGAACCAACAAGAGCATAGTGGTCAGAGAAATCAGAGCCCCATGTGTTATGAGTGTGGTCAGCAGGGACACATTTCTCGATTTTGTACGCGCCGGCGACGGGTTGCTCCTCGCAGTAATGGTGGTGGGAGAGGTCAGCATGCTACCGCCTCAGTGTCGTCGGTTTGTTTAGCTGCTATTCCCGATCAGGGAAATGTAGAGGGTATGTATTTGTTTTTTTATTATCATTATTCTTATAAAGTTATAAAGTTATCATTGCTTACGCATGTTTTACAGTTTATGATATTCAGATATAGGAAATCCATTATAGTTTGAACATGATTGGCTTAATTTTGAATTTTGTGCATATTTCGGTATGCGATGTCTTCTCGATTGCGGTTGCGGGTTCTTTTTGATATTGGTGCTTCTAGATCCTTTATTTATAAGCAACTGGTAGATAGAGATCATTTAGTAGTTGTGCCATTACAACAGTCTTTAAGAGTTCAGTCTCATTTGGGTGGATCAGTTATACTTAGTGAATGTTGCCCTCAATTCAAGTTTTCTATCTGTGATTGTGTCTTTCAGTTTGATTTTATTGTGTTGGGTTTTGAAGGTTTCCACTTGATTTTAGGGATGCATTGGTTGTCCAATTTTCCGGTGATCTTAGACTGTGTAAGTAGGACGGTGACCCTTACGTTTCCTAGTGTATCTCCTTGTGTTTTGAGATGTCAGTCGAGCTCTGATTCAGTGATGTCGAGTTTCCTTGGTTCTGTTAAGATTCCTAAACTTGACATTAGTGATGTTGAGGTGGTTCGAGATTTTCCCGATGTTTTTCAGGAGGTTTCTAGTCTTCCTCCTCGTCGAGAGGTAGAGTTTAGGATAGACCTTATCCTGGGTACAACACCGATATCGAAACCCGCTTATCGTCTTGCCCCTAAACAATTGGAAGAAATGAAGGTGCATCTAGAGGATTTACTACGTAAGGGGTAAGTTATTGTGAATTTAAATGGATATAATTGTATATTTGAGGTTATCATCTATATTGGAGGAATATCATTAATTCTTTTGAGGTGTGTATGATTCATAGGTTTATTCGACCGAGTAATTCTTGTTGGGGCGCACCTGCAATATTTGTGTAAAAAATGAATGGATCATTGAGGATATGCATTGACTATCGGGAATTAAATAAGGTCACCATCAAAGAATAAGTATTCACTTCCACGCATTGATGATTTGTTGGATCAGTTGAGAGGTGTAGTAGTATTTTCAAAACTTGATCTTCAGTCTGGGTACCATCAGATGAGGGTTGAAGAGAAAAGTATTCCGTTGACTGCTTTCAGAACCCGGTATGGATTGTATGAGTATCCAGTGATGCCTTTTGGTTTGACAAATGCTCCAGCTTTCTTTATGGACTTGATGAATCGGGTCTTCCACCCGTACTTGGATCAGTTTGTCATAGTGTTCATTGATGATATTTTAGTATATTTGAGGAGTCATGAGGAGCATAAGGAACACCTTTGCATAGTATTGCAGACATTGAGAGACCACCAGTTATATGCAAAGTTTAGTAAATGTCATTTTTGGGAATTAGAGGTTCGATTTCTAGGGCATGTGATTTCTAGCAGTGGTATTGTCGTGGATCCCGACAAAGTTGAGGCAGTTAAGTCTTGGAAGAGACCAACTACTGTGTTAGAGATTCGTAGTTTTCTTGGTCTAGCTGGGTATTATCGTCGATTTATTGAGAAATTTTTTATTATTGCCGCACCTATGACAACTTTGACTAGGAAGAATATTCCTTTTCTGTGGACGGATGAATGTGAGCAGGCTTTTGAAACATTGAAGTTGAAGTTGACATCAGCGCCGGTGTTGACAATTCCTGTTTCTGGTGTGAAGTTAGTAGTTTATACATATGCTTGTGGTACTGGTTTAGGGTGTGTTTTGATGCAAGAAGGTAAAGTGGTTTCGTATGCTTCTCGCCAATTGAAATCCCATGAAAGGAGATATCCCACCCATGACTTAGAGTTGGCAGCAGTGGTTTTTGCATTGAAGATTTGGAGGCATTATTTATATGGTGAGAAATTTGAGTTGTATACGGATCACAAAAGTTTAAAATATCTTTTCTCCCAGAAAGAGTTAAACATGAGGCAACAGAGATGGGTTGAATTTTCAAGTAGTTATGATTTTGAGATTTAATATAGGCTTGGGAGGGCGAATGTGGTTGTTGATGCTTTGAGTCGACAACGTGTGGAAATAGCTTCTTTGATGATTCAGGAGTATCGAGTGTTAGAAGTGTTCGCTTCTTATGATGTTAAGCCTATTTCTGCGTCAAAAGGTGTAATTATGGCTAATTTGTTGATTCAACCATCTTTGATTAGTAGAGTGTTGCAAGGTCAAGTTTCTGATCCAACCTTACGTAAAAGAATAGAGGATTTGGTGATAGATTCAATTGATGATTGTCATACGGATTGGTCTGTCAGTTCCGATGGTGGATTGAGGTTTAAGGGTAGATTGTGTGTACCGGCTGATGATGATTTGTGAAATGAGATACCAGTAGAGGCACATCATTCTCGTTTCACCATTCATTCTGGTGGAACAAAGATTTATCGTGATCTTCACCGTACGTTTTGGTGACCTGGGATGAAACGAGATGTAGGAGTCTTTGTATCTCGCTGTTTGACTTGTCAACAGGTCAAACATTAGAAACCTTCTGGTTTGTTACAACCTTTAGAGATTCCGACGTAGAAATGGGAGAATATTACAACGGATTTTATAGATGGACTTCCATGGTCGAGATGAGGGAACGAGTCAATTTGGGTTATTGTTGATCGGTTGACAAAGAGTGTTCATTTCATTCCAGTTAGTATTCATCGAATTGCAAATAGTTTGGCCCATTTATTTATTCGAGAGGTAGTTAGATTGCATGAGCCCCTGTATCGATTGTCTCAGATAGAGATTCTTTGTTCATTGCATAGTTTTGGCGAAATCTTTAGCAAGCTTTGGGTACTCGTGTAGACATTAACACCGCTTATCATCCGCATACAGATGGCCAGTCAGAGAGAGTTAATCAAATAGTCTTCAGCAAGCTTTGAAGAAGTTATAGGTGTTTGAAGTTGGTGTGTTGAACTGTAACTTGCTGGAATTGTAAGTCTGAATTTAAAACGTGATGAACATGGGGTAAAGATCTGATTTTATTTTTTGTTATTGAAAGCACTTAATCATAAATCTTGCATGTTTAAAAAGTAGAAGGTAAGAGTTTTCCAATGGTATAAAGTTTCCGAGTTTTGGTTGAAAAATGTGACTTGTGTGTATGATTGAAGTTGTTATGTTACACTGAAATGTTCTAGAAAATCTGCTCTGAGGAAGAAGACGACGTCATCTGTTTGACACAACTTTGACTGATCATAGAATTTGATCCATAACTCTGTTTTTACTACCGTTTTCACCGTTGGGATCACTGTGATAAAACTAAATTTTAGAATAAATTTACTTCGCATTTTATAATATTTTAACTCTAGCAATAATATGCCTCGAGATGTGTGTTTCAAGTAGATGTTTATTATTGAATATTGTAAATAGTATGTGATTGTGATATTTAGAACTTAGTTCATCTAATGGAATTATGAAAATGATACTACTTGATAAGTGTCGAGAAATTTTGAGTTTGACATGAATACCCTATTCCGGCGTTTGAAATGTACAGAGTGGTACAGCATGGCCATAGATGCTTTGGTTTCTAACATTCATGTAATTCGTACATAGTGAGTTGTACGGTGTCTGTCTCCAAAAAGGGAAAACTAAGCCACTATTCGAGTTATAACTCGCGTGATATAGTGGAGTGTTCCTGAGGAAATCGTGATATGATGGCATGAAAATAGTATGATCTGAATTGAAAGTGAGTATGCAAGAATTTGATAAGATGATATGTGCAAAAGATTATGAAAATTTTCATCTATTTGAAAAGAATGGTATATTAAAAAGTTATGTTTTTGTTGATCGGATGATTTGTGCATATGACTAGTTAACTATATGGTTGGTGCATTATGAATAAGTTGTAAAGTGTGATATAAGGTAAATGTGGATGTATCTTGAAATGTGAATTATTATTTGTAGTTGATTTTTTAATCTGCTCATACCAGCTTTAGGCTGATCCATTTTGCTTTGTTTTGTGGCAAATGGGTGTACTCTTATTGGAGTGCAGGTGTTGAAAACGACTTTGTTGATCAAGCCGAGCGAAAGTAGATCCTAGTCTTTTCCAGGGTTTGTAAGATGTTTTGTGTTTTGCTATTTGGTGTTTAATATGCAAGTTATGTTTGTGTGAATGTTTTGATCTGTGGAGTTGGGGGCGAAGGTTGTGTTTGGAATGGTTGTAATATTTTTTAGTGTTGTGTAATATCTTGGAATTTCATTTTTTCGGAAAATTTTTATGTGAGAATGTGGTTAAGTTGTATGTCACGTGCCGTTTGTAGGAAATCTTCCGGTCTGTTGGGATTTTCCTTATGAGCGGGGTGTGACATTTGTCGTCGACACTCCGTCAGTATACAACATGCTTCTAGGGAGACCCTGGCTACACGAGATGGGTGCAGTGTCCTCCATTATGCATCAATGCCTCAAAGATGATCAACCACCTACATGAGAATGCCACTATGTAGCAATGAAGACTCCCAATAAATAGCGATCACAGTTAGGATCAAGAAAATCGTCACAGTAGTGGCCCGGTCAACTGCAGATGGATCAGTTCCTCTCAGATGACCACACAGCTCCAACCAATCCAAGGGGACGACCAAACACTAGTCAACTGGAAGAAGAGATGATACCAATCCACCTTGATGGTGCAGAAAGCAGTTAAAATGTTCGGATTGGGACAAAATTTCACCTGGAGCTGACTAAACAACCGATCCAACTCCTAAAAAACAACTAGGACGTATTCGCTTGGACAATGAATAACATGGTGGCCATTGACCCCTCCGTCATCACACACAGATTACAGGTCAACCCAGACAAAAAACCGATCAGACAGAAAAGAAGGCCAATCCCTCTAGAGCGCTATCAGACCATCAATGACGAGGTGCACCGCTTATTGAATACAGGGATGATCCAAGAGTTCCACTACCCAGATTGGCTGGCCAATACAGTTCTGGTCAAAAAAGAAGAACGAAAAGTGGAGGGTATTCGTGGATTCCACGAATATCAACAAAGCTTGCCTGAAATACAGCTTTCCACTTCCACGTATAGATCAGATAGTGGACGCTACTTCTGAACATGGGCTCCTCAACTTCATAGACGCATATTCTGGCTACAACCAAATACAAACGTACCCACCAGACCAAGAGAAAACATCCTTCATACTAAAAGAGGTACGTACTGCTACCGAGTGATGTCGTTCAGATTAAAGAACACGGAAGCAACGTACCAACGCCTAGTCAATAGAATGTTCAAAAATTAGATTGGCAAGACCATAGAGGTATACATTGATGACATGCTTGTCAAAAGCCTACACAAAGATGACCACATCAAGGACCTACAGGAAGCCTTTCCCCAGCTCTTCAAATACAAAATGAAGCTCAATCCAAAAAAGTGTACATTCGGAGTATAGTCATGAAAGTTCCTCGAGTACATGATCACCCAAAGAGGAATCAAAGCTTATCCGGAATAGATACAAGTGCTTCTAAACATGCAATCGCCCACCAACATCAAAGGTATATTGAGCCTTAATGGTAGGGTAACAGCCCTGAACAGATTCATCTCCAAATTATCAGAGAAATGCATACCCTTTTTCAAGATTTTGAATGGGATCAAAACATTCAAATGGAGTGAGGAATGCAAACAAGCTTTCCAAAACCTGAAGGCATACATGGGGAGTACAAAACTACTATCAAAACCAAAGCCAAACGAGACGCTATATTTGTATTTGTCAGTGTCGGGATACGCAATCAGCTCCACTCTGATACATGGGGAGAATGGAATACAAAAACCAGTCTATTACGTCAGCAAGACATTTGTAGAAACATAAGCCAACTATTCAACCTTGGAGAAATTATCACAGGCACTGGTCATATCTTCCAGAAAGTTGCGACCCTACTTCCAGACCCACTCCATCACCGTAATGACCAAACATCCACTTTGGTCTGTACTACACAAGTCGGAGTTGTCCAGCATAATGGAGAAATAGACAATAAAGCTTAGTCAGTTCGACATCAACTATGCTCCTAAGGCCGCAATAAAAGCTCAAGCACTAGCAGACTTCATCGCCAAATTACTTCATCGCCAAATTCACAGACTGTAGCAAGCATCAGGAGCAAAAAACTGCTGAACCTAACACTCAAGGATGAATCCTGTGCTATGACGGAGCATCCAACGAGAAGGAAAACGGAGCTAGAATAACTCTATACAACCCAGAGGGGGTGACTTTGGAAAAGGCTATCAAATTTAGTTTCAATGCTTCCAACAATGAAGATGAGTATGAAGCGCTAATAGCCGAACTACAACTGGTTAAACACCTTGGAATAAAAGAAGTCAGTGTTTTCACTGACTCCAAAATGGTGGCTAATCAATTGACTGGCAAATTTTAAGTAAAAGACGCACGAATAAAAGTATACCATCAAAAGGCAAGTGATCTGATTGAAAGCTTCCATACAATCACCGTTCAACGATGTGCAAGAGAGGACAATCACATAACAAACAAATTGGCGAAAGAAGCATCACATACAAACGAGGTTGACAATCCTCTCATCACAGTACAAGAAAGCTTGATCCTAGAGAACAGTGCATATGGAGTATGTACAACATATCATGTAAACAGTTGGATAACTCCAATTTTGGCGTGCGTACAAAAAGGAACTCCACCAATAGACAAAATGGAGGCCCGTAAGCTGCAGAATAGAGCAACACGGTAAACACTGATAAATGACAGACTGTACATGAGATTTGCCATAGGTTTGCTACTAAGATGCCTTCCGCCCAGCGACACCGACTATGTTATTCGGAAAATTCATTTAGCCATATGCAAGAATCAACCGGGAAGCAGAACACTAGCTCACAAAGCTCTAACATTGGGGTCTTATTGGGCAACAATGCAAATGAATGCAAACAAACTCATTAGTTATGTGATAAATGCCAATGATTTGCTCTGTACACGCACATGCTAGGGCAACACATAATCCTGATGAGCAATTTGTGGCCATTCGCACAATGGGAAATAGATATTCTAGGTTCGCTTCCAATTTCTGACAGAAAGAAGTTCCTCCTTGTAGCAATCGACTATTTCACCAAGTGGGTCAAAGTAGAACCACTGTAAAAAAATAAGAAAATCCCAAATCAAACAATTCTTTTGGGAGGAGATAATATGCAGATTCGAAATCCCCAGAACAATTGTCACTGACAATGGGTCCCAATTCGAAGGCAAAAAGTTCAAGAAGTTGTGCCAAAACTTTGGCATCAACAACCATTTTCAGTGCCTGCTCATCCGCAAGCTAGCGGGCAAGCAGAAGTAACTGACCAAAAATCATGGAGGCCATAAAAAAAAATTGAAGCAGCAAAAGGATTATGGGTAGCTAAATTGTCTAACATTCTCTGGGCCTACATGACAACAAAAAGAACTACAATCGGAGAAACACCATTCGCCTTAACTTACGTGTCCGAGGCAATGGTACCAATCGAGATTGGCATGCTAACCTTTAGAGCTAAACAGTTCCGAATAGAGGACAACAATGAAGCACTGCGCGCCGGACTAGATCTTCTCAAAGAAAAACAGGACAAAGCTTCAATCAAAATGACGACCTACCAACAGAAAATGGCAAGCTATTACAATAAAAAAAAGTCAACCCCTGCACATTCAAAATAGGTGATTGGGTACTCAGAAAGATCTAGCTGAACACAAAAGAACCAGGTGTGAGGAAGTTAAAACCAAATTGGGAATGGCCATACAAGGTGGTGAAAATCAATAGACCAGAAACATACTGGTTAGAAAATTCAGAGCGAAAACAACTCAAGAGGCCATGAAATAGAATATTTGAAAAGGTATTATCAGTTTAACTATCACATTCCAATAAACTTTCATCTCTCACTCCAGTAATCTCTGCTAATCAGGACAACTAAGTCAAACTAGACATATAAATCTTATGTTCGATCATCATATCGAACAACAAAGTGCATCAAGCTAGTCAAGGCAACAGAGTCAAGCTAGACATAGAAATCTTCTTGTCCAATCACCAAGTGGGACACCAAAGTGTATTGAGCTAGTTAGGACAACAAAGTCAGACTAGATATAGAAATCTTCATGTGCGACCACCATGTCTGACAACGAAGTGTATTAAGCTAGTCAGGACATCCGAGTGAGACTAGAAAATTATTCATAAATCTTCTGGTCCGATTACCATGTCGGACAGACGAAGTGTTATCAACTAGTCAAGACAACAAAGTCAAACTAGACATTGAAATCTTCCAGTACAACCACTATGTTGGACAACAAAGTGTATTAAACTAGCCAGAACATCCGAGTCAGACTAGAAAATTATTTATAAATCTTCTGATCTGATCACCATGTCGGACAAGTGAAGTATAATCAACTAGTCAAGACGATGAAGTAAGACTAGAAAGTTGCTCATAAATATTCTTGTCCGATCACCATGTTGGACAACAAAGTGTATTAAGCTAGTCAGGAAAACTAAGTCAAACAACTATTAATAAATCTTCTTGTCCGTTCACCATGTTGGACAACGAAGCATATTAAGCTAGTTAGAACAACTAAGTCAGACAACTATTCATAAATCTTCTTGTTTGATCACCACGTTGGACAATAAAGTGTATTAAGCTAGTCAACACAACTAAGTTAGACAACTATTCATAAATCTTTTTGTCCGATCACCATGTTTGATAACAAAATGTATTAAGCTAGTCAAGACAACTACTCATAAATCTTCTCGTCTGATCACCATGTTGGAATATGAAGTGTATTAAGCTAGGCAGGACAACTAAATAGGAATCTTCTGGTCCGATCACCAAGTCGAACAACGAAGTGCTTAAAAATAGCAAGGACTACAAATTCAGACTAAATGTTTAAGTTAAAAAGTATTCTTGTCCAACCACCAAGTCAGGCAACAAAGTGTATTCAACCTGTCAAAATTACAAAGTCGGACTAGATATTCTTTTTCTAAAGTTCAAAAACTAAGTCGAACGACGACGTGTGTTCTGCCAGGTAGGACTATCAAGTTCGCTCTTACAAAATTCTATAAGTCTACACTACCGAGTTACAATATCGATGAAGCTCGGACATCAAAGTCATGCTACATCTACTATATCTTCTTAGTCTAAACTACTAAGTTAAACTAGAATATTTATGAAAGTAGACCTCCAATTCAAACAACACTTATTACTAGTAAGGAAGACAAAACAACAAGAGACATACAAATACAAAAAATTGATAATTAAATGAATTACATCAGGGGAAGAGGTTATTAGAGGAACTGGGGGAGAAGAAACTTTATCAGCATTAGTAGGATCAACCGGAGGAGACGAAGCTTTATCTCATTAGTAGGATCAGTCGGAAGAGATGAAGTTTTTTCTTCGTTGGTAGGATCAATCGGAGGAGAAGAAGTTTTGTCATCATCAACAAAGTTAATCGGAGGAGGTGGAACAAGATCTTCATCATCCTTGGAAGGAGTGGAAACATCCTAAAAAATGTTGTCTGCTATAGCACGATACTTGGACATTCCCACCCTCCTCTGATTCAATATAGTCAATAATTTCAATTCTGCCAGCAACAATCTTACTAAACTCTACTGCATCTAAAGTAAACTTAGCCTGTTCAAGTCGTTCCTTAGCAGAAGAGAGCTCCGCAACAATTTGTTCCACTCGCTTCTCAATGGTCTCATGGAAAGCAGATTGCAAATCAACACTTAATATTTGATCAAGAGCTGCATTTTCCGTGGACAATTTATTTCCAGTGGCAGATAATCGCTCACGCAGGGCGATCCATTTCCTTCTTCGCAATAGCCACCTCAGAAGCATACTGATCCCTGATAGCCTCAACTCCCTTCAAAGGAGTCTGAGAAGCGTTAATCATCTTTTCTAGATCAACACACGACTCCTTCAACTTATCCACATGAGCCAAAGGATCAGAAAGTTGTAATAATTGCTCCACGTACCTCTTATCCAAGGCATACACATGATCATGATCAACCTGCTAATCAAAACCCATCATCCCAGCATAAGTGTGATGGGTCATCCCTTGTTCAGAGCAAAGGAAAAAGTAAAAAAGAAAAAAGAGGTGAAGTCATTACCTCCATTATTTGCTTTACACCTTTGTCAAGGTGTTCTTCAGCAGAACCAACCGACATCGAAACTCTATCCATCAACCATTTATGCCATGAGTTGATGTGATTACATGCACTCTCCCGCATGTCAACTTTCGAGTACCAGTTGAACTCACAACTCGTGGTGATACGGATAGCCCCAGGAATGGGCTCATTCAAGCTAACTTGTGGATGGAGCACATAGGGGTCAGGAATGACCGAGGCTTTACCCTTGGTCGCTCGTTTGACAACCGAAATACCCGTGATGATGGACACTTTCCCTTTCCCCTTCTTGTCTGGAACAACATAAGAAGACTTCAGACAAAAATGAGCTCAATCAGACAACTCCTTCAGACTTGGATCAACTAAATGAGGAGAAGGAGACTTGAAGCTTTGACCCCAATTAGTAATAACCTCATCAAAAGCAACATATACTCGAAGTCGTCCAAAGACAGCTCTGCATTTGGATTCTGAGACTGCTTCAGCACAAGCTGTCATTTTATTCGAAATGACACGAGCCTTTTCATTCGAAATTTTGTCGACACTACAACATATATAGGATATGATGACGTGCTTTGCACGTCGCATAATGCTTATGATGACGTCCATCAACATGTCGAGGAATCAAGGATCGTTATAGGTGTGGTGCATTCTATGACGTGCATTTTGCGTCGTCAGATATGTCCTTATAAGTTTACAACGACTTGAGTTGCACGTTGTAAGTTTATTCAATGACGCCCTTAGCAAGTCATTAAAAAGGT
Source organism: Berberis vulgaris (assembly GCA_963556465.1). NCBI lineage: Eukaryota > Viridiplantae > Streptophyta > Magnoliopsida > Ranunculales > Berberidaceae > Berberis > Berberis vulgaris. Next base: position 29,625,120 of record OY747126.1, read on the forward strand.
GAAGCAACGACGTGCATTGAGTGTCGTTGGGCAAGACATAGTTGACGAATAACGACATGCTGATCAAGACTTAACTAATCGTTGAGGGTGTGTAATGCATGGCGTTTTATTGCAAACGATGACACTGAATGCACATCATCAAATGGTTTGCACTACAACATATATGGTATTCGACGACATCCATTGCACATCCTGGTATCCTGTCACGACGCTAAATGCATGTCGTAACAAGAAATATATATTTAAAAAATATAAATTTTCTCCTAGCACGCCCGTATGTTTCCTTTTGGCATAGCCAATTTCTTGAAGCTTACTCCATTAGCCTACAATCAAACTCCAAAATTGCCTTGATGCACCCATTGCTAATATGATATAACATAAAGGCTGAGTTCAAATTCTCAAATCCTAGTTGAACTCAAGAACTTAAAAAAACTCAAGAACTGTCATAGAATAAATCAAGCATACCGGCCAGCCCAAACCTACACCAAATTATACTTATAAAAATTAATTAAGAAACTTATAAGATTACAAATTTATGTTCTAAGTTACATATTATGTCCACCATAAGAAAAACAAAAAAAGAGTAACTCAATAAAAAGTCTACAACTAGCCTTATTGACCCTTACACAACTAGCCTACACCTATATGAACCAGAACTTCTTCTATTGGACTATTGTTTCCACTACTTGGAAATGAAATCAAGGAAAAATGTGTCATATACCTTTCCTTAACTATTTTTTAACCTGCAATAAAAAATAAATGAAATAATACAAATCTTAAAGCAAGAAGCCAATCGAATAAACTGCCAAGTACATAAATTCAAGCAATAATCAAATGGAGAAAGGAAAAAGGAAACGAAGACATAATGAGAAAGTTAAAGTGATCCTAGCTTGCGTATATTTTACTGTCTCAACTCCTTCGTCAATGATAAAACTAACCTCGAGGGCTCAAACATCATAAGTTCATCAACAATCACTTACTCCATCATGTCCCATGTACTTTCTTGAAACTATCCTGAAACCCCTTGCTTCAATCTGCGTACATAGATAGAATTGATCAAAGCCTTAAAATTAGACATAAAGTTTCAATCAGAAAGTAAAAATATCTAGACTATTAAAATACCAAAATGCATTGCTGAACTTAACAAAGCTACTTACCTCTCTTAATTTGTCTAAGAGGTAGACAAGAGCACCCATACTCAAATAATCAGAACACCAATTGACTTATTTTTTTAAATAAGAAAAGAGAAATCAAGAGAAATAAGAGCAAAGGTTTGAAGATCTTGGGACCAACTGACTAAGCAAGAAAAAAAATTCCTCACTATTCTTTTAATCAACCAAAAACCAATCACATAGAGAACAAAAAACTAGAGAACTCGATCCCCAATAGCACAAACATTATTAAATATAGAGAGAATTTCGTATTAATGTCACACTCAAGCTACTTCGATGCAACAAACTTCACACCATGTATGATCCATCATCCCTGACCATATAACCATTTGCAAGAATTGCTAAACCTACCCTGCCAGGGAAATATAGGGAGGGTTTCATTGAATTAATGTTTCATTCAAGAAAGACTCATTCGATTCAAATCTTTCTACCAACTGAAAGACACATGCACACACAAAAAACTAAAAATTGATGAAACTGATGAAAAAAAAAAACAAAAAATGTAATGTAGATCTATGGCATAAAACGTATTATGATCAAGTTAAGTGATAAACATTTTGTATCCTGAGTGGTGTCCCTACCTTTTAGCATCCTTCATTTTTGTTGGTTTGTGGATGATGAAGTTTTCTCACATTTTTACGATAAAAATTCAGACACGAAATAATAACTTGGAAAATCTAAAAAAATACCCAAAAGGTAACATGAGTCAACTAATAAAAATTCTTAAAGCTTAAAGGGTGAATGGAATAAAAAGGTTTACAAGTAGCTAATTACCACTCTTATCCTAGTGGATAGCATTTTCTAAATGATAAGACGAGCCAAGTTAGTAGTGTCTCTGAAAATGTAACATTAAATTATATTCAACACAACAACTCAGGGGAAGTAAATTTCCTCTAGAATCATAGGATTCATAGGGCAAAAGTCACAATTGCATAAATGCTAAAACCTTGATGTAGACATCCATGTTTTTGCCTATAGTTCCATTTGGTTGACCTATCTTTAAATGCTTAATACATGCAATCTAACATAATAACAACATGATAATACATAGGGTATAGAGGAGAATCTACATAAGCCATTTTGGATGAGAGTTGTTCCATTACAGTTTCAGCCAACACGGAATTGAATCAATCAATATGCATTTCTAACACCAAATGCGACAAGGCTTAATATGCCTAGGGCAGAAAAATCCTAGAGCTAATTACCTTCTCATACATAAAGCTCCTAGCAATACATAAAGCTCCTAGAGCTAATTACCTTCTCATAAAATCTTGTTTAAATAAAACCCTTAATAATTTATCCAATATACAATGAACTCTAATGTAATTCAGCTCCTAACTCTATTTTTGACTTCAATAGGCAGAATTTCTAGGTCTTTTAAAGCCCTCAAAGAATTACAAGACTACTATAATTTGACCAATTGGTATCTACAAGCCAACAATAAATCATAATGAACCAATATTATCAATTTTAAATTCAAATCCAGTATAAGATCTGGGAAATATCAAGCACGCTTAATAAAACTCTGCACACTCAAACCCTAAATCACATAACAACTTCAATTAAAGATATTAAATATAAAGAGCAATTAGGGTTAAATAATAATAGGATCTAAGATATTTGAAGAAATACCTGAGAGAACTTGAGAGCATGTTGTTCACCATAAAGTTGAAGATTCTCCACCTGCAGGGCAGGATGGCTGCCAATCAATAGTGATGTTGTGATTACACTATTGGAAGGGGAGACTCGAGCTTAGCGACAAGGTTCTCAAAACCTTGGATCTTTTGGCCTTTGAAGGTCAGCAACTATGCCTCTTGGTACAGGTTTGCCAAACCAGCGCGGTTCACATCGATCGAAGGTTATTTGACGAACGACTTGCTACTGCATCTGGATCCATCGCGAGTGAGCCCCTTTTTGCTGGGTTTTGGAACTGCCTCCTTGGTGACAGTAGTAGTAGCAGAGTTGGTTTTGAATTGATCATTTTTGACCGATCGATCTGAGTTGAGATGGAGTGAGGATCGAACGGAGACCGATTTGGTGGCCAGGGTGAAGAGTAATGAGTGGTGATGATGGACAACTGAGAGATTTGGTGTGAAGAATAAGAGAGTCGACATGGAGAGTCAAGAGCGGCGATTGGCGGGGAAGAGTCCATGAGAGAGAGAGTTTTCTTCACTTTTAAATAGAAACAAAGAGTTGTTTGTTCGCTCTTCCAAAGGTTTTCTTCCGATGGGGAGTTTGTTCCTTCCTTGCTTGCTTGGCAAATGCAGGTACCACTCAAAAACACAAGTTTCCATGATCTAAAAACTTCTTCATCGTGAACCCCTATGCACCACGATTGAAGGAGATCGAGGGAGCTCTAAAGCTTTGTGTAGATGTGCCCTAGAGTTCCAATTTCAAAACCAATTTCTATACAAAAATTTAAAGGGATTCTCTTTTTCACTAGCGGGTTTTTTATTCTGCCAATTTTTACCATAAATATGACGACTTAATTTGAGGATGTCCATAAAAGTAAATCGTTATTTTGTTGCAAATCTATTTAATGACTTGTCCAATGACGTTTGTTATATGCACGTCCTCGAAGAAAGCTATAACGACGTGCTGGATTTGCAAGTCGTGGTTCCAAGTCCTTAAAACATACATTTCTTGTAGTGCGAGGTCAGCTACACCAGTAGTAGCAAAAAGGTACTTCTCATGTTTACTCAATGGAGCACGAGGACGAGAAACTTCAACCTTACTCCTCGCCACAACCTGCTTCAGTTCCTCCTCTTCCTGAGCAGCAAGGCGGGAGTCGTCCTCACGATTCTTCCCGGAAACAACAACAAAAAAGGCTTCCCCACAGCAAAATCTGAACCAACAGGTCTTTTTTGCTTTGAAGGCCTAGCAAAGTCAACCAAACTACTCACGACTTGCCTCTTGGAAGGGCTAGCAGGCCTCAAAGCTCTTTTCTTCTTCGTGGTAGGACCAGCACCACCAATGCTAACAACAGTCCTCTTCTTGGTGGTAAGATCAGCATCACCAACGGTAGCAGGGGCATCACGAATCCGTAACTTTCTCGGAGGAGCTCACTTTCCCATCAACGCTAGCACCACCAATGCTAGCAAGAGTAGTCATCTTCTTCGTACCACTAGAGCCAATAAGAGGAGTGAGTTGAGCAACAGTGACACCAGAGTCACGTTTATAAAAAAAACAACGATCGCTCCTGAGCACTAAGATTGTACAGGCCACTCCGGTCAATGACCTCCAACTCGAGCATATCTTCTAGAGGTGTCCGGGGAAGGGCGGGGAATCAATTCCTATTCGACTTCTCCACTTTAGTCAACAACAGATTTGTCAACTTCCTGGGTGTCCTGAACAACCTCAGAATGGGTTTGCACTCAAGCATGAAATACCCAAATTCCATGGAAGTATAGAACTAGGTGCTCTGCCAGAGCTTGAAGTCATCCTTCAGCTTGCCCAAACAAGCAGGCAAAAACAGATAGTAGATACCATTCTTGTTGACCTTCAACGTCTTCACAGAATGAAAAATATTCTCGTTCAGATGAACACTAGCCTGCAGAGCTTTCAACAAAGTTCTAGCCAAAATCCTTCAGCCGTTGGGACCCAGTTGGGCGAGAGGATCAGGTTCAAATAAGACCAGATGACATCCGAAACAAGAAAATGAAGACCAACCCTGAACATTCCAGGATACTGAGTTATGTAACCAAACTTTGGATGGAAGGGGCAATCATCACTTTCTGGCAACTCGAAATGCAAGTTGAACATAATAGAATACGTCCGACGGAGATCATTCAAGGTAGGCTGGGTTTAGGCTGGGTTTCTAGCATAGAATCAAAGAAGGCCGCATAGCGGGCCAAACGAGTGTCACTCAGAGATCTATTCAAAGACATGATGAAGAGTTTTGATAACTTTGGAAACAAGAAGAAGAAGAACAAAACAACCTCTGAAAATGGAGATAGCGTAAAAAAATAACGCAACTCCTCAACGCCCTTTTATATGGTTTGAGCAACAAAAAGACAACCAATGGGAGATCGTATAGGAAATAATGGATGCATGAAACCCTAAAATTACGCCAAAAATATATGATTGATGGCGTAGTGGAATAGAAACCAAATATTGACTACTACGTCGACAATTGTTAACGACATTTAATGTTGCACAGAGAAGAAATGATGAACCTAGATAGCCGACCGCCGAACAATTAGTAACCACTCGAGCGAGCCCACTAACTAGGAGGAGTAGTTGATGATACATCAAATAGTCCTTCAATTACGGCCATACATTTGGCAAAGATCATCCATCATGAGAAACATACACTTCACACTAAATATGGATAATGAGTCCAGTTACCAAAACCCAAATAGGCATTTAGCGACGGACCGTGACCGAAGTTAAAGGCCCAAATCACAAGCCCAATGAATCTTTCCTCTTATAGGATAGAGACGTAACGAAGGAGACAAGCCATGACAGAAATCTTTCCCCCAAAGACGTATCTCAATTAAGGAGAAGACCATTGTGAGAAATGTCCCCCTTCATTGCGCCATGCATGCTTAAGTCGCACACAAAGTTATTACTCCCATTATATAAGGTAAAGGGGATAGATTGATCAAAGAAATGCAAACACAACACAACTATACTCTATCTAAGTTCATTTTCTCCTACAATTAACTGACTTAAGCATCGGAGTGCCTTCGATCACCAAACAAGTGGTTTTTAGCAATTTAACCTTGTTTTGCAGGTCAGATCTCAAGGAGGGCAGATTTGGACCCATCAATGCTTACCACCTCAATCAAGTTAAGCTGAACTTTTTTACTGCATTTATATATCTCACTCCCCGTCCCGCCTTCACTTATGAAACCTTTAACATTAACATATTGCCAATTGGTGTCATGTTGTTGTGGCTCGCTTGATAATTATTGATCAAATTACCACCCTTCTGTCTTCTTATGGCCACACTTCGCATGTTTTGGAACCTTCCTCATCCTGTTGAAATTGCACCACTTGCAATGGGTTTCTTTCGAATTAATCCCATAACATCCCTGATCTCCAACCAGTACAAATGAAGGTCCCTGAGTTGTTCTTGGTGCTCTGATTTCAGTTCAACGATGGAGTCCTGATTTTTTTTACCAAATCCTTTTAAGAGGGTTCATTTTTGGATTGCTTAATTAATTTTCCCTTGGAGTATATGGGTCATGAACAAGTGTGGGATATCTACTAGAAATTGGAACTCCGTCGCAACTAATTATGGATCCTCATCACAGTTTGGGAATATCTACTTATATGCTCAAGTCCTGAATTAAATTTCAAAACCTCTATACAACGTATTGAGTTGACTTTTGAAAATGGTTTACGAGTCACTATCGACATTCATTACGAAAGGGTCCCCACTATTTGGTATTGTGCGATGGTTGGTAATGCGTCTAATCCATCCCTTGCTGATCTCAAGCCTGCAAAAAAAAACAGCAGTGAGTCAGGGACCACCATTGTGGTGGCCAAAGGCACTTTGACGCTTATGTCAGGTAAAAGTGCAAGGAAGAATGAAAACTACATATAATTAACAATGTGTATGCGTACCTTTCTTCTTCCCTTTTCTCACCTTACGTAGCGAGTGTTCCCTCTACAACTGTCCCTGCTATTGAGGGTGTGATGGAGGAAGGAGATCTCGCCAAGAATCTAACTTGTACACGACTGAGTCTCTTTGACCTAGCTCTACTTAGCTCTATTTAGGACCCAATGCGTACCTTTCTTATGACAGCTCAAAGATTTGTGTTCGGGCCTTGTTGTCCTAGGCCAAGCTCCAAGACCCGTGTCACTTGGGCTGGCGTGACTTGGGCTTGGGCGTCTGACTTATGGGCTGAACAGTAGTGTAAGAATGGGATCATGTTGAAGTCTTTTTCATGTTAGGGTTGGCCTATGCTACCTGTACGGCTGTGATCGGGTGACTGTTCTAAGTCGTATCAATTGGCTATAAAGTGTCTCAATTTTATTTATGCTAATAGTCAAGTTATTAAGTCCACCAAACTTATGCTCACTAAACATTTCGATATGAAAGATCTAGGTGAAACAGACGTAATTTTGGGAATCAAAATATTGCGATGGGTTAGCTTTGTCTCAATCACATTATATTGAGAATGTAATGGACAAGTTCAAACAATATGGAATCAAGAAATCTAATAATCCATTCCATCCATCCCAGGTGCTACATAAGCATACAAGTCCAAGTGTTTCACAACTTGAGTACTCTTGCATTATTGGAAGTTTTATGTATGATGTGTCCAAAAATTGTCCTCCTGTGAGTTTGACCTGCAAAACAACTGTTAGACTGCCAAGGACCACCTTTTTGGTGGCCGAAGGCACTCCGATGCTTAAGTCAGTAACTCTATTGGAAAAAGGATGTAAATTCTGACAAAACTCAGTTAAAGTTTCATATCTTTGTCGAATGTTCCCTTTACCTTTTATAATAGTCGTGGTTAACTCTCTGCGTGACTTAAGAATGTGAGGCACAACGGAAGGAGATGTTTCTTGTAATAGTCTCCTCCTTTATAGACATGCATTCGGGGAGGTGTAACTCCCTCCACGACTCTTTTCGATGCAACGTTTTTCTTCTTTATGAGAGAACTCGTGTCGGGACTGGATTCGTGCTCCGAATCGTTTGGGCCTGGATTTAGGTCTGAGCCTATGTAGTTGGCTTCATTTTTCCTGGGTTGTATAAGCTGGCCCAATAGATTGGGCGATGTACTCTCGTGATGGATCTTTATGCCACGTGTACGGTTGTGATGTTCGATCTATTTTGATGTATCATCAGCTATTACCCCTTAGTTAGTGGGCATGTTCACGTATCCACTAACTGTGTGACGGTTGGTATTTCGATTGCGCTATTGCACTAAACTTAATGTTTAATAATTTTCAATTGGCTGATTGTCTCGGTTACTTCATTTTCGCGCACATATTTTTGGAGTTTTGGTGCGCCATTATGTCCCGTATGTCACACTCCGTGAGCGATCTCTTTGTTTCTCAGTTGTATAAAGGGTGTTGTGGCTACTTTCCTCCTTTCTTTACGCCATCTTTGTTGTTAATGTCATTTCTTCTCCCCAATTGCCTCTTTTCCTTGTCTCTTATTTTCTATTTGTGATGTTTGTTGGTGATATGCTAGTCAACGATCAACTTTCTATCTGTGAGGCTCATTTTTCCCCAAACAAAGTTTCTCAGGCTACTCCGGATAGTGCCTGTTCCAACTATGTTTTACCTAACAACCTTGAAATCGTTCTTCCTCACGAAAACGGCAGTCCATGCTGCCCGAGGATTGGATATATTGCAATTTATCCTGGCATGTTCTATGTTGGTTTTCGGTTCCTAGTTCCAGAGATGTTCTGGTCATATCTAGGCTTCCTGGGTATTCCTCCTGCTCAGATGGGCCCGAATGGTTAGAGGGTTATGGTTTCCACATATGTCAGGTCCATTCTCTTTGGTATCCCCTTAACCCCTAGAATCTTGCACTATTTGGTGGGTTTAGTGTGAAACCCAACCGTACCTATTTCCTGTTTTCTTCTGCGTGTTTTGGTAATCTCAATGATGACATCAGGGGTTGGTCGCAGGATTGGTTTTATGCGCCTGTCGGCTCTGGCTACTTCAATTTGTAGGGTGTTCAGGTAGTAAGGTCTTTTCGAGTTCCTATTAAGCACTGAAATTTGAAATTGACTGCTGAGAAGCAAGTTATCAGTGAGGGCTTCCTGGAGCTTCAGGCAGTTCCATTGGACACCTACCTTACTGATGATACGGTGAGGCACAGTGGTGTATACAACATGAGTGAGAATGAACGGGCTTTGTTGATCGAAAGGCAGGATGCAGAGACCATTGCCTGTGCTGCTGCCGTTGAAGATGATGATGCGGTCGTTGATCGAAAAGTGAGCTCGGGTGTTACAGATCTCAATGCTCATGTCCGTAGTGTTATCGATCCTTCTTCTAGAAAGAGAAAAGTATCGAGGCCCGTTAGTCCATCGAAACAGTTGTTTCTGTCTTCCGACGTGTTTCGAAGAAGAAATGACTTGTTGAATCTGTGTGTCGCATGGCTCTTTATTTGGATTTTGTTGATAGAGATCCTTGGCGGGAAAACCGTTGCTCTCTATAGGAGGCAGAAGAGCTGAAGTTAGCTCTGGAGAGGAGTAAGAAAAATAGTGTTCGTCCATTGGACAACGTGGAAAAGAAGCTTATCTCTGCTTATGGCGGCCTTGACGTTGTCAAGTGTTCTGATGAGGATCCTTGGTCCTTAAATGACAAGATGCTCTAATTGGTTGTTGTTCAATCTAAAGAGCTTGGCAGTCGTGATCGGGTTCCCGAGTTGCCGTCTTTTCCTTCTCCTTCCCCTCTTGCTGATGGAGGGATAGAGGTCCCTCCTTCCACAACTTACTTAAATTCTTCTACTGTTGTTGGGACTGCCATTTGCTTTGTTTCAGCTGAACGACGAGAAGGCGATGGAGGTTCTCCTGTCGCTCCTTCATCTTTCCCGGCCATGGGTGGTGGTGGCTCCTCCATACTACTAGATCCTCGCGTTCTTCATTCGTGGGTCTGTTGGTAGGAACCTATTCCTGAGGAGATCCGAGTTAAATCGGATGGAAAGTCTTGTTGGTTCTCTCGTTTTGGCGTGTAGGATGGCACATGTAAGTTGATAAATGAATGGCACAAACAGTCATTGGAGAGGCCTTCAATGTCCATGTTGAACCCGAACCGTCATCTTGAAGATGTTGTTAGGCTTATAATGGACGAGATGACTCATCTTGCCTATGCAGGAGTGGTGGGCTTGAGTCATCAGGTCAATCACAATCTTATGGTTTCTTTGGAGAGGAAGCTTTTCGTATTGCTACTGGTATTCTCCCATGTTCTTTACTAGTATGACGCGTTAAAAGTGCGATGCTCTAAACGGATCAAAGCGGCTGTGGTTGCCAGGCATCGTTGGCCAAGGTGGAGGTTGTGTGAAATCAATCTGTGGCCGCGCTTGAATCCCTGAGAGCTAACCTAGAAGGCATCCACACATGTTTGCACGATGTGGATAAATAGCTTTCCTCTGAGAAGGCACTTCATGACGAGGTTGCGCAGGCCATGATAAAGCTCTATAACAATCGCGACGTTGCTGAAAAAAGGGTGGAGCAATTGTTGTCTTTGCTTGATGAGGCCAAGGCTGATTCCTCTGCGATGCTCACTCCAAGGGTCAATTCATCCTGGTAAAAAGTGAGCTCGCTTCTATTTAGGATAAACTCTGTGTTATGGAGGTGGCAGATTGGCAGCGCGTTATTGATGTCGGATTGAGCTTCTGGATTATATAGAGGCTCTTGGTGTTGACTTGTCTCAGTATCATCTTCTTGTTTATCGGACCTTCAAGGATGAGGAAGGTGCCACCGAAAATCCTCCGGGAGACCCAATGGCTGAAGAGTCACCTCTTCCTCCTGAAGAAAGAGTCCTTGTTGTCCTTGTTGGTGATCCGGCTCCTGCAGGTGGTATTGTTGAGGACGTTATAGATCTTTCTTCTTAGTCTTCCGTTGCTACTTTCGAATGTAATCGAATGGATTTTGAATGAAAGGAATTGGTTCCTTTATTTTTCTTCGTGTTGACTTTGTTTTCATTTATCGTTGTCTTGATAATTTGTGTTTGAGCTTTGATGTTTCACATATATGTCTGTAGCAATCGTTTGGTGATTTGAATTTTCCTATGTTTTAGCACGCATGTCTTCATCTTGTGTTTGTCGTATCCGAATTTTTGTGGAAAGCTGTTTTGTTTGCTTGTCTTCTACTTTGTTGAATTATCCGTTCGATCTTTACTTCACTAACTCAACATGACACAAAGTTTTTTTCCTCAATTGACTCATTCATTCAATTTGTTTCATTGGTGCGACACTCTAGTCGTCCCGAAATCACTTTACTTAGTTGACTCGTTCATTCAACCTTTACTTCGTCAACTCGACATCTCGTTTGATTTGAAGTTTATGTGTTTAGTTGACTCGGGTGTCCAACTTTTACTTTGTTGGTGCGACACTCTAGTCGACCCGAAGTCATTTTACTTAGTTGATTCACTTGTCCAACTTTTACTTCATTAACTCGACATCCAGGTCGCTTCGAAGTTTCTATTTTTAGTTTGACTCGGGTGTCCAACATTTAATTCGTTGGTGCAACACTCTAGTCGACCCGAAGTCATTTTACTTAGTTGACTCGTTCGTCCAACTTTTACTTCTTTGGTTGATCAGACCAAAAGTTTATTGTGAATACCTCGACTTGCGTCCTAATTCCTTTTGGGCTTTTTATGCTGATTGTTCCGTAGAGCTTTGCTATGAAGTTGTTCGCCTTTGTGAGATGTCGATTCCGAAAATGAAAATTTATTGATTCTTTGACCATTTCTAGCGATCATTTTTCTAGAGTGGCTCCGTTACACTGTGGAGCGCTTCTTCTTTTACTCTTGCGTCGCTAATGTCTATCCTCATGTTGGCGTTCGTGCCTCATTTGTTCCCTTTAATTTATGACCTTCTTCGTTTTGGGTCGTTATTGCTCCTCGTTTGGCATTGCTTGTTAGGGCCTAATAGAGTTTATCGCTGTTAATTCCTTTATAAGCGACTTGGCTAAATTTGTATCCACTGCCAAGGTTTTCGAGTTGGTTTGTGTAGCCGCCTCCAAAGCGTTGACCTTTCGACTTCAATATAGATCTGTTCGGGTAGGAGGTGCTTCTTTCCCAGTAAAGAAACAGTGTAGAGCATATATCAATTCGTTGGACCATTCTTTTGATCTCGTGTTTGCAGCATCCGTCTGTTATTTACCTTTGAACTATTTGTCCGGTACACTGATAAACTTGTCCAGTCGTCCTTTCTGGATCCAATGCTCAATTTTTTCTTTTAACTTGTAGCAGTCCTCGGTATCATGTCTGTGATCCTTGTGAAAAGAGCAGTACCTGCTCTTGTCTCGATCTTCCGAGTCTCATTTCATCCTGGTTGGCCAGTTGACATTATCCTAGTTTGATATGTGTTTTAATATGTTGGTTCGGCTTGTTTTTAGGGTTGTGTATGGTTTGTACTCTTTCCTTATTATGTTGGTTATTTTCTCATGACTGGGATGTGCCGATTGCGATTTCTTGGATCCCTACTGGTTGGACTCTGTGCGTCCGTCGCTCCGATGTTTCTTTGAATGACTGTTGTCGTCCTGTGGTCCGCCATCTCGCCTTCTTTCATCTTTCCTCCCTCGTTTCCTCAAATGGTTTTCTCTCTCCTGCTCATTCTTTCTCCTTGCAGCTTTCATTTCTTCGAGAGAGATATGTTTCTGTGTTATTTTTAGCAGGACTGCCATGCCTTTTGGAGGTTCCAAGTTGAGGGCATCGAAGAAGGTTCATTTCTTCAGCCCGGTGATGAAAGTCGCAGCATTTGTGTCGTCGCTGCATCCATCAATCATCGTTAACTCGTTGGTGAAGTGAGTGACATACTTCCATATTATTTCTTTTGACTTCTGTCGGATGCGCAGGAGGTAGTGGGGTCCTTTCCTCATCCGTTGGCGCCCGATGAATCTAGTAATGAAAGTAGTGGCTAAGGCTTAGAAAGAGTTTATTGACCTCGGTGGCAGGCTGTTGAACCGGTTCATCGTTGTGGACGTGAGGCTGGTTGGGAACGTTCTGCACAAGATCGACTTCGTGGTTTCTTTTAGAGTCATTATGTGGTGAAAATTTCTTAGGTGATCGGTTTGGTCGGTGGTACCATCGTACACTTCAAATTTCGGCGGAGTGAACTTTTTTGCCATTGCCTTCTTCATGAGTGTGTCATAGAATGGTGGCTTGGCTAACTCATACAATACATTGGGATTCATGACTCCGATCTTGAACATGATCTCAGCAATCTTTCTGCTGCAATGCAGAGTCTTCTCTTAGTGGAGCTCGCTGCTTTCGATGTTTCCCTGCTGGGGTTCTGCCAGGGCTTCCTCACTTCCTTAAGTTAAGATAGTGAATTTTTGTTGTGGTGGTGTTGGAGCAAGATCGGCTGGCTGAACGCGTTCGTGGGTGATTTTCTCCAACATCTTTGTCATGTATTCCATCTGAGCCATAAGCAAATCTACCCGAGGGTCCGTGGCAGTGCCGATGATTGTCTGGGCTGTCTAGACTATTGCGTGCAGCGGATCCGCATTCTCGGAAGTTATTGCTCCGGGGATTCGGGCTGCATCTTCTCCCTGAGCCGTCAGTAATGCGTCAGTGGGAGAGTTGTTGTGATCATTACTGGATTAGGGATCTATATACTGCATTATTTCCTCTGATGGCTTGTCGATCTTTCATTAGGTTGTGGTGAGCCTTGTCATTATATGTTTTATTTTTAGAAAGAGGAAATTCGTCATTCCCCACGGACAGTGCCAAACTGATGCGTCCAAAAATCGTCTTCCTATGAGTTTGACCTGCAAAACAACTGTTAGACTGCCAAGGACCACTTTTTTGGTGGCAAAAGGCACTCCGATGCTTAAGTCAGTAACTATGTTGGAAGAATGATGTAAATCTGGACAAAACTCAGTTAAAGTTGCATACATTTGTCAAATGTTCCCTTTACCTTTTATAATAGTCGTGGTTAACCCTCTGCGTGACTTAAGCATGTGAGGCGCAACAGAAGGACATGTTTCTTGTAATTGTCTCATCCTTTATGGAGATGCGTTCGGGGAGGCGTAACTCCTTCCACGGCTCTTTTTGATGCAACGTTCCTCTTTTTTATGAGATAACTCATGTCGGGCCTGGATCCATGCTCTGATTCGTTTGGGTATGGATTTAGGTCCTGTTTGGTTTCCTCATTGTCGGGCCTCGTCTGGGCCTATGTAGTTGGCTTCATTTTTCTTGGGTTATATGAGCTGGCTCAATAGATTGGGCGTTGTATTCTCGTGATGCATATTTATGTCACGTGTACGGCTGTGATGTATGGTCTATTTTGATGTATCATCAATGCATATGATGAACTGTACGAGAACTGATATAGCTTATGTTGTGAGCAGACTAAGCCGATATATTTGTAAACCAAGTAAAGCTCGATGGCATGCGTTGCTTAAGGTTTTAGGGTACTTTGAAAAATACTTCAAATTATGCATTGCACTGTAGTAGGTATCCTAGTGTCCTTAAGGGTTACTGTGATGCAAATTGAATTTCTGATTCTGAATCGGTAAAATCCACTAGTGGTTATGTGTTTACTATGGCAGGCGGTGCTATATCCTGAAAATCTTCTAAACAAACATGTAATTCTAGATCCACAATGGAATCTGAGTTCATAGCTTTAGACAAAACTGCGTAAGAAGCAGAGTCGCTTCATCAATTTTTAGAAGGCATTCCATTATGGCCACAACCAGTACCGACCATATGCATACATTGTGACAATCAAGCCCCTATATGTAGAGCTCACAAATTTATGTACAACGATCAATCACGATGCATACGTCAAAGGCATCGTACTGTGAGGCAGTTGCTCTCTAATAGCATAATGTCCACTGATTTTATGAAATCAAAAGATAACCTAGTTGATCCATTTACTAAAGGTTTATCTCGATAGCATATAGACTGTACTTCGAGGGGAATGGGTTTAAAATTCTAATACACACGAATTATCATATATGAAAACCTTACTAAGCGATTGGAGATCTCATGGACTTAGTTCAAAAGGAAAACTAGTTATGGATAATTCATTGTTAAACACTTAATAGTATAATATTTTTTCCATTCCTATGAAGCACCAAGTGCAAATCTACTGTGATCAAAAGGATAAACAATGATACATTGTTTTTAATGACATCTATATCTTGCAAAATGCAAATGAGATATTGTAGGATACTTCTTATAGAAGCAGTCACCTATGTAAGTGTGAGCTTGGTCAGCTCTACAAGATTCTTATCAAGCTGAAATCTCTAGTAGCACTTACAGAACCGAAAATTGTTCAAGAACAAAATGAACACAATCGAGAATAGAATTTGAATGGAATAATGCCATGTAAAGTTTATTGAATGGTTTTACATCAACAACTGACAGTTCAAGATGAAAAGGTTTACTAATTAGTTAAGTAATTCCGATACTCTTTTACTAAGGAAGGTTCAAAGTGAAAGCTACCTTTCCTAATGTGGCATTAATCATCGTACTCTTGAGATATAAGGATTTTCTCATTCAAGTTGGGGATTGTTGGAAATTTATGTATTTTTCAAATTTATTGAATGGGTAAATCTTACATGATGTAAACTAATTACATAAGGTCCTTTTATGTAAGTCTCTAAACAAATTGTGTCTTCTAGGACCAGGTACATAGTGTTTCGTTTGCTATAAGTAGAATCTCAAATTGGCCATTTGAGATATCCAAAATATTAGCAATTTATTATTACAACAACAACAACCTAGCACACAAAAGAAGAATTTACATTCAAATCAAACAAGTTCTTTCATGTTCATCTAAAAGTAAATTCATATTTCTATTTGCCCGAGTTTATGTCCTAAAGTGCATTAGAATTAGAGATGAATCTGTTGTATTCTGGAAGACTAACGACCTTCAACGTTGCACCGAGACGATTCGAATATTGTCTTAAGGACATTGCATTAAGCAAGCCTTAGATTAACCTATCCTCTCATTGTTACTGTTACAGATTAATTCCAACAATCACATCAAACCTATACAAAACATTTCTACTGCTTAAAGATATGAGTTCAAGAGATACAATGTCAATTAGGCTGGAATTGATCAATCCATCATTTATCTACGAAGCGATTTGGGTCTGAATTCCATAGGCAATCTCAACCTCAGACTGAATATGATAGTAAATGTAGATTGTTTCCAAAATCAATATTTCATGGCTACAATTCTCGAACTAAATGTGATAATACTTGATGCAGTTGATTTCGCTCCCTGCTTTGACCTTGACCTTCTAACCTGCTGACCTACACAAGGAAGGCACGTGAGCCACGGACCACCATTGTGGTGGCCAGTGGCACTCCGATGCTAAAGTCATACAGGGATATGAGGAAGGTGTAATGCTGTAAACAGGGAATTTGTAGCATACCTTAGCTTATCAACCTCATATCTTATTTATAGTGTTGGAGTCCTGGTTCGACCAAGCCATCAGTGGTGTAGTTTAGGGAAGAAGATCTTCATGGAGATCCTTCTCTAATTAAAAGTTGTGCTTGAAGGGAAGTTTCCATGTTAGACTTGTGTTCCTAGATACGTGGGAGATAGCTCCCGGTCAGAGTGTCATCCATAGATAGAAGTTTCCATGTTTGATATATACTCTTGTATTTGTTTCCTAGTTGGAAGCAAAGTGTTGATGTCTTGCTTGTCCAAAGCCGATCCTCGAGATACTTGCCTTAAAAGGGATTACGGGTATTGGGGATAGTTGTGAGATGCATGGGCTTAGCAGGCTGTAATGATTTGAGTCCGTCTGACGGACTGCATTGTGCAGGCTTGAATCCGCTTAGGCGAGATCAATGTTGGATTAACGCTTGGGCCTGCTATTTGTCGATATCATCATGATACGTGTACGGTGTAGAAGAGAGGTCATTTTGGTGTATCATCGGCTACTCCCCCCAAGTTAGTTGGCCATCGCATCAGTTCACTAACTCACTTTTTCAAAAGATACGACATTCATGATGATTGAGTCTAAATTGTTGCTTGAGCTACGCGCTTCATTAATTGAGTGTGCATCGGTTCAGTGGAGAAGAGGCGGGAAACCAATCCTTATTTAAATCTTACTTTCTGCATAGATTGACTTTTCCATTAATTTGCTTTTAGAGATTCTGTTTTGTTCGTTTTTTGATTGAAAGTTTGTTCACCATTTTCTTGGCTCGCCAAAACCATCTTGATGATGAGCTTCTAGCCAAGGGCCTCCAGTTCTTTGAAGATAGGTCGATTTCTGAATCAGGCCTCGCTGAAATCTAAAGGACGTTCGGGGTCCCTAAAGATTTGCCATTCTATACTCTGAATGATGATCAAACACCGATGTTTCCTCTGAAAGGGTTCGTCTGTTCGTACTGTGGGATACTTCAAACTGGAGTCTGTTTTCCTGTGCTTGACAAGATCTGGGGCTCTTGGATTTCCTTGGAATCCCTCTTGCCCAGTTAGTACCCAATGTGTACAGGATTATTCTTCTTATTTTGATCAGAGCTAGGGATGTTGGCGTCCGTGTGACTTCACGGGTGATCTAGTTTTTGACTTCTCCTCGGCTGAATGATCACGCCATTTGCAAGATGACGTCGCCGACTTGTTTCGAGATGTTGCCGAATGACTTCAAATTCTGGCAGAAACACTGCTTATTGGCTCCTTCAGATTTGAAGTACTTCAAGTTCAAGGGTCGTCCGCTTGAGCGAGAGTTCAAGCCACTTCGTAAGTATAGCTTCACCCTTTGATTTCGTTGCGTTGATTGTATGTTGATCTTGCGTGTGTTTATTTGTAGGGAGGTTCCCTACTACTCTTTTTCCAGAGGAGCAAAATACTATGAAGGCCTTCCGTGACATGCCGCGGATGAGGGTGGAGGACGTTATATGTCTTACTAACTTCAGCCGCAATGGGTTGTGGGCCAACTGGCATGTGGCCCTCACTCTTTACCGAATGCCTAAGGTAAAATCTGAATGTGGATCCCCTTCCAGAAAAAGGAAGGCTTCCAAAGTTAAGGCTTCTGCTTTGTCCGACACGGAGTGGCTTTCTGAGATGTTCGCCTCCTTTGTAAGCTCGACAAGGTCTCGCGCTGGGACTGAGTCGGCTCCCAAACAATTTACTCCAGTAAGGGAAAAGGATGAACCTGACCATCCTGCCAGAGCGGAGGCCAAAGTATCTAGCTGGGAGAAAGACCACCTGTGATTTGCAGGGGTTGAAAATGCGTCAAAGCTGAGTACCAAGCAGGTTGAAGCTTTGAGCGAGAAGCTGATGCTGACTGTTGTGGCGGCTTCTACTAGTTCTGACCGATCCATAACCATTTTACTGGAATGATCTAAGGAGGATTTGCCTAAGGTTCCAAAGTTCAATCGTTCCGTTGGTGGATCGTCCGACAGTGGCCGCGGTAGTGTGGGTCATCCTTCTTGTAGTCTGCATTGTCCCCTATCTCGTTCCAGGTCGTATATCAGAGTGATGGAGGGTCCGTTGGACAATTCGCTTCCTTTTATTCCTTTAGATTTCGTTGAATCGTCTCACAATAAAGGGTCGGCTGCTGGTGACAAAGAGAAGGTCGTGGATGAAGGCCTAGGTGCAGTGGCAACTACAAAGGGCGACGCTGGCATAATTTCGTATCCGGGAGAACTCCATCCGAATGCGCGGATAAGTTTGTTTGCTCTAGACTTAGTGAAGATGAGCAACTGGGCCTGGCACCAGAAGGTTAACGTTGACTATGCTTCGAGGAAGCATATAAGCAGGCGCTATAAATGGCTAATGGACCACGCTCCGAAGCCGGAGGAGGATACGTTGGAAGGGCATATGGATAAGGGTTTGAAACACCTTATGCTGGGGATGTGTAATTTGAGCCAGGTAGTCGTCACTGGGATGAAAGTTGAAGCAGCTTGTGAGAGGGTGTACACCATGGAGCGTGTCTTCTCGACTATGCAGAAGTTGTATTCAAGTGCACTTTTTGAAATTAAGCTGCTGATGAAGCAGATTGAGGAGAGGAAGTTGGAACAATCATCCGTCGACGCCAAGACTCAGAGGGTTCATTTGGATGCCTTCAAGTCTGATTTAGCAGAGGCGGTGTCCGCGAGGGACAAATTCAAACAAAAGTTGGATCTGATCCGCCGTGATCCAGAGGTTGTGCAGGAAGTTGCTGCTAAGATGCGATCCGAGTTGTAGTTTTTTGTTGAGGAGAACAACATGAAGGAGGCTGAGTGGGTTGCCCAAAGACAGCAGTTAGAGGCTGACAAGGAATTCAACGCTCGGGAAGCAAAGAAACCTAGAGACCAGTTTCGTCTAGAGCAACATGAGCTCAGCACGGTTAAGTGTAGCCTGGCTACAGAGCATTCTCAGGTTGATGTGTTGACTGGCAAGCTGGAGCTGTTGGAGCGTGAACTTGTTGAAGCAAGAGTGCGCGAGGAAGAACTTCTCAAGGCACAAGGCAAGTATGAATTCCGTTGGGTCATGCATGGAAGTTTAGAGCTGCTGGCACTGATAAAGGAAGGACATCCGGAATGGGACCTTGCTTATTATAAGAAGATGTGTTATGCGGAATTTAGAGTGGTCTTTGCATCATCAGAAAAGATAGCAATCCGGATCATGACGCTCAGATTGAGGCGCATATGGACGCAACTCCTGCTCATTCCCCTGTTAAGCTTAGTTATCCCTTATCTGTACCCCCTCCTGATGAGGAGTAGACTTTGTACACTTGTACTTTTTTTTTATTGTTAAAGAAAACGGGTTTATTTTGAGTATGCTTTGTACCCACATTGTGTTCGGTCTCCCTGTCGCACGCTGTCCATTTTGACTTGTCTTTTTACTTTGACATAGGTCTGGTTGGGTTAGCAGGAAGCTGAGTGGTCTGTCTGCTGTTGAGAGTTTGACCATTTATGTCACAAATGATTTTGACCTGTTCTTCTATGAGGTCTCAAAGTCATTCTCGCTCGGTTACATCGAATAGTGGGTTTTCTGTGAATGGTTTGGCAGTGGGCTACGTTACTCGAGCCGTAGTTCATCCCCAAGGTAAGCCATTGAAGACTTAAGTTGCATATATGACTATCGGTTGTGGCTGCTGGCATGAGTGAACTGTGGTAGCCAATCACTTGCGTTGTCTTTGAGCTAGAGCGTTTGTCCCGAGTCAGGTTTTGCGAGCTCGGGCTGACATCCCGCGTAGCATTCGTCCGCGTGTCAACAAATTAATTTTTTAGTTGGCTCGAGTGGCCATTGCGGATAATACAATGTCAGCCTATGTGAGCGTAAAGACGTTGTTTGAGTTGTAATTTATTTCGACGACTGCTCTTTTGAAAGGGAGCGGTGTTCACGTGGCGAGCCGTTGACATCAGTCGGGGCTGACTAGGTTCCCACCTTCCAAACCATCTATACCCACGCGGGGCGGATTACAGGTTTGGGATGTAAGAATTTGGCGATCATGGTATGTTGAAGAGCGATGATCCTGTGGCGAACTGTCAACATCAGTTCAGGACTGACTAGGCTCCCACCTTCCAAACCATCTACACCTGCGCAAAATGAGTTACAAGTTTGGGACGAGGGGATTCGGCGACCATGGTCTGTAGAAGAGCAGTAGTCCCGTGGCAAGCCGTCGGCATCAGTTTGGGACTAACTATGCTCCTACCTTTCAAATCATCTACACCCGTGCGCATCAAGCTACAAATTTGGGAGTTTTTGGCGACCATGGTATGTAGAAGAGCAGCGGTCCCTTGGCAAGCCATCGACATCGGTTCGGGACTGACTAACCTTTTACCTTCCAACCATCTACACCTGCGCGGAGCGAGCTACAAGTATGGAAGTTGGTAATTTGGCGACCATGGTCTATAGAAAAGCAGTGGTCTCGTGGAGAACTGTCGACCTTAGTCGGAAATAACTAGGCTCCCACCTTCCAAGCCATCTACACCCGCGCGCAACGGGCTACAGGTCTGGGCTTTTACCAGAAGCTATCATTGTTAGTCATCACTACCTGATCAGGTTCAGCGACCATTGTCTGCAAAGGGGGCAACGGTTTCTGATGTCGACACCAGGCGTAAGAGCGTTGATTAGACTCCCACTTCCTAAGCCATCGACATCCGCGCAGGGCAAACTAGGCATCGGAATGAACCAGAAGCCGTCATCATCAACCAAAATTGACTAAGCTTGCCTGGTTAGGTAGGGGCTTAGCTTGTTACGGGCGTGCGAGCCTACATCCTTAGGTAGAGCGCATTGTGTGGATTAGTTTCCTTTTGAAGAGAAAGGAGTACCTTAAATCAACTGGTGATATGAAGGTATGATCCGTGTGTCAGATGTGACTAGGGTTTCTAGTGCTCGTGTCAGGCACGTGGTAGGATACCGCTTGAATAGTGGGCTGATCCTATGGGCCCATAGAAGAAGAGCTAGGGTTTGTCAAAGGATAAAAATACTACGTGTATAGCGTAGATTGCATGGGGACACGAGTACAGTGCAGATCGCGAGACGGTTGAGTATCGGTTACTCTTCCAATTAATGGGGCGTTGTGCAACATCATTAATTGGATGAACGTGGTCCTGTGCGGTTTCCTTGGGAATCGTCATCTCCTCGTTTCCTATACGGTATTCAATGCTGATAGTTAATGTTGAAGCGCTTGTTTAGTGAACCACTGTGTCTATATAATGGCGTTCCTTCATCGTTGTAGGCATTATCTTCCACAGAGCGCAATTTTTCAGATGCTCTTACTCAAAGAATATGATTTGGGTTTTCTAAAGGCTGAAAGGAGATCTCCAAAGTTGGAGTGTTCGAATGTTCTGACATTGCACCGATGAGTCACAATAAGACTTGTTGTTATGGTGGTGACCTGGTCTGGATGAGCACCCAATTGGTTCGCTGAGACCTTGTAATTTCTTCTTATATTGCGTAAAAGAAGTACAGACTTCCTCCCATGGGGCGAGTCTATCATTTATGTGTTGGTGCCTGGTCGGTGCTTCGAACCGTCTAGTTTCAGAGATAGTACCAGCAACCAACCTTGAAGCGATTGCTTTCCTCCCTTCCTAGCTAGCTTCGTCATGTCGTGCTGCGCTAGAGTTCGTAATTGCGGGGCGGAGTAGAGTTGGACATGGCCTATCGGAGTGGGCCATTGACTCCTAGATGCCCCTCTCATCCCTCCGTAGGAGGGTGCACCCAATCTGTTTCAACCTGATACTTGTCACAAGTTTGTCTGGTTGAGTGGATCAAGCGTGTGAGTTGGCCGTAGCTTCGGTTGGCATTTTACGGGGCCCTCGGTTGCTAATTCTGTACCACCTCAGGCCATATTTGAGGGGTGTGTCCATAGAGGCACTGAATTGAACGCGTTCTTTTGTCTTGCTCTCGCGCATGGAAATCGTTCATCCCACTCTTGCTCATGGAAAATCTTCTTCCGAGAAGTCGCGGAGTCTACTTTGGGTACTTTTGTTGTCGCTTCTAAGTCTTCTTCTGGAGTTGGACTATTTAGCGAGTCTTTACTATATGTTGCACCGGATTTAGATGCTCGTAGTTTAAAGTTTTTGTACCCGCCTCTGGGCGATCATTGTTACATCTTTCCAGTAATCAATACAGTGTGTTTGCATAATTCTCTTTTATTTCTTAAATGATTGCAAATCACATAAGCTCCTAAGAATCAAAACTCTACATTGACCAAGGATTGTGATTTCGCGAAATTATTCGAAATTTCACCGAATTTTTCATTTTTTTGAAATTACAAAATGAAAAAGGGCGAAAGAAAAAATAACATTTTATTCGGGTTTTTTCAAAATATTTTGAGGTTTTTTCGTAAATTTTGGGGTTTTTTTCGTAAAAATACAAAAACAGCTAATAAAATTTACATTTTTTTGAAAAATTTCTAGTTTTTTTCCTTCTAATTATTTATTGATTTTTTAAACCACCCTCTAAGTTCCTAATTATCACTTCTTGTACTTATATTGATTTTTTAAACTACCCTTGATTTTCTAATTATAGGCATTTTGGTTTCATTTAATGTGTTTAATACATTTATTTACTTGCATATTATTTTTTCACATATTTAATATACTCTCAAAATTCATTATATATTTTATTTATCCTCGAAATTTTTACGTTTTTTCTTTAGACATCGTAATATTTCTTAAAATCAGGAAACCGAAATTAACTCGAAAAACGAAACCAAAGTCTTTGCCATTGACCATGGAAAGGAAACTAAACAACTGAATAGACTGACTCCTGGCGAAGAGAGGTCGACACGACCCTAAAGTGAATTCGCATGACCCTTCCTAGATCGTTAGTACCTTCAGCGAACTGTCGAGTTTCGTTGACGCTGTTGAGGTTACTAATAAGTAAACCCTGCGTGGGAGGTTCCTTTTGCGCCGACTGATAGTCGTGGGATTGTGCTGCCATCTGCAATGACCTCTTCGCTTCGTCGGGTTGAAGAGCGGATTGTTCCTGTGATGCTTGAATGTTCTCTTCTGCTAAGTTGAGTGGAGTGACTTTTCCACAGTCACTGGGTCTGGCTTATGTTCAACAACTGCCCCGTGTGCTCCGATTGGATCTGGGAACATTCTATCTGCTTCAGTACAGCATAATGGCAGCCTCATGCCGGAGGTTGGTCACCGCGAATTGTCCCCTCCGAGTGGTTTGCGGTATACTTGACGCACTGGTAAAGGGTGGAGACTACTGTTTCCATCTGGTGAAGCCACGGTCTTCCCAGGATGAGGTTATAGGTAGACGGTGCGTCTACTACCATGAAGTCCAAGAATAATATATTTCTTAGTCGTGGCTCCCTTGCCACCACTGCCAATCTTATCTTTTCGATCGAAAAGCATTTCTCTCCGCTGAATCCAATCAACGAATAGTCGGAGGATGTCAGGTTCTCCTCCTTGAGGTCCATGCAACGAAATGCGGTTAGAACAGGACATTGAGCGAGCTTCCCGTATCCACCAGAACCCTATTCACTTCCCACCTTGCAATAGAGACTGAAATGACAAGAGCATCATTGTGCGGTGCACGGACGCCTTCGAGGTCCTTGTCTGTGAAGATCAAGGTGGGGATGGGGCTCTGTACCCTCGAGTAGTATGCGCGTCTGTCTTCGTTTGCGGGGGTGTGTTTGCATCTCCAGTAGAATCCGTTTGCAGGACCTGTTTGATTAGTCTTCTTCTGCTCTGACTTCATGAAGGATATATATTATGTACATAGTCTCCTTATCAATTTCCTTGATTGCCTCTCTCCTTTCCCTCGGTCGGTCTTGTCATTTCTCTGAACCCAAGAATTCTTTTAGCTTGCTCTTGCAAATCCAGTATTCAGTCTCATACCTTAGACTCTTGCAGTCGTTGGTGTCGTGTCCACCCTCCTTGTGGTATGAGCAATACTTGTTGTTGTCACGTTTCGAGGGGTTTTCGCGTTGTTTTGGGGGCCGCTTCAGATCTTCCCAGTTTTTCATGGAATTCAAGACGTCTGATAAGCTAGAATTAACGGGGGTCATGGATCTGGATCCAACGTGGTTGGAAGATTTCTCTAGCCTGGCACGGCTAGTGTCCGACTTGTTATCGTTGCACTTTTGCTTGTTCATTTCTTCGTCTTCTCGCTTTTTCCCTCCTTCATGTCCATAGAAATGGAGGGTTTCTTCTTTACTTCAATTTCCTTTTTTGTTGTTCTCATATCTTCCAGGGTGATGTACCTCTGGGCGCCTTTTAAGAGCTCTATCATATCTAGGGGGTTCCAAGTTGAAAAAGTCGTAAAACTTTCCCTCTCTTAGGCTCACGTAAAAGCCATCACGGCTGCATCGTCGTTGCAGCCGTCAATGAGTGTAAGCTCGTCGTTGAAGCGCGTGACATACTCTATTAGCGTTTCGTTAGATTTCTACCTCAAATAGAGTATGTAGTGTGGGCATTTCCTAATCCGATGGCTTGCGACAAAGCGCGACAGGAATTCTTTGGCCAGCATCTTGAATGAGTCGATCAACTTTGGCGGGGGGCTGTGGAACCATATCAGTGTTAACTTCTTTAGGCTGGTAGGGAACGTTTTACACATCACCGACTCGAAACCTTCTTTGAGCACCATTACATGTTGGTAATGGCGCAAGTGATCGAACGGGTCGGTGGTCCCGTCATAGAAATCGAGTTTTGGATGCGTGAACTTTTTTCGAAGAGCCTCATTCATGATACAGTCCACGAACAGTGGAACATAGAGGTAGTATAGCACGTCTGGGTCGTGAGCCCCTCGACCGAGGAGGTTCTACCGGGCAAGCATGTCTACCCTAAAGGTCGGGTCCGCATTAACTATGCCACATCCTCTAGTACAAAGAGAACTACCAGAGGCTTGACTCTCTTGTGCCTGCTCTCTATTGTCTTCCGGAGATTTGGGCCAATGCTGCTCCTGATTTCCATTGGCAGGTGGATGGTTCTACTATATGAAAGCCTCCACTGCTTTGGTGACCTACTATATTTGTGATAACAACAAATCTATCATGAGGTCTGTCATTGTTGTTGTTGGCGCTGGGGTGTGAGCTTGTTGCTCGAGTGTCATCAGCACGACACCTCTAATCGTTTGACGTGTCCCCTTGTTCTCCATTGTTGTGTCATCTGGTAGTCACCATCTTCTTGTATTCTGAAGATAGGTGATGCTAGTGAATGGTTAGGAACTTTCTCGTCCCCGCGGACGGTGCCAAATTGATGCAGTCAATTTTTGTTCCCTGCTTTGACCTTGACCTGCTAACCTGCTGACCTGCACAAGGAACGCGCGTGAGTCACTGACCGCCATTGTGGTGGCCGATGGCTCTCCGATGCTAAAGTCAGACAGGGATTTGACGAAGGCGTAATGCTATAAACATGGAATTTGTAGCGTACCTTAGCTCACCAACCTCATGTCTTATTTATAGTGCTGGAGTCCTAGTTCGACCAGGCCATCAGTGGTTAGTTTAGAGAAGAAGATCTTCATGGAGATCCTACTCTAATTAGGAGTTGTGCTATGAAGGGAAGTTTTCGTGTTAACCTTGTGCTCTTAGATACACGGGAGATAGTTCCCAATCAGTGTTGTACATAGATAGAAGTTTCCATGTGCGATGTATACTCTGGTATTTGATTCCTAGTTGGAAGCAAAGTGGTGTTGTCTTGTCTATCCGAAGTTGATCCCGAGATACCTACCTTAATAGGGCTTACGGGTATTAGGGAAAGTTGTGAGACGCGTGGGCTTAGCAGGCTGTAATGATTTGTGTCCGTCTAACGGAATGCATTGTGCGGGCTTGAACCCACTTGGGCCGGATCAGTGCTGGGCTGATGTTTGGGCCTGCTATTTCTCGAAATCATCGTGACACGTGTATGGTGTAGAAGAGAGGTCATTTTGGTGTATCATTAGTACTCAAGTCGAACAATCGTTGAGACTTAGTGAGTGCAATCTCTGATGATTAATCTCATACTAAACTTGGTGATGCAACCTAGGACACTAATTTAAAATTAAATTTACTAGTGTTTGCAATCTCGAACATCTTAGACTAGACTTGGTGATTGCAATCTCGAATGTTAATTTTGAATTAAACTTGAAGATTCCAATCTTGGATGGAATCTCAAATAGAACTTGTTGATTCCAATCTTGAACATGAATCTCAGATTGAACTTGTTGAATATGATTGAAGACTATTACGATCTTAGATGCAAATAACGGTCTTGGCACGAAGCATGGACAAAAGATTTGCTCGAGACCAAGCTAGTTTCTTTTTGAAAAACTTCAATTTAATGAAGTTGAAATTGGATAGACCTAGCATGAAGCAAGGACAAAGTTCACATTATTAGTTTCAAAACTTACTCTTTAATAATTTATTCTTCATGACTTATACTTGGTAAAATACATCACTTATCAAACTTATCCAATCACACCTTATAATCCTCACCTAAGCACATCCATTCACAATTTGTGTTGAAGTTCATTTTTAGACTAGATAGATGAAATAAACACTACTCCCTCCTTTGTTACTCAAAAAGGCGAGGAGTAGGGGGGAATTGTTGTTACACTAAAATCTAGATTTATTTTTAAGGCCGTGATTATTAATAAGAACAAGCAAGGAATAAATCTTAAACTTGAACAATGGAACTTCGGGTTATCTAAAATTTAAGCCCCAAAGATCCAAGTTTATAGACAATATGAAGCAAGCCCAAGATTTAAGTATCATGTCCTCTTTGAAAATTAAACCTAAATTGTGATACATTTTATAAATAGGATGAAAAAAGTGTAACAAACTATGAGGACAAGTGCCATCATGTGATTGGGGAGTATGTACTATGTGTTGCCTATAAATAAGAAAAGGATTTCTAATGGGGGATTCCACATTAGACGAGCTAGACTATAAGGGGAGCTAGACTATTAGGGGAACATTCTATTTGATATAGATATCTATCTCATAAACATGTTCTTCAGGTCAAACTTATCTCGGAAAAATAAATTTGGGATTCTTTTAGCTCGGTCACTAGTTCTCCACTTTCCTAAGCTTGAAGTTTGGTCACAAATTTGTGATTACATGATGCATTAGCGAAAGTTGAAGCTGTGTTAAAAGCAAACACAACAAATTCCTCAGACGATTCGAAAGAATAAAAGAATTGTTGAAACAACAATAAAAGTAGCACAAGGGGGCGAGAAAATAAAGTTATTGGATTAGAGATTTCTCAAACAAAGAAAAAAAAAAGTTCAACAGGTGGAAATACGAATAATTTAAAAAAATTGACAATGATAGTTTCCAAGATTTTAATGATTGAACTTTAAATTACTAACATATAATTTCTAGTAACTTGTTGTATGTTATTTTTTTGAGGACAAGTTGATGGGACTTTATGTAAAGCTGAAAGTTACATTTCATTTTCTGAGTCAAGACACTCAAGTTAGAATTGATATTTTAATTTATATGCATGTGTGTGCTTAATTATTGATGAGTTTTATAATATATGATATATCAGTTTCTGTTCTCCTTTACCTTGACCTGCACAAGGAACAAACGTGAGTCAAAGACCATTGTTGTGGCGGCTGATGACACTCTGATGCTAAAGTTCAAGGCGTAGAGAAGGGTGTATTGCTTGAGATTAGGGTTATGTAGCGTACCTTAGTTCCTTGACCTTGCGTCCTATTTATCATGTGAGAGTCCTTGTTCGACTATGTCTTTGGTGGTGTGGTTTAAGAAAAGATATATGTTCGATATCCTTTCCTTATGGAGAGTTTTCCATGCAGGAGAGTTTCCATGCACGACTAATATTCTGATATTTGTTTCCTAGTAGGAATCAACGTCTTGTTGGCCTGTCTGTCCATGGTCAAACTCCTAGATACTTCCCTTACTCGATCTTACAAGTTCAGGGCTTGACCATTTGACTTATGGACCAGATACAACCTTGTTGTTTGGGTCCAATACCCAGATACTCGCCTCAGTGGGCTTGGAGTGATCTCGACTTGGTTCTCCGTCTATTGGGCTGGATCAGATTGGGTGCTCAATTGGGCCTGTTCCACTTTGTTGACGAAATCATCATACCGCGTGTACAGAGTAGATTACAAGATGGTTTGGTGTATCATCAGCTGCTCCCCCAAGTTAATAGGCCAGCTTGTCGGTCCACTAAGTCGCGTCATGAGGGAATTGGATAGTCATGATGATTTGAGTCTAAAATGTTTCCTCGAACGGCGCACATCATTAATTGAGTATATAACTACTCAAAAAATGCGCAAACTCTTTTACCTCTATATAAGTCTTTCTTTCTGTAGAGTTGAGTTTCTTTACTTCTACAATTTTTCTGAGACTCTACTTTGTCACTTCACTTCTATGTTCTTGTTTAAGCAAGTGTAATCGAAGGTTCATACATTCTTCAATTGCGGGCAAGAATCAACTTTCTGATAGATGAATCGCTGAAGGTTGCGCATTTTTTGCAGAGAGGTTGTGAAGATGGAAGAGGTTGTGCAGCATGACAACAACAAGTGTAGTGAACTGTGGGATTACTGGCATGAGGCTCTTACTATCTTCAGAACCTCAAAATCAAAGCCTGTTGGGGGACCTCCTTTGAAAAAGAGGAAGCTCCCAAAGGTCAAGATTCCTAATCCATCAAGGAAGGCGGAGTTGGATGCAACACTTCCCCCATCTTTGTTTTGTAAGAAGCCTCGAACTATAGTTAAGACTGTTTTCAGGTTGTTGGACCCTTCGGAAGAGGGGTTAAATGTTGCGAAGCAAGGGGTTGTTGTATCCGTTGGAAAGGAAGTTGTCATTTCTGAGAGAAGATACTCAGGCTAAAGCTCATATTTCCCTTCCTGACTTGGAGAACGAGTACCTAAAAATGATGGGGGTGGATGATGTGTCGAATCTGAGCACTGAGCAGGCAAAGATTTTGAACAACTTGTTGCGGCATGTGGGAATGGCTGCTTCATCTGATGCTGGCCAGATTCGTTCTTTCTGTTTGAAGGACTTCAACTATGACCCCTCACTAGAGTAAGAGTCCTCTCGTCTAGTGAAAGGTCACCTGACCGTCAACCCTAAAGCGAAAGGTCCCATCCTCGTTGTATGTACTACCCTCCCTCTGATTCTCAACCTCAGCTTAATGTGGATGTCGATCCAAGGAGTGGTTCCCTTCCTTCTTCCCAATCAACTGCTCCTGAATCAGCAGGTGGGAGGGAGCCAATCGCTGTGAATAAGGGGAAAGCGATGGAATAGGCTCCAGGCGCGGTGAAGTCGGTAAAGGGCGACACTGTCGTGTATGTGAGCCAAAAAGATCTATACCCAGATGCGCAGATTAGTCTTTCTGCACCAGATATGGTAAAAATGAGCAATCAAGACTGGCATCAGGACATGAACATTTCTTATACTTCCAGGAAGCGCATAAGTAGGTGGTAAGATTGGTGGCCAATCTTGCTCCGAAGCTAGAAGGGGATACATTGGGTGAGTGTATGGATAAAGAACAGTAACATCTGATGTTGGGGATGTCATATCTAGACCAAGTCATTGTTGGGACGAAAGTAAAGGCTGCTCGTCAAAGAGTGTACACCATGGAACAAGTTTTTGCATATCTGCAGAAGTTGTATTCAGATGCCCTTCGCGAGATTGAGTTACTGAAGAAACAGCTTGAAGACCAGGCTGATCAAGCAGGTATTGGTTCAAGATGGAGGCCTGCTCAATTAGAGGTCCATTTGGAGGCCTTGCAAACAAAATTGGAGGCTCAGAGGGTCTGCTTGGATACACTTGAGTCTGATTTGGAAAAGCGGTGTTCGTGAAGGACGGGTTGGATGAAAAGCTGAATCATGCCCAATGTGACCTAATGCTTGCTAGGGAGATCGTGACCAAAATGCAGTTTGAGATGAAGGCTCTAAATGTTGAGAAGAACAACAAGGAATCTGAATGGGTTGCATGATGTCGGCAGTTGGAAGCCGACGTTGCTTTCAACACTAAGTGCGTAAGGACAGCAGGAGAGCAGTTCTTGACACAAAATGAACTTAGCCCAATCAAAGATATGCTAAGCGTTGAGCAATCCAGAGCTGATGAATTGGCGGGTAGGCTGGAGCTGGTGGAGCGAGAGCTTGCGAAGTCAAAAGCTCATGAGGAAGAACCTTTCAAGGCTCAGGTCACGTTCCAATTTAGCATAGTGGTAAAACGGAGGCTAGAGATGTTGGAGTTAATGGAAGATGATCATGTTGATTGGGATCTCTCCTAGTACAGATAGGTGGCCTATGCGGAGTTTGAAGAAGCTTCTGATCATTCATTAGAAGAAGATGATCCGTATCAGGGTGCTGAAGCCTTAGTCCGCGCAGAGCCATCCCCTGCCTCTTCTTTTGTTAAGCCCAACTCCACTGTATTTGAACCTCCTCCTTATAAGGAGTGAATTATTTATTTTTCTGAATCATTAATGAAAGAAAATATGTTAAGTAACACTTCGTACTTGTATTTTCTAGACTTTTCCTATTGAATCTTTTCCGTGTTGCCTTGCCATGGTGTTGATCTTTAGACATTTCACTAAGTCTGGGAACTATCTAGTTAACTTATTCCTGTGAGTTTTGACGACTCAACTTGTATGCGTTCTTGAAGTCAAGTGTTTTTTGGTTCAGACTCTTAAAGGGTCCAAAAGTTATCTTTGCCAAACTCTGTGTAGTGGAGTAAGAATAACCCTGAAAAATTAGAGATCATTCGAATTCATAAGTTAATCATACTTTCAATTTATTAAGCCATTTTAATCTGCTCTTGGCGAACTAGGCAATAGAGCGGACCAGCAGTTGTCTTCATCAGCCTTCATGGGCTGACTAAACTTTGGTCAAGTTTGGCCATCATTGTCTATGATCGGACAATGATTCTTGGCAAGTCATCTTGGTCAGGTTTCATGAGTTCTGACTAGACTCTCACTTTCTAAGCCATTTTTTCCGTTCTTTGCAGACTAGGCACTAGAGCAGACCAAATGTTGTCTTCATCAGTCTTAAGGAACTGACAAAACTTTGGTCAAGTTTGGCCATCATTGTCTATGGTCAAACAATGATCCCTAGCGAGCTATCTTTCTCAAATAGCCTTGGGTGTATAAGTCTTACTTAGGTGTCCTAACTTATTTAACTCACCTAATGGTCTGACGTGGAGGTCGGACCACTGGGTCTGATACTTAAATAAGATTGCAATAGATTGACTAAATACCCAGCCAGATTTACTGAACAACAGTGCAACTTTAGTAAAGCAAATACCTTGAATTTATTGACAATATTTATTAGGTGCTCTACATTCCATGGCTGCATAAGGCCTTCACTATTCATGTTTTTTTTAACTAATATGTACATGGCATGTTGACCTTAGTAACTCTATAGGGTCCTTACCAACTTGGATTTAGTTTGCTCGCGCCTAGTTTCTTAGTGTTTTGCTAAGTTCTTCTGAGTACCCAGTCTCCCACTTTGAACTCTCGTGGCTTGTCATTATCTGTTGGTAGGCAGTTATCTTGTTTGAAGCCTCATTTTTTTCCTCGAGGAGATCTAGTCCAACGCAGAAAGCTTCATCATTGTCATCCGACCTGAACTCCTCCGTTCTAAATGTTGGCATCCCTAGTTCTACTGGGATCATTGTTTCTGATCCGTAGGCTAGAGCGAGCGATGTTTCCCTACTAGGGGTTCTTTTGATGGTTCGATTGCACAGAAGATTCCTAGGAGCTCTGAGACCCACATTTTTTTGCCGCATCAAGTTTTCTTGTAAGTGCTTCCAAAATGGTCCTATTGGTGACTTATGCATGTCCATTGGCTTGGGGTGCCCTTGTGAGGAGTAATGGTGGCTGATTCTAAAGTTATCATATAGTTTTTTTAACCTTTTTGCCTTCAAACTGATTCTCATTGTCACTAACTAGTGTCCTTGGGATGTCGAATCTACAGATGATGGATGCCCATATGAAATTTCAATTTGATTTTCGCCTATCTTGACCAGGGGTTCCACTTCAAACCATTTGGTGAAGTAATCTACAACTACAAAGAGGAACTACTTTTTGGCGGAGATGAGGAGTGGCCCAACAATGTCCATTCCCCACTGTGCGAAAGGCCATGGGCTGGTCATTAGAGTCAAGGGTTGAGCCGGCATGTGCACGTATGGTGCAAACCTCTCACACTTGTCGCATTTTCGGGTTGTCCTTGGCGTCCAGTTGCATTTTCAGCCAATAGTACTCTAAGGTCAGGCCCTTGTAAGCCAGAGTTCTCCCGCCTAAGTGGTTCCCACAAATTCCCTCATGAATTTATCTAAGAACGTAGTCCGCCTCTGAGCTGATCAGGCATCAAAGAAGGTATCTAATGGCTGACCTCCTGTACAACTTGTCATTCAATAGAGTGTACCGCACTGTCCTGTTTTTAAATATTCTTGCTTCTGTCTTCTTTGTTGATAGGACTCCATTCTTGATGTACTCAATGATGAGATTCATCCAGCTTGTTGCGCAGGCATCACTGGACTCTTCTTCTTCCAAACTTGATTTCTCTTGGAACTCAATGAATCTATCTGCGGTCTTAGTCGTACCTTGTGGCCAATGCGTCAGCCTTTTCGTTGTCTTCTCTAGAACATCACTAAAACTCTAACCTTTTAAATCTGTTTATGGTGCTGACCACTTTCTCGCGATAAGCCAACGTTCTGGGATTTTTGCTGTTGAATTCCCATTTGACCTGGTTGACTACTAGACGGGAGTCATTGTATGCAGTCAGCTCATCTATTCTAATCCCCTTGAGGAGTTGTAAGCCGAACAAAGGGGTCTGATACTCTACTTCGTAATTAGAGGCGGGGAAGCCAAACCTGACGGCTTTCTCCAAAGTTACCCCACCTGAAGAGTGGAGAGTGACTCCAGCTCCACTTCCATTAACTGTGGATGACCATTCACAGTGCAAA
Source organism: Berberis vulgaris (assembly GCA_963556465.1). Taxonomy (NCBI): domain Eukaryota; kingdom Viridiplantae; phylum Streptophyta; class Magnoliopsida; order Ranunculales; family Berberidaceae; genus Berberis; species Berberis vulgaris. The sequence continues at coordinate 29,658,205 of OY747126.1, forward strand.
ACCCATCCCTGGTCATTTGACTTTTGCTCCTTGTCATCTGATTCTTGTTCTCCACTACTAGTAAGTTTGGCATGATGTCCGCCAACGCTTGAGATTTGATGGTTGTTCTTGGGACATAGTTGATATCAAACTGCCCTAATTCGAATGACCATTTAACCATCCTGCCTGACAACTCATGCTTGTGCAATATTGTGCGGAACGGATGTTTAGTTAAAACCGTTATAAAGTGGGCCAGGAAGTAGGGTCGTAATTTCCTGGAGGAGACGACCAAAACTAAGGATAACTTCTCTAAGTATAGGTAGTTTGCGTCTGTTTCCACAAAGGTTTTGGTGGCGTAGTATACTGGTCTTTGTACTCCCTTATCGTTTCGAATTAGGGTCGAACTGACAGCATGTTTTGAGATAAAAAGATACAGTTAAAATGTCTCTCCTGGTACCGATTTTGAAAGTAACTTTGTACTTCCCATATATGCTTTCATGCTTTGGAAGGATTGCTAGCACTCTTCATCCCAGTTTAACCCTTTACTTCCTCTTAGAAAATTGAAAAAAGAGAGGCAATTGTCGGATGATTTGGAGATGAAGCTATTGAGTGTTGCCACCCTTCTAGTCAGGCTCCGAACTTCCTTAACGATGGTTGAAGACTTCATGTTGAGAAGAGCCTGAATTTGATTCGTACGACCTATATCCCTCTTTGGTTCATTATGTAACCTAGGAATTTGCCCGACTCAAACCCAAAGGTGCATTTTTGTGGATTGAGTTTCATCTGATACTTGCGGAGTTGATTGAACGCTTTGGTGAGGTCGGCGATGTGATCAGGGTTGCGAAGACTTTTGACCAGCATGTCGTCTATATAGACCTTCATGGTTCTGCCAATTTGCTCCTTGAACATTCGGTTTACCAGTCGTTGATATGTTGCTCCCGCATTCTTTAGACCGAACGACATCACTCAATAGCAATATATCCCTCTTTCAGTTATGAAGGAGGTCTTCTTTTGATCAAGTGGTGCATTTGTATCTGGTTATCTCCGGAATAAGCGTCCATGAAGCTTAGAAGGTTTGTCCGAACGTGCGTCCACGATCCGATCAATGTTGGGAAGTGGAAAGTTGTCTTTCGGACAAGCCTTGTTCAGATCTGTGTAATCCATGCAGACTTTCAACTTCCCATTCTTTTTTTTCACCAAGACGGTATTCGCCAGCTAGTCTGGGTATCGTGCCTCCTTAATCATGTCAACGTTAAGTGACATTTGTACCTCTTCATTTATGATTTATTTTGTTCAAGGTCTATAGGTTTATTTTCTGCCTGATTGGTTTCCACTCAGGGTCAACTTCGAGTTGATGGTTGATCACAAAGGGGTCAATCTCCACCATGTCCCGCATCATCCAGGCAAAGATGTCTTGATTCTCCTTCAACAACTTTATCAGTCGTTCTACCATTGCTTTGCTCAGGCGAAAACCTATCTAGATGTCTCTATTGTTATCCCAACTATCATGGTAGGCCGTGACTAACTCTTTCTCTGGCTAGTCGACATTCGGTCTTCCCATCGAACGAATGGAGCCTCATCGTCCAAGCGGGAAGACTCTTTTTTTGTTTTTGGGCTCATGCTCTGAGATATCGGACCTGCGGGCCCAGAATGTGATTGATAGTTGTCCAGCTGCTTTAATACTGCCTAGTTGTAGTCTTTCGCCAATGGGTGGTCTCCTCGAATGGTCCCTACCGCATGATTAGCGGGGTACTTGATGCACTGATGCAAAGTGGAGACTACCTCCTCCATTTGATGAAGCCAAGGGCTTCCCAATATGATATTGTAGGTGGATGGGGCATCGACCATCATGAACTCCTGGAACAGGACTTTCTGCAGTTTTAGTTCTCTCGCCACTACCATCAGCCTAATCTTCCCAATGGGGAAGCATTTTTCCCGGCTAAACCCAATCATGGGGTGACTGGCAGGCATCAAGTTCTCCTCTTTCGGCTACATGTTGCGGAACGCATTGAGGAATAGGACGTTCAGGGAGCTCCCTAAGTCTGCCAAGGATCTCGTTACTTTCCATTTCGTTATGAAGATTGAGATAACCAGGGCGTCATTATGATAAGAGTCGACGCCCTGAAGGTCTTTATTTGTAAATGTCAGCGACGGACTTGGCCTCTAAACATGAGCATATTGCAGTTGTTGGTCCTCGTAGGAGGATTGAGTCTGCATCTCGCGGAGCATCCTCTTTTGAGACCTGTTGGATTGCTCACCTTCCAAACACACCCTATGCAATACGTATATAATGTAGGTCGCCTTTTCTTTTATTTCTTTTAAGGCTTCCTCTCTTTCCTTCGCCTGGTCTTGTCTCTTATCTGGGCTCTGGAATTATTTGAATTTTCCCTTCTTAGTCCAGTACTCAATCTCGTTTCTGAGATTATTCTAGTCTTTAGTGTCGCGGCCACTGTTTTTGTTAAAAGAGCAGTACTTGCCATTGTCTCGATGGGAAGGATCTCCCCGGAGTTTGGAGGGCCACTTCACTTCTCCCCAATTTTAATGGTATTGAGGATGTTAGACGGACTGGCGTTGAGGAGAGTGTAGGATCTGGATCCGAAGAAGTTTGAGGTTTTTCCTTGCCTTGTCCGGCTTACAGTCACTTTGTTTCCTTTTGCTTTTGTCGTCATCCTCTTATTTATTTATTTCTTTCTTATCTCGAGGGCTAGAGGAATATTTCTTCTCACTTTCTCCCCCTTTTGGCGGCCTACATCTCCTCAAGTGTGATGTACTTCTAAGCCCTATTTAGCAGGTATGCTAGGTCCGTATGAGGCTCCAAGGTCAGAAAGTTGCAGAATTGGCCTCCCCTTAGGCCTAAAGTGAAAGTTATGACTGAAGTGTCGTCGCTACTTCCATCAATCAGAGCTAACTGATCATTGAAGCGGGTAACGTACTATCTCAATGTTTCGTTTGTTTTTTCTTGAGGTTAAGCAGGTAGTGTGGACCTTTCCTAACCCACTGGTTGTCGACAAAACGGATGATAAATGTTTTGGCCAGCGTTTGAAATGACTCAATAGACCATGAGGGAGTCAGTTTTTTTCTTCAGGCTAGTGGGAAATGTTCGGCACATGACTGCTTCAGATCCTTCTTTCAATGCCATCACTTGATGGTAATGCCATAGGTGGTCGGACAGGTCTATTGTCTCGTCATATAATCCAGCTTTGGGGGCTAAAATTTTTAGGCAGTGGCACATTCATGATTTGATCCATGAACAGGGGGACGATGAGGTTGTACTACACATTCGAATTGGTGGCCCCAAGCCGAAGGGGGTTTTGTGAAGTGGGTTTGTCAACCTTAGACATCGGGTCTCCATAGACCGCTCTAATGCCCAGGTTCCCGCCGTCCTTGGTCCCCCTGAGAGTCAGCGGGGACGTAGTGACTCTCCTAAACGCCACTCCCTGATATCTTTCGGGGACATGGTTCTTTTCGCCTCCATGTCTTCTCCTACAGATGGTGGGTTCTACTGAGCAAGCATCTCCACCACTCGGGCAATTTGTTGCACTTGGACTAATTGTTGATCCACGTCCCTAGAGTCCGTCATGGCTACAACTTGCGCAGAGGTCTGAGGTTGTTCTCCCCGCATGGTGGGTACCATCGAAGCTGGCGGTACCGTGCCGGTTCAAGCTTTTGAAGGCTCAGCGATTTCACCATTAGTGCATGATCTTGTTGCTACCATCTTTTCGGACTGTAATGAAGGGGTGTTAATTCTTTTATCTTAGGAACTTTTTTGTTCCCCACAGACGGCGCCAAACTGATAGATCAGTTTCTGTTCTCTTTGACCTACACCTGCACAAGGAACAAACGTGAGACAATGACTACCGTTGTGGCGGCTGATAGCACTCAAATACTAAAGTCAGACAAGGCGTAGAAAAGGGTGTATTGCTTGAGATTAGAGTTTTGTAGCATACCTTAGTTCCTCGACCTCGTGTTCTAAATATCATGTGAGAGTCCTTGTTCGGCTATGCTTTTGGTGGTGTGATTTAAGGAAAGATATTTGCTAGAGATTTTTTCCTTGTGGAGAGTTGTCCATGTAGGAGAGTTTTCATGCATGACTTATACTCTGATATTTGCTTCCTAATAGGAATCAACGTCTTGCTGGCATGTCTGTCTATGGTCAAACACCTAGATACCTTCCTTACTCGGTCTTATAGGTTCTCGGCATGACCATTTGACTTATGGGCCAAATACAACCTTGTTGTTTGGGTCCAACTCCTAGATATTTGCCTCAGTTGACCTGGATTAATCTGGGCTTAGTTCTCTGTCTGTAGGGTTGAATCAGATTGGGCGCTTATTTGGGCCCGTTCCACTCTGTTAACTAGATCATCATGCCACGTATACAGAGTAGATTACAAGACGGTTTGACATATCATCAGTATATATATATATATATATATATATATATTTGTTTATAAAAAGGACATAATATTTTCAACTTTCAAGAATCTTATGTTGCTCGTAGCTACTTTGACATTTATTATTCAATTTTGGACATGTGTAAGCATGTATATGCTGATCATCGTTTGTAATTCTCTTTTAGATTTTTTTTCTTCTGTAATTATTGTTGATGCGTTGACTGGTTTTTATTTATTTTTTAAAACGAATTTATTGGTCAATGTTGTGTTTGGATTTAATTGTATATATGAACTACTCGTTCTACGTGCGCAGATATTAAGTATTTTATTTATTTATTACAACAATTCAATAAAATGAAAAAAATTGTATTTCTAAATAAAATAATTATATATAATTTTAATGGCCTATTTATAGTTTATGAATAAATAAGTGGCATTAAATAAATTATGTTAAGGACATAAGTATAATTTATCAATATTTGAGAGGGGTTGGTTTTGAATGTAAAAGTATGAAATTTGGAAGATAAAATGGAAAATACAAAAGTTAGATGTAAGGGTTTTTTATAATTTATAAATAATTGGAGGGCTTAAAATAAATTATATTAGGGGCTTTAGTATAATTGATGAATATTTAAAGGGACTGATTTTGATTGTAAATAGTTTAAATATGGGATAGTAAAATAGTGAAAATATTTAATAGTGTTTTTACCCTTTTTCAATTTTACCCCTTTTTTCTAGTAAATAACATAGAATTTGGAGGGCAAAAGTGAAAAAGTCGGAAGAAAAATCAAGTTGAAGACATTTTACTGTTCCTATACTATTCATTTAAGGGAACTTTCATTATATATTGTTTAGATTAGAAATTCCTTAAAGTGTTTAGTCACATGGAGCAACATATGTCTTCCATCTAAGAAATTCAAACTACAAAGTATATTATCATTAGTTGTTTTAAGTGAAGTGTTTATGGTGTTTCAAGTTTATTATTTTCAATTTAAGTTCAAAAATCAATCGCACAGGGTAGGAAATTGTCATATTTTAGGTATTTGAAAGGATGTAGTCAATGAATTCCAAAATAAGCAAACTATGAGTCGTAGTGCGGATTCATGTATTCAATTTTAACCACATGAATAGCAATTCAAATTCCTTAAGAAATGCTGAAAAGAAAATATTCGTAGTATTGTATTGAATTGTTGTACTAATTCCTTGAATGACTACAAGCTTATATAAGCTAACTCTGACCTAACCTTGTGGAAACAGTAAGCCTAAGACTTTTTATTCTATTCTGATTTTCTTAACATATTCTATACTGACTTTCCTATTCTGTAATATATGTAAACTTTATTTCTTTAACACTCCCCCACAAGTTGGAGTGTATGTTTGTAACACCCAACTTGCTAAGAAGATTATCAAATTGATAAGTGCTCAAAGCTTTAATGAACAAATTTGTCAGTTGATGTAGTGTTCCAACATGCTTAGTCTGAATAGCACCCTCTTGTATCTTCTCTCTAATCAAATGGCAATCAATCTCGATATGCTTCATTCGCTCATGAAAAACCGGATTAGATGCAATATAGAGTGCAACCTTGTTGTCACAAAACAAGAGGGCTGCCTGAGGATGATTAATGTGCAATCATTAAGAATGTATATCAACCAGGTTAACTCACAGCATGTGGAAGCCATGGTCCTATATTCCGATTCAGTTGTAGATCTTGCCACTGTAGTTTGTTTCTTAGCTTTCCAATAAATTGGTGAATCACCAAGCATGACACAATAACATGTAATGGATCTCCTATTATCTCTACATCTAGCCCAATCTGCATCACAATAAGCTTTCAACTGTAATGAGCTGGTGGAAGAGAAAAAAATACCATGTCCTGGTGAAGCTTTGATATACCTCAAGACCTTGTGTGCAGCATCCAAATGTGGTATTATGGACTTGTCCATAAACTGACTTAGACATATACAGAATAAACCAAATATGGTATCGTGATCGTTAAGTATATCAACCTTCCTACTAGCCTGCGGTACGTTGCGGGATTTGGTAGTAAATTTCCATCATCCTGTATGAGCACCAAGTTTTGATCCATAGGATAATGTGAAGGCTTTGCTCCAAGATACCATGTGTCCTCCAATATTTCAAGTGCATATTTTCATTGAAATAAAACAATCCCTTTGGATGACCTTGTGACTTCAATGCCAAGAAAATATTTTAATTTTCCTAAATCTTTGAGCTTGAACTTTGCAACCAGAAATTGTTTTGTTTCCTCAATGTATTGGAGATCATTACCTGCCAATATTACATCATCAACATATACGAGAATTGTAGTAAAGTTGTTACCCTTGGATCAGACGAATAATGATTAATCAGCCTTAGACTAATTATAGCCCGCTGACATAAGAGCATAGGATAACTTAATGAACCATTGCCTCGAAGCTTGCTTGAGACCATATAAAGACTTGTTCAACTTGCATACCCGAGTCTCCCCATTTCGGCCAAATCCAGAAGAAAGACTCATGTACACATCCTCAAAAAGGTCACCATAAAGAAAAACATTGTTGACATCAAGTTGACATAAATGCCAACCTTGTGTGCCTGCAAGAGCAAGGAGAAAATGAACAGTAGGCAATTTAGCAACAGGAGCAAATGTCTCTTTGTAATCAATACTTTCAACTTGACTGTATCCTTTAGCAGCAAGACGTGCTTTGTAGCGCTCAACACTACCATCTGGATTAAGTTTGATCTTATAGACCTATTTATAATAACCGGATGCTTGCCAAGAGGAAGAGGCTGTAAAATCCAAGTGTTATTGGTTTCTAGAGCATCAATCTCACTTCTCATGGCTTGACGCCACTTTGGATCCTGCATAGCCTGCATAAAACTGGTGGGTTCTTTAATTAAATAAAGAGAAGTGGTGTAAGCCTTGTGAGAGGTGGATAAATGGTCAAAGGAAATAAAATCATAAATGGGGTAAACAATATCTGTAGAAGGACCAACGTTCGAAGCAGATGAGTGGGACGATCGGGAAGGCAATCGAGCATTATGATGATATTGTTGAAGATAAGATGGTTCACGGATGGCACGAGTTGAGGTGCGAGGTGGGAGAGGGGATCTAAGGGTGGAACAGGGGCATGGGCGACCACTTGGGGTTGGGGTTGGGGTTCCGAGGTTTTCGACCGATCGGTGACGGAGGTGTCAGATTGGCGTCCGATCGGTGGGAATGGTCTGATCGGTCAGAGAAAAGCACCGTAGGAGGATAAAAAAGCGAAGCATGGGTGATCGGTCGAGGAAGTGTGTCTAACCGGTCAGCGAGGTGATTGTGCATTTTGTCAGAAAAATAAGGAAAAGTCTCCTCATGAAAGATGATGTCACGAGAAACAAGGACCTTTTTGTGGGTGAGATCATAGACTTTGTATCTTTTTTGCCTGTGAGGATATCCAAGAAAGACACATTGACTAGAATGAGCATCAAATTTGCTAGAACATTGGGCATGTGTTGAAGCAAAACATAAACAACCAAATACTCGAAGGTCAGTGTAGGTGGGTGGTTTGTTATAGAGAAGTTCAAAAGGCGTTTTGCCTTTAGGAATAGAGGACGATGTGCGATTAACGAGATAGGCAGCAGTGAGAATGGCTTCTCCCAAAAAATGTTTAGGGAGATGTGCTTGAAACAAAAGAGCACGAGCGACATTCAAAAGATGTCTATGTTTGTGTTCCGCCACCTGATTTTGTTGAGGCATAGAAAAACAATTTTGATGGGTAATGCCTTTTGAAGCATAAAAATCAGTGAGAAAAATTCAAGTCCATTATCACTACAAATTGTTTGAATTTTGGAAGAAAATTGGTTTTCAACATAATAAATGAATGAAATTAAGTGTGTGCGTGTGTCAGACTTGTGTTTCATGAGATAAATCCAAGTACATCGTGTATAATCATCAACAATGGTGAGAAAATAACGTGCTGCAGAAAGGGAAGCAACGTGACATCCTCCCCAAATGTCAACATGTAATAAGGAAAAAAGAGTAGTTCTCGAAATATGAGATAAATGAAAATTATTTTTTAGTTTGTTTGGCTAAATGACAAATAACACAATTACTAGCATCGCGAAAAGAGACAGGAAGGAGAACAATTTGTTCTTGATGGAGAAGGAAAGATGTTGATTGCTTAAACAAGAACCAAACGGGCAGCAGAGAAGAAGAACACTTTGTTCTTGATGAGTTTCTGGCGCTCGCTCGTTCTCTTAACGATTGGAAAGTGAGTAATGAAGAGATGCAGGATCAAGATCAAGATGAAGTGAAGGTGAATTGGTGAATCAGTGATGGACGATGGATGAATCAGTGAATCAATGTTGGACTGTGATCGGTGATTGTGACAACCAACAGTAAGGGTTACCGATTTTACTTTACCTATCTTGTTGTTCAGACTTTACAGTAGAGGTTACCAGGATTGGATGGAGGACTGAGGCGATCGGTGATGGGCTGGATGATGGTAGGTGATGGACTGGATGATGGTGAAGGGTTTGATTCACTAGAGAAAGTGCGGCTAGGGTTTAGTTCACCAGAGAAATTTACTCTATACCATGAAAAGAAAATATTCGTAGTATTGTATTGAATTGTTGTTCTAATTCCTTGAATGACTACAAGCTTATATAAGCTAACTCTGACCTAACTTTGTGGAAACAGGAAACCTAAGACTTTTTATTCTATATTGATTTTCCTAACATATTCTATACTGACTTTCTTATTCTGTAACATACGTAGACTTTCTTTCTTTAACAAATGCAAACTAATTAGCATAGATTTTGAACAATTGAGTTTAATCTTTGCCAAGTCACATTTCATGTCATTTATTGCCTCATGAGTTTGTTTGCGTTTGTGCGGGCTTGGGAGTTTTGCGTCATTGACATGCTTATGGATATATTAATGGTGAAAGTTAATTGCCAAATTATATTTACGTGAGGTTAGACATCTATGTAAAAGACTTTAGTAGGTGGTCGGTCATATTGAATGTTTTTGTTGGGGAGTGTCACAGCCATGACCCAATAATCTGAGTGGCTGAAGGCATTTTAATGTAGCACACAAGAAGATGTTCCAAGGGAAAAGTGAGTGGGCATGCCATTGGCACTAGCTTAGCTGGGAAGCACCCAAAAATTCAATGTAGTCCTGTCGGATGCGCCCCGAATACATTAGTCCCCCCTATTTTTCTTAGCAAATTGCGGGACTAGGACATATATGAATATTTTTGTAGGATGTGCATGTTTATGAGTTATGATTTTTTTTTTTTTTTGTTACTAAATTAATGCAATGAGAACTATATGATTTTAGTGTTTATGCATTTATGTTTATGGTTTACGAATATGACTCTTTAATTAATGATTAAATTACCTTTATTATTATAAAAATACAAATTTATTATTAATTGAATGCCGTATCATACTCCTACCTGTATCCTAAATTTTAGAAATTTGGCGTTTCTCAGGTGTCGAATTCGTACCAATATTACTAACTGTATTCGAACCCCTTCAACCAAGGCATTGCTATACACTACACCAGTTATGAACATTTAGAGCATATCCAATAGGCCTCCCAAAGAAATGGGTTGCTAAATAAACTCTCTTTTTTTTTTTTTGATGTGGCACCAATGTATGCTTTTACAAGTTTTTCACCACCAATAGGCATACCATTTTAGGTTGTTAACTTCCCGTTGAAAAGTCAAACCACTCTTAGAGGAAGCGTGTGCAAAGAGTGGTCAACACCGTTCCTAAAGCTCTATTCTGTCGTCTTCAACCGAGTGCAAAACAGAGATTTCGAAAGAGAAGAACGAGCGATTTTGAGAGAGCCAACCATTCTTTTCGGTCCTATTTAACCCATTTAGAGCCTAGATTGAAACCATGTCCAAAAGCTCGAGATCAGGCCAACTCAACCCATATTTAACCACAATCGAAACCCCAATTCCGGTCAAAAACCACTTTCAATCTGGTAATTTTAGTTTCTCGAATCCTGGAGAAAAGGCACAAGTGGCTTACACAACAAACGAAGTCGAAGAAGCAACGGGAATGAAATTTAGGTGAGAGTGAGGCTTGTGGGTAAGGTTCTCGCAGCAGTACCAGTCGAAGCCAACCCGCTCGCTCACAAACAACTCCTACAGCAGAATTCGCTCCTAACAATGAAGTTATAGACATTCGACCGAATTTTGAAGATGGCATTCTAGGGAACATTTATAGAATAGGAAAACCTCTGCAAGTTTTTTTTAATTTCGAGGGAGTTGGGTTGGGCTTAACAAATATTGGGACAAGTTTTGGGTAATGATATGATGAAAAATTGCATCGTTCTTGTGGTTCTTCAACGCATTAGTTGAGCAGTGGTGGAAGACGACTACACATTCCAGTTCAACAACTGTGAACTAGGGTTCACTTCATACATAGGACTTTACGGTGTTAGACGGGGTTTCCAATTGGGAGAGACAGAGAACTGTTATTTGATTCAAGTTATAAGGTGTTGAATCACATCGTTGTTTCCTTATAACGACACAGAGGTCTACGATTCTAAGGATATGAAGATGTCATGGGTCCCTTGAGCACATTCACGGTCACCAACACAGCGCACAGAGTTTGTCTAACTGTCGAGGAAAACAGCGAGGGTGCTCCTGCCTCGTTTCAAAAAAAAAAAAATGAGGAGGGAATCGAAATTTTGGAGGAAAAAAGGAGGGAACCTCTCCCTCTCCCCATTTCCATCTCGACAGAGACAGAGAGCAGCTCCCTCTCCCCCAACAAAGACCGACAGTCCCTCCCTCTTTCCATACGAGAGAAGACGAAGACAAATACCCTCTCCCAAAAGGTAAAGCTTCTACCTTTGTTTTAGTTTATTTTCCCTCTCATTCTCTCCCTCTTTGTGTGTGATTTTTTGTTGGGGATTTCTACATCTATGGTTTCTACTAGATCTAGGGTTTCTTTGCTTTGATATTGAATTGAAACCCTAGATCGAGCAAAAAAAAAAAATTTGATTTCATATTCTTCATTTCTGTGTTGAGACAATATTTTGATGGGTTTATGGATTTTGAACAAATGGGGTTTTAGATTTGTGGTGTGCATTCTTAATTTCTGTGTTTTAACAAAAAATAAAAAAATTCGATTTCATATTCTTCATTTTAATGCTTCATAATTCAGTTTGGTTCGATTTTGATGGAATCCTGTCAATAATTTTGTAACAAATCAAACATGTGTTTTGTTTCCCCTGTAGAACTCATGCTCTAATCTTCATCAGATTTGGGAATTTTGAAGATTTTGCCCATACTCTTGTTCATCTCTTTTAATTAGTTAGGGTGTTTGTCATTGAATTTGGGTTGTTTTGAAGAACACCGTGAAGTTGGGACTGTTTTTAGCTCATTGTTGATTTCACCAAGGTTCTAAAAATATAATTTTAGGCTCATTACTTATGAGTTTAGATGCTCATCATTTGTTTCATATGGTTAACCAGCCCAAAACCCTACTCATGTTTTTCATTCCATGTTACAGACTTTGGAGAGGTATTCTCAATCTCCCATTTCTTCTTCTTATAAATTATGAGCAATTTTTTTTTAATCATAACACACTCCTCTTCCTGTTTACTAGTGTCTTAAGTTTGAACACTATGTCAGGTTCAATTTTTTTCTTTGCTAAACTTTTAGTGTCTCAAGTCATAAGTCCAGCAAGGTTGGATGATGCATGAGTTCAGGGATCAAACTAGATTGGATGATGCATGAGTTCAGGGAGCCTTCACTCACTGACTCGGCGCCACAATGGGATTTGATATATGGTGCAGTTTTGAACATGGCAGTTTTTTTGTTACACTGGCAATGTAATTTTTTGGTGCAGTTTTTTTGAACATAGCAGTTTTTTTGGTGCCAAGTTTTTTTGGTGGCAATGTACAGGAGGGCATAGTTTGTTATTTTGGTGCAGTTTTTTTGTTACACTAGCAATGTATTTTTTGTTGCCAAGACTTTATGTCATGAAATTGTTGAACATAGCAGCTTTCTCATTTTTACTTTCTTGTTGTTTCATTTGTTCTCATTTTGAGCAAATAATGATAGCAGATTCTTCTGATATACTTGTTGTTTCATTTGTTGTCATTTGTTGCAAATTATATTTTTCCTACTTTCGATCAGGTAAACTCATTGTCTGCACTTATATACTCACAAAATAGTTCTACAACTTCACTTACCTGAAGTCTTTTTTTTCTTTATTTATTTATTTATTTATTTATTCAACAGTTGGGGAATTTCTATCTTTCTGTTTAGAGCTTGACTAATTATGTTTTTACCTTATTTGTGCAAAAAGATTTGGAAAGCCCTAGCCGAGTTACTAGAGCATGATTCTGGAAAGCCACCGGAACTAACCGGCCTATATATTCCTCTGAAGGTAATAAGTGTATTGATTTGAAGAAGTCACTTTTGTTCTACAAAGGCAGAGCAGCCAAAGGGATCAAACTAGATTGGATGATGCATGAGTTCAGGGTACCTTCACTCACTGACTCGGCGCCACAATGGGATTTGATATATGGTGCAGTTTTGAACATGGCAGTTTTTTTGTTACACTGGCAATGTCATTTTTTGGTGCAGTTTTTTTGAACATAGCAGTTTTTTTGGTGCCAAGTTTTTTTGGTGGCAATGTACAGGAGGGCATAGTTTGTTATTTTGGTGCAGTTTTTTTGAACATAGCAATTTTTTTGTTACACTGGCAATGTATTTTTTGTTGCCAAGACTTTATGTCATGAAATTGTTGAACATAGCTGCTTTCTCATTTTTACTTTCTTGTTGTTTCATTTGTTCTCATTTTGAGCAAATAATGATAGCAGATTCTTCTGATAAACTTGTTGTTTCATTTGTTGTCATTTGTTGCAAATTATATTTTTCCTGCTTTCAATCAGGTAAGCTCACTGTCTGCACTTATATACTCACAAAATAGTTCTACAGCTTCACTTACCTGAAGTCTTTTATTTATTTATTTATTTATTAACAGTTGGGGAATTTCTATCTTTCATTTTAGAGCTTGACTAATTATGTTTTTACCTTATTTGTGCAAGAAGATTTGGAAAGCCCTAGCCGAGTTACTAGAGCAGGATTCTGGAAAGCCACCGGAACTAACCGACCTATATATTCCTCTGAAGGTAATAAGTGTATTGATTTGAAGAAGTCACTTTTGTTCTACAAAGGCAGAGCAGCCAAAGGGATCAAACTAGATTGGATGATGCATGAGTTCAGGGTACCTTCACTCACTGACTCGGCGCCACAATGGGATTTGATATATGGTGCAGTTTTGAACATGACAGTTTTTTTGTTACACTGGCAATGTAATTTTTTGGTGCAGTTTTTTTGAACCTAGCAGTTTTTTTGTTACACTGGCAATGTATTTTTTGTTCCCAAGACTTTATGTCATGAAATTGTTGAACATAGCAGCTTTCTCATTTTTACTTTCTTGTTGTTTCATTTGTTCTCATTTTGAGCAAATAATGATAGCAGATTCTTCTGATATACTTGTTGTTTCATTTGTTGTCATTTTTACTTTCTTAATTTTTACTTTCTTAATTTGTTGCAAATAATGATAGCAGCTTGTTGGTATCATGCTTCTGTGGTTTCATGTTGTTAAATCTCTCGTCAGCTTGAAGATTCTGATTGTTAAATCATGTTGTTAATGATAGTCAATCATGCATGCAATCTCTTGTTCAACCTTGAATTCATTAATTCGGATACAGTCTGACATTTTTAAACAGATAAACTTGTCTCTGCTAAGGCCATGAAGAAAATGGATGCTGAAAGGTTGGTTTGCTTGTACTCCTACTGATCTTGATAGGCGCTGTCTGTGTCTACTCTTTCTCATTCAGCACTTGTACTTGTACTGACTGCTTAATAGTAGAATCAGTCCAGATTTGTGTCTTCCTCATAAATACGACTCATATTGTTTGTTTGAAGCTCAAATGCAGATTGCTATAGTTTTGGTTTTTCGGGTACTGCTTTTCAGATTTCTATAGTTTTGGTTTCTCGACAGTTAGACAAATTGGGTGGCACGTGCTATAGAATCTGTTACTATTGTGCAAAAACAAAACTTAAAAACATTGTGCAAAAACAAAACTTAAAAACATGATCGTTATCCTTACATCAGAGCTGTACATATTACATTACATCATTCAGCCAAGAACTTAAAAATAAATAGTACAACTAAGATCGTTGTACATAATATCAAAGTGTTGATTAAGTCCCTCGTAACAGCCCAATGATCGTTGTTGCCTTGGGTGTCATTTGTTTGATAATTGGATGGACCGGCTTCATCGTCAAAAACATGATCGTTATCCTTGACATCTTCGTTGTTGTTGAATTCCTTTGAATCTTGTCTTGTCGCTTCTGAGCGAACCCACAATGCATACACTTCTTCAGCTTTAGTGACTGACCTAAACCCCTTATAACAAGCACCCCTATACCCTGATACCGCAGATAGACATGCTTGCCAGCTCAGGTATACTCCAGGTTGACGACCTCGATAGACAACGTATGTTGTGAATGTCATTCCTGCATTTAAAAATTTTGTAGTCGTAAGATATATGCATGGACGGGTATGCAATATATATCAACAACTTTTCCATATATTTTTTCTTCTATGTGGAGGCTATATATCATCACTGAGCAAGAAATTTTGTAGTCCTAAGAAATTTTTTTTTTTTTTGAGATAAGTTATAACTTGCTGGACTTATGACTGGAGACACTAAAAGTTTAGCAAAGAAAAAAAATTGAACCTGACATAGTGTTCAAACTTAAGACACTAGTAAACAGGAAGAGGAGTATGTTATGATTAAAAAAAATTTGCTAATAATTTATAAGAAGAAGAAATGGGAGATTGAGAATACCTCTCCAAAGTCTGTAACATGGAATGAAAAACATGTTTTGGGCTGGTTAACCATATGAAACAAATGATGAACATCTAAACTCATAAGTAAATAATGAGCCTAAAATTATATTTTTAGAACCTTGGTGAAATCAACAATGAGCTAAAAACAGTCCCAACTTCACGGTGTTCTTCAAAACAACCTAAATTCAATGACAAACACCCTAACTAATTAAAAGAGATGAACAAGAGTATGGGCAAAATCTTCAAAATTCCCAAATCTGATGAAGAATAGAGCATGAGTTCTACAAGGGAAACAAAACACATGTTTGATTTGTTACAAAATTATTGACAGGATTCCATCAAAATCGAACCAAATTGAATTATGAAGCATTAAAATGAAGAATATGAAATCGAAATATTTTTTTTTTGCTAAAACACAGAAATGAAGAATGCACACCACAAATCTAAAACCCCATTTGTTCAAAATCCATAAACCCATCAAAATATTGTCTCAACACATAAATGAAGAATATGAAATCAATTTTTTTTTTTTGCTCGATCTAGGGTTTCAATTCAATATCAAAGCAAAGAAACCCTAGATCTAGTAGAAATCCCCAACAAGAAATCACACACAAAGAGGGAGAGAATGAGAGGGAAAATAAACTAAAACAAAGGTAGAAGCTTTACCTTTTGGGAGAGGGTATTCGTCTTCGTCTTCTCAGGGACTGTCGAGCTTCGTATGGGGAGAGGGAGGGACTGTAGGTCTTCGTTGGGGGAGAGGGAGTGGCTTCTCTGTCGAGCGGGAGAGGGAGGGCTTCCTCGGTCTTCATTGGGGGAGAGAGTGTTGCTCTCTGTCTCTGTCTCTGTCGAGATGGAAATGGGGAGAGGGAGAGGTTCCCTCCTTTTCTCCCCCAAAATTTCGATTCCCTCCTTTTTTTTCTTTTTTTTTTTGAAACGAGGCAGGAGCACGTGCGAGGGAGCATCCCTCGCTGATTTCCTCGATGTTTTCTTCGACAGTTAGACAAACTCCAGCGCACAAGAGATCACGCCATGTTTAATGGTCTAGTTCTCTAAAAAAAACTATTATATTATGCTACTACTATACTTAATTATGATAAATTAACTTAATTAAAATAGTTAATTAACTAATAATGACAACTTAACTAAATGTCTAAGTTTAGAGGCTAGACGGCAAGAGTACGGAGTAAATAACTCGCACTCATGTCTCACCTTTTTTCAATAAAATTATATATATATATATATATATATATATTTTTTTTTTTTTTTTTTTTCAATCGTCGGAATTTACTATATCTATTGTTAAATCATCCAAGGTTATATAAACTACAAAGTAAGGATCAATAATTCGTCTTTGATTCTTCATATAACAGTAATATCAAGTAAAAGTTGTTTTTTCTGTAATTGCAAGTCCTACTTAGTACTTTCCAATATAGTCTACCATCAAGTATTTATAGAAATTATATTCATAGATTGTTCTAATTTCATTGCCTTCCTTTCTTATTTTAGGAAAAACGTTAAAAACCTTAAATCATCTCACATCCCTTAATTTCGCAACTCTATATTTTAAAACGTGTTTTTCAAAATTAACTTAGTCTTTAAACTTGTAATACATTTTCTTATGACATGTTTATTCCCAAAAGGTCATTTTCCCTAATGCCACATAATTGGCTAAGTGGTACTTTAACTAGAACAATGATAACTCAGAGGTCGCGAAGAAAGATGATATTTAAGGATTTCTATGTAATTTTGAAAAAGTCTTAAATATCAAGAGTATCTTGAATTAGTAGGGCAGATCTGGACAAATTTAGTATTTTTTTATAAAATATAACCATTCAGGCAATGACTAGAACAATCTTAGAATAAAATTACTACATGACTATATGGATTTCTTTTTCGGGATTCCTTCAACGAAGTAAAAAATGAAAGAACTTACTTTTATTGCTTTGAACACTTTGTACAGATCTTCAAGCTTCTATATTCCAGGGGAAAGATTACAGGTCTTAAAATTTACAAGAGGGTTTTTTTTTATAGAAGATTCCTAAGTAGCATAAGGTTATTTTAACTAGATTTTCTCGATGCCTTGCTTCGGAATTGAGTGCTTCCTTATATAGAGGGAGGAAGGATCTGAATTATTGAGGTGTATGGTGTTTGGAGAGGCTTATCTCTTCGGGAATCTATCCGGAAGAAATGAGGCTGACAAAAGTAGATTCTTGATAAAGCTCATGCTGATTCGAGTGGCTATGAATGTTGTAGTTGTTGTAACTGGAATTGTTGTAGCTTCTGAATACTTGCTATAGTTTCTGATTGACGTGGCTTTGGACAGTTGGAATCACTACACATGGGCGGTAGCCTTTGGGTGACATTTGTCACGATTCAATGCATTATCCTTCTAATGCATTATCTAGATTGTGAATTCCATATTCATCAAGTTGATCATAAAAATCTGTACCATCGTCGTCACCGCTTATGTCATCTTGATCTGAAAATTTTGATTTTTCTTCTTTTGCTAACTATTTTTCTTTATATTCTTGTACTAACTTATTCTGTCTAGTGTAGGAGGAAAATGGAATCTCATCCATATTTGTTTCTTCACTGTAAATCATCTAATTGTCATCTTGCTAAATGAGTTTTCCAGGTGTTCCTTCCCAATGAAATTTGCTTCCTATAATATTAGATCTCCAATGGCGTATTTGACTTCTAACTGGAAAATGTTCACACGGCCATGAAACTTCTACTCCCAATAGGGTAGGTCTGTTTTTGCATGCTCTAGCTAAAAACTTGTGTTGAGCTGGATAGCATACTCCTCTGACAAATTCTGGTGCTTTTGATGCAACATAGATTTCTACATATTTGTCTATCATGAAATGATTTAGAACTGTAACTGCTAATTTTCTTCCAAACTGGTTAGTTTGATCTAGCTCAGCAAATACTAAATGATGGACATAACCATAGTCTAAAAGCTTTTGAGGGGTAAGCATTATGCTTTTTTTTTTATTAAAAGTAAATGAAACTGGTTGATATAATTCTAAATCAATAGAGGCTAGGCATATACTATAAGTTAGGTGACATTTACAGTCTGATCTTTCTAAGGGAGTGTTTAGACAATAAGGATCGGTTTGAGAACAAGGATAGGAAAGGTTGCTATAATGTGTATCCCAAGTAAAAGAAATTCCTGGAATGTGAATATTATGAATAGAGCAATCTTTGAGAAATGTTTGGATATGTTCTTGAATTTGATGATCTTTTTGGACAGATAAATCAATAATTGTTTCCGTAAGATCTGGTGATAAAGGTGAGAGGAAATTTTGGGTAAAGAAAAATGCTCTAGATTTTTGTTTTTTTAATTGTTTTGACGTCAAAGGTAAGATTGGGTCGTCCTTAGAATATTCTACATTTCTGGTAGTAGAAAGAACCGTTGGGGTTTTTTGGCGAAACCTCCAGCCTTAACGGATTTGATTTGTCTTTACCGGTAGTCGTTTGCTCTGGACTAGCCATACCAAATTTCTGGGTATGATCAAAATAGGTCGTCAATTCCTTTTGCAAATAGTTACATCTAGCATTGAGCCTGTGAAATATTTTTTTTTCCATAGATTCATAGTGCTTGCAAAATCTTATTGAAGAAGTAGGAGGAGAAGAAGGTTGAGGTTGTTTTTCTATGTTTTCTTTAAAGGTTAAAGCTAATTGGCTAATATGAAAATTTAATCCTATATTTTGTCTAGCTACTTTTAGGGCTTCTGGGAAATAGTAAAAACCTTTAAACTAAGGCTGATTAAAATTTGTAATTACTGGTAGTATTTATCTCCAATCTCCATAAATTTCAAGCTGAGATCCTTTGAAAACAACGTAAAAATAGAAATTCTTTTCTAATGGTACACTGGGTATTTTAGAAAAATAATATGTAAGTGCATTTAAAGCTACAATAGTTTTTCGATTATCACCTTTTGCATTCCATAAACTATCTAGAAGGCATTGTTGAATATTATCTGGACGATAACCTGCTAAAGGTCTGAAAGAAAAATTAGTTCCCTTTGGCAAGACTGATAATGAGATCTATCCAAAGTTCATTCTCTGTTGGCTGACCATTATGATCAAAAACTATTTTGCTGCTATATAGCTGTCTAGATAGATGATCTGCTAAGCTGTTATCTTTCCCTTTGATGTGTTCAAATTCAACCTTGAATTCGTTTCCTAGAATAATGTTTACAAAATTAGTCCATCTATTCGAGTTTATTTTTCTATCATTACTTTTTTTTTTTTAAATTTACGATTGCTTCACAATTTGTTCTAATGGTGAATTCCTTATTTAAAAATAATCTAAATTTTTCTGAGGCATATATTACCCCCAAAATTTCATAATCTAAACTAGATAATTTCTTTTCTTTGTATTTTCCTGAACTATAGCGACAATTTTTCTAAGTTTTTACTATCTTCTTTTTGAGGTTTTGCTAATAATACAGCTCCCCATCCTTTTTCACATGCATCTGTTTCAACTATTTTATAGTCACTTTCTAATGGCAATTGTAATTCTGGTAAATTTTTACAGATTTCTTTTATTTGTTTCACTATTTTTATATCTTTAGAATTAAAAAAAATTGTCCTCCTGGTTTCATTTTATTATATAATGGTCCGATTATTTTACTAAGATCTTTTATGTATTCTCTTCCGTAATTTAGAAGTCCTAAGAATGATTGAAATTGTTTTTCGTCTTCTATTTTATCTGGATAATCCAAAATTTTCTTTACTATATGTTCTTGTAATTTTATTTTACCCTGACATATTTTTATTCCTAAAAAATCTATATATATTTTTTCCTATCTCCATTTTCTTTACTTATCAATCCATTTTTTACAAATTCATTAACTATTATTTACAAATGGTCGTAGTGATTTTCTAAAGTTTTTGAAAATACTAAAATATCATCTATATATACCAATACAAATTCCCTATATTTTTTTAAAAAAAATTTATCCATTTTTCTTTGGAATATTGTTGGTGCACTTTTAAGTCCAAAAGGCATTACTATCTATTCAAAATGACCTTCAGGACAACTAAAAGATGTCCAGGGAATAGATTGTTGTGCCATTTTTACCTTTTTACTGCCAAAATCTTGATTTACAATCAAATTTGCTAAAGATTTTATTTCCTTGTATACAATTTATTACTTGATCTTTAACTGGTATTTTATATTTATCCTCGTATGTGTTATCATTTAATATTTTATAATTAATTACCACTTTAGCTTTTCCTCTTTTGATTTCTGCATGATTTCTAACCATAAAAGTTGTACTCCTATGTCTACTATTACTATTAGGGTGGGCATCCCATCCCGCAATCCCGATCTCGTCCCGATTTTTTCGGGTCTTATTGGGGTTCATTAATCTCATCCCGATCGTGTCTCATCCCGATCTAGAATGGGATGGGATGGGATGAAGATTTTCAATCCTGTTTCGTCCCGTACTGATTTTGTAATATTTATTATTAATAATTTTAATATTTATTTTATATATTATTTTAGAATTGCAATTGTTTGGATACCCATATAAAGTTTGGATATAATGTTACAGGTTGTGTATTATTGTGTTACAGAATGAAGTTTATTATGTTACAGGTTGTATATTATGTTTGTGAATGAAGTCATACTGAATCAATAAAGTGTGAATGAAGTCAGAATGAAGTTTATGTTACATATTGTGAATGAAGTCTATGTTTATGTTACAGATTGTGAATGAAGTTTGTGCTACACATTACTATGTTTATTATGTTAGAGATTGTGTTTATTATGTTTTGTTGGAATATGTTATTATGTTACATGTTGTAATATGTTACAAATTGTGTTTATTATTTTATAAATTGTCAAAATAATTTATCAACAGATCGAGCATGTTGATCCCGTCCCGTCCCGTCCCATCCCGAACCCGTTTGGGATTGGACGAGGTCGGGATGAGGTTTATCCCGTCCCGATCCCGAATGAACGGGAAGTGATAGGGATGGGTCCATCCCGTCCCGTGCCCACCCCTAATTACTCCTAGCTTTAATAATTCATTTATTTGTTCTTTGAATTCATCTATATCTATTGGAGAGTATTTACCAGATGATGTCAGTACAGACACGTTTGGGTTTATTATATCTAATTCTGCTAGATATTGATTTCTGTCCCAATATTTAATTTGGTCTTCTCCTAACACTTCAATTTTTTCAGCTATTCTTATTATTTCGTCAAGTCTCTCATTTTTTCTATATTTTGGGATGTTTGAATTTTGTATACTTTTTAATATATATTATGAACTAATTAAATCTGTATTGAATTCTTTTTCTCTTAAGATATATCGTAAGTCTAAATTTATTTCATCTTCATTTATGTCTAGTTCTTCTAATTTTCCTACTTATAGTCTTTCTAATATTTTTGGTAATTTTTGTGTCTTTGATTTTGGGTTAGTCATACCACCATGCTCCGCATGCGACTCTGGGAAAGGATTAAGAAAAGGTGGATTTGGCTGTCGGCTGACTAAATAATCAGTAGGGGTAACTACAATGCGTTTAAAAAATTGAACATAATCATTGCCAATTAACATACTACCATTGAGATTGCAAATAAAATTAAGACCAATAATAAATTTATGTCCATGATTAATTTTATCTAACCAAACCCGTGGTAAAGGAAAATATTATGTGCAACTATTATATGGATCAAAGAAAGATATTTCACAATTTCGAAGACATCGAGTAATTGGTCGTATAGTTAAATCCATTTGTTTGGCATAAACTGGTTTATCAAGAGTATGAATATGTTGACTAAGGACATATTCGACTTCTAAATGAGACTTAGTACATCCGATATCTATCATTGCTATTATATCCTTTATTTCTCCATTAGGAAACTTTATTCTGGTAAACACACTTAATAGGTTTGTTGATGGTAGTAAATAAGTTTTTTCACTTCTTTGAATAGATGTAATGTCTATGTTGTGAGATTCTTCATTTAAAGGTTTAACATTCTCTAAAGTTTCACTAAGTTTAGTCTCTAAACTTTGTATTTTAAATTGTAAAATTTCTATTTCTGTTTATAAATTTGTATTTTCGACTTTTAAATATTCTATTTGTTTTATAAGATAAAATTCTTGCTTTTGTAATTCAAATTATTTTTTCTCATGTTCTAGTTTTATTCTTTCTATTTCTATCTGATGTTGTGTTAGTGTTTGTTGTTCGTTTTTTGTGTTTATGTTAAATGCTGACTTTAAACAAATTTTACAAATTTCTTTTTTTCAAAATTTACATTTATGACGGTTTTCTATACTTAGAAAATAATTACAGATATAGCATCTTATATTATTAGATCCTTGTTTATGTATATACTCATGTTTGCATTCTGACAATTCTTCTAAATGTATTTTATTTGTTTGTGTTTTGTTATCAATATATGAATATTGATGGTCATCCTCACAACCATCTATGTTCATATAAGTATATTCATCGTCACTATTGTTTTCTTCACTACTTATATCATCAAAATAATAGATTTCTTCACTTGCTATGCTTAGGATCTCACTATTACCATTACTATCTATACTTACTACATCTTCTTCTAAATCCTCTATTATCATTGTTCTGCTTTTATATTTTTATTTTTTTGCTGATTACATTTATTAGCTAGATGATTTGGATTTCCACATATGAAACATTTACATTTTTTAGATGTTGGTTTTTTTAACATATTTATGATATTTTTTTTTACATCTATATGTTTTACTTTTTCTTAAAAACTTCCTTTTTAAAAACTTTTTATTTTTTCCTTTCTATCTAATTTGCTTTTTATATCGTTTCGTTCTTCTTCTATAATCTTGATATTGTTGTGGTGTGTAAATTACATCTTTGCAAAATTTGTAAGATTGCTTTTTAAGTGTTTTTTGTATAACTGTTTGTGTACATTTTTCTTTTACTATAGAGTAAGTATACATAATTTGTGGTCCAATGTCTACTTCTCCTAAAATATTACCATTATATTTATTCCAATAATTTTCTATTTCTCTTCCTAATTTTCCTGGTAATTTTCTAAAGAATTTATCTCCGATTTCATGGTCGAATGTTATTCTTGTTTTGCTAGCTATAGAAGCGTAGTCATTACAAAATTGTTCTAAATATTTCCAATCTGTAAATTGCAGTTGATCTAGTTATGCTAATGATATAGTTTGTATAGAAAGATTTCTTCTGGCGGGATCTACTCCTATACTCATTTATCTAATAAAACTTATAAAATTATATGGATTATTTCCTAAGCTTTTTAGTTGATTTATTTTTTTATGGTTTATCTCTTTTATAAGTATTATACCAATTTCCAACTGTTTCTCCTAATAAAATTTCTAAGTATTCCCACATATTTTCAGATTTATTTCAATTTTTTCAAGCTCTAGCAGCATCTTGTTCCCATCTATCTATTACTTCAGGCCATAGTTGTGGATTTCATGAAGCTAAATCTAATATTGTTCCTATTTGACTAGCTAAAGGTAAATTAGTAATAATATCTGGAGGTTTTCTTTTACCATAACCCTTATAATTTATGTTTTCATCATGTTCTATTTTTTCTTTAGGTATTGGAAATCTTCCTCCTATTGGATAATTTACATCTCTAAATTCGGGGTTATCAAATTCTACTCTATTTCTTTTAGGATTATTAACTGTACTGCTACTACTTCCTTCCATCTTTGATGATTCTATTTTTTTGAGTTTTCAGTATCATACTAGGTTCTAATTTATTTTCTAAGATTTCATTTAAGTATTGCATGCTACATTCTTTATTCATTATTTCTTCCATTTGTTTGGCGGATAAAATTCTCCATGTTCTACTATAATTTCATCATATTTTTCATCAAGTAAATTAATCATACTATCCATGTTAAATGTATCTATATTCATTAGAGAACTTTCTATTTCATCTAAATCTTGATTTTGATTGCTAGACTATCCTGATTGATAATTATAGTTTCTGAACCTAATATTAATACTTCCATCTTGATTTTTATAACTTTTATTGTTTTCAGGGACTAATATAGGTTTTTGTATGAAACTTTATATTTTCCAATCTAATCCTGCATTCGTTTATGCCGAAAATTGTTTGGCTGGTATAGCTTTAATCCCCTTGGTTCCTAGCATTTTTATTAAGTGTTCATTTTCTAATTTATATTTTGTGGTACTTGATTCACAAATTCTTCCTATAAATCCTATACATATTAATAAATTATTTTTCACCTCTTTTCATTTTATGACCATTAGTTTTAATGCTGATTTTGATATCTTTGTAGAAGCTATTTGCATTCACAAAGTAATCCGGTGTAAAATATATTATTCTTCTTTTATTATTCATGTCTAACTCTATGCTTCCCAATAACCCTTGTTCTATATCTGTAAATCTGTCATCATAAAGACAAACTAAGGTTTTAGCTCCTATTCCTTCTCTATGTAATCCTTTAACTCCTATTACTACTATCCCTAAGTGAGCTTGTTGCAACCCTTTACCTTTTAAATGGTTGTACGAGTTTTTATCTATTAAATCTAATTTAATTTGTTGATCTTCATGAGTACAAGAAACCATTTTTCCCCGTAGAGCTGGTAGATAAACGACTTGCTAAATATGTTACCCATTTTATATATTTCTGTTGGGTCTATCAAGTCTAACTTTCTTTGTCTAAAACTTTTTATTTGATTTTCTATATCAATTATATTTTCGATTCTAATTTCCTTATTGGTTTCTCTTTTACTTAATAGTCTTCCTATAAAGTTTCCTTGGACTCTATTGGTTGTTACTAACTGTTTACTCATTTCAATAATATATGTAACTTTTATTTTGCTTTGGTTGAAATGATCCCTGATCTGTATTAACTTTTAGATTATGAAATTGATTTATTGATTTATCTACGGGCTGTCTAGCTTCTTCTTTTAACCCTTTTATTGATTATTCTAATTTAGATATTTGCAAAGCTAAATTATCTAACTTCTTATATAATTTTATTAGTAATATTATTTTGTCTAACACTTAGTTGATCTCCTTTAGCCACTCCTTTATAATTGCTTAGTCCTTTAGGATCTTTGTGATATTTTTTAGCTTCCCACTAATCCTTCTATATAGTTTTGATCACTCATCCATTAACTATATATTTAATTTATTCTAGTTTTCCTTCTAGACCTACTTGTAAATTCTTAGTTTCTAGTTCTATATGTTTAGGTTGGCTAATATCCATAGCTTTAATTAATTCTCTGATTTTTACTTTTGTAGGAACTCTGGTAATATCTAATTCTCTGGTAATAAATTTATTTATTTTATTAAAATTATCTATCTCTAATTGTTTAATATAGTCAATTTTATTTTCCAGAGTCTTTAAAATATTTCTATTTTCTCTAAGGCTTTCTAGAAAAAGTTTAAATATTTTATCTATGTGAGTAAATTCTAATTTTAAATGACTTCCTAAATTTACTAATAAATCTACTATACAATTTAGTTGTATATTTTCTGCACTATGTAAAATATGTTTAAAATCTTCCTGAAAATTGCAATTAATTTTATACTTATCTAATGTTAATTTTCTAATCTACTATACTATTTAGTTGTATATTGATGATGTTGGAGGATTTCGATAAGATTATTAGTTTTGATTGGGGCAATACGTTATTATGCGACTTATATATTAGACTATATCTATTCAAATAAGGGGATAATAAAAACACAATATGACTCTAGTTTTTATTTTTCTTACAATATTTTAGATTAGGGCTATGTAATATCTTTAGTTTTATTAGCATATATATTTGAAAATGCATGTTTGATTTTACGAATATTTTGGGGCCTATACTTATACCTTGTTAGACCCTAATGCATATGTATTTCCAAGAATGTTGAGGTGGAGTATGGAGTGTTTAGCCACTTATCCTAGGCAAGGCTAGCATAACTTAGGAAATGCAAGAAATCAGATCGGGCTACAACCCGTTGATTCTATTATATGAAATTCATTTCAAAGGAGAGCCTCTATACAAAATAATCTAGCATGTCAAGATGATTTAAAGTTTTTTTTTATGTTCCAAAGGATAATACCTACTTTCAGACAACGGGTAACTTATTTATTTGAAAAGTTTTAATTTATATAAAATAAATTTCTAATTTGATGTATTTAATTTTATATTAACTTGCGTTTAAACCAAAGTTTAATAAATTTGTTTCTATGAAGAACATAGGTATTTAGGAGAACTATGTTGGGGGCAGTTGACCGGAGAGATTACAGTCCCCGATAACCCTCAAGTTTCAAAATTTGACTGCAATTTTGAAGGTTATCAATCTTATAATGAAATAAGATGGTGGTCAGCCCAAGAATTTGCTTCCCACATATTTGTGAAATTTATGTGGCTTGGTGACGACTATTGTCCACAAAGCATGCTCATATCCCTCCTTTGTATCGGCAAGGGAATATGGACTTCATAGGAGTTATAAAAATGTTTGATGAGGCTCAGGTTCACCATCCCACAATCCCACTTATGAGCCTAGTACATGGTGTTTATGCCACGTAAGACAATTCAGAGTTTGATGCATCCTGGTTTGAGCCAAATTGGAATTTGCAATATGTCAACGAAGATGAGACAATTAAAACACACGCCATTCAGGAATTGGAAGAGTTAGATGTTGTGCCTTTTTGTTATGAGCTTCAAAGGGTAATTAATTCTAAAGTTTAATTTTGAATTATTTTGTAGTTGCCTTTTCTTTATAATATTGACTTATATAATACCAAATATGTTACTTTTAAACCTGGCTTTATATTTCAGGTAAGATGGGCAGAACTCTTGGCCAGAAATAGAACATGCAGTCGGTGGTGCTAGACAAAGATGAGGACATTGCAAAACTTCAACAGGAGTGTGTAGTCGATTTATGCTTTCATTCATTGCTACTTACCTAGACCTACATAGGTAGCAAACGTGAGCCAAGGACCACCGTGTGGTTGCCGATGGCACTCCGATGCTTAAGTTAGATAAGGCTTAGTTGAGGATTAAAACTGTAAATTGAGTTGTATTGCATACCTCCAGTTCATCGACCTTATCTCCCTTTTATAGTGAAGGAGTCCTCATTTGGCTAGGCTTTGGTGGGCTAGTTTGAGAAAGTGATCTTGCTGTGGGGATCCTTTCCTGATTGGGAACTGTCCATGTGGGATAGTTTTCCTAAACTACTCATGCTCTTAGATATGCGAGGAGAGGTTTCTCTTTCTTAGCATTGTCCATGCAAGAAAGTTTCCTTGCCCGACTTATACTCTAATATATGTTTCCTAATCGGATCCAATGTGTTGCTGGCCTGCCTGTCTTGTGTAGATCTCTCATATGCTTTCCTTAGATGTCTTACGAGTATTGGGTCTGACCGCATGATGTGTGGGCTTACTAGTTCATTGCAACTCGGACCCGATTGTCTGAATTCTGCTAATGATCGGCTTACTGTTGTTTGGGCCTCGATGGATTGCGAGTGAAATCGAGCCTGCTTCGTTCTATTAATGAGATTATCATGACACGTGTATGGTGCAGATCAGAGGACAGTTTGATGTATCATCAGCTACTACCCCCGAGTTAGCGGGTCATCGTATCGGTTCACTAGGTCATTTCATGAAGCAGCTATGCAGTCATGATCATTGAGTCTAAGTGATTTCCTCAAGCGACAAATTGCATTAATTAGGCATGCGCCAGCTTGAAAGAGGGAGCTCAACTTTCTATATAAGATCTTCTGCCTGTGGAGTATAACTTATTTACTTTCTCGATCTCTGAGATTTTGTTTTGCCGTGTTGTCTATTGTGTTTTTGACTTTGCTCAACCTTCGTATTCGAAACCTTGTACTTTTTTTCATGGCGGGCCAGGATTAGCTTTCTTATGAACTGTTCGCCATGGGCCATAAGTTTTTTGAGGAGAGGTTGCTCTTTGAATCTGATCTGGAAGTCCTCCATAAGAAATTCGGGATTCTTGATGATCTGGTGCTCTGCACTTTGGGCGTTGATCCGACGCCATTGTACCCTTATAAGGGGTTTATCTATCTTCACCGAGGTATGCTGCAAATGGGTATTCGTTTTCATGTTATCAAAGAGATCTGGGAGTTCTCGGCATTACACCCGTTCAATTTGTGCCGAACCGGTATAGGACTTTGATCACCATTCTGATTAGGGATAAGGACGTTGGTGTCCGAGTGTCTTCACGGGTGACGCAATTACTCACTTCTCCTCGGATAAACAAGCATGTTGTTGTGTGTGTTGATGTCGCCAAGTACTTTGACAAACTGTCTGATGATTTTAAATCGTGGCAGAAGTTTTGTTTCATGGCTCTTGCTGACTCCCCGTACTTTGAGCTTGCTGGTCGTCTGGTCAAGTGTGAATTTAGACCACTGAGTAAGTTGATTCCTTTTCCGATCTTGCTTGTATCAACTGCATATTAGATTGATTTGTTGTATTTTTGAAGGGAGATTCTCTACTTCACCTATTTCTGCTAAGATAATACGACTTTGGATGTGCTCCGCAACATGCCTCGTCTGGAGGTAGAAGATGTAGCTAGCCTTCTAATGTTGAGCGCAACGGTCCGTGGGCTTATTGGAACACGACTCTCACTGTGTATTGGGCGAAGAAACCAAAGCCTGAAAGCACGTCTGTTTCGCGAAATATGAAGCTTATCCTTCAAGGAGGGCATAGATAGATGAGGCGCTTCCATTTTCTGTGCATCAGAAGAGATCTTGTGCTTTATCTAGGTTCGTCCACAGGTATCTGGCCTCGTCTAATAGTCGTGATGTTGTCGGGCAAGAGCCTGATGAGACTGTTATTTCTGAGGGGTGTGATGCTCAAGTTGTGGCTTTTGTCTCTCTTCTTGACTTGGAGAGAGAATATATGCAAATGGTGTGCATGGAGGATGTTACCAAACTGAGCACCAAGCAGTGGAGTTTATGAATAAGATGCTGCTACATGCGGGCATGGAAGCTTCGAACATTCGTCTTTTTCAATAAGGGACTTCGAGTTTCACCTATCTCTGGATCATAAACCTGTTAAAGAGACGTCTGATCGTCGGCGTCATCTGTAAAGGTTTTCCTTCTTATCACCCGTATTGTGCTCCATCTCGTTCCCGTCCTCATATTCAACTGACGACAGGTCCAAGGAATAACTCGTTTCCCTCTTCCCCTACAGCTGGACCAGCACGTAAGAGAGAGCCTGATGTTGCGAGCAAAGATAAAGTTATTGATGAGGGCCATGATGAAGTAAAGATGGATAAGGCAAGTGCTGGAGTGATTTCGGCTCTGAACGACCTTCATCCGGATGCTCGTATCAGTTTGTTTGCTCCAGATGTAATAAGGATGAGCAACCAAGCTTGACATCAGAAGGTTGACATCTCTTACGTTACGAGGAAGCATATCATCAGGTGGAATGACTGGCTGACGAATTGTGCTTCAGAGCCAGTGGGAGAGATGCTAGGAGAGCGTTTGGATAAATGGCAGAAACACCTCGTGTTGGGGATGTTATATCTAAATCAAGTGGTCGCATCTGGAATTGAAGTCGATGCTGCTTATGAGAGGGTATATATCATGGAGATTCGCCTGTGAGATTTTGGTTGTGTAAGTCTGACTTGGGGGTCCTGACTTACATAACTTGCCTGTGAGATTCTGGGCGTGTAAGTCTGACTTGTGGGTCCTGACTTACTTAACTCGCTTGGCGGTCTGATTTCAGTGTCGGATTGATTGATCAAACTAATAATAGATTGATCAGCTTTAATGAACATCAGCGAAATAATAGTGGAGTTGATGCTTAGGGTTTTATGATAACACTATGTAGGCGCACTCCTTATTTTGTGGGCGCTCATGGCCTTTGTTGTTTGTTCCTTTGCGTGCGCTAGGCCGGATCTGGCAGAGCATAAGCTTGGGCTCATCAGTTGAGGAGCACATTTATAAAAAAATCTTTATAGATCAGCGTGTCGGGGATATAACACATTCTGCAAGACGATTCAATATCAATTACCCCCCCCCCCCCCCCCCACTTAATGTGGCTGCATGCAGGTCATTAATTCAAAACATGTTGACTTGTACAGTTGCTATTGGAACCATCGTTTTCTTGATTTCTCGTGTAGCATTTAATGTTGAAGTAACCATTTATTGACGCCTCTTTGTAGACCATTTTGCCTATATATTGGCTGGGTATTCTGCATTCAAGCACTTCAATGAAAATAGTAGAGCATGTTAATCAAATGCATCTTACTAGAGAGTTTGCTTTGGGTTTTCCAAAGGCTGAAGGAAGATCTCCCTTGCTGAAGTCTTCGAATGTTATGACATTTGCGCTAATGAGTCTTGATAAGACTTGCTATTATGCGGTGTTGCCTGATCTGGGTGGGCACTGGATTGATCTCATGAGATCTTGTAATATCTTTTTATATTTTGTAAAGAAAGTAAAGATTGTTCCTCAGGGGATAGGTATGTCTTCCATCCTCCGGTGCTCAAGGACTCTCTCATCCATTTACTGTTGTCGAGGTTTGGTCATCGCATCTAGTTTATGGTTGATGGGAGCGTTGGAGGTCGTGATTGTCATTCCTGGGGTGGCACTGCCTCACCACAGGCATTACACGTCTGAGAGTCGCCCTCGCTTCGCAGCATTGTGAAACCTTGATGATTCCATTGCTCGAGGACGTTATCGTCAGCTTTCTGTCGCTTCCTTCTGTTCCTCTTCATGAAGCAAACTGGCGGAGAAAAAAACTGAGGGAGTGCTCACAACCCTTTTTATGCATTTTGCTTGCCACATCCAAATCGTCTTCCTGGGGTGATTCGATGGAGCAATTAATTGAGCGCACTCTTTCGTCATCTGTCGTTGACGCTTTACTTTTTCCACCTTTTCTTCTGGAGGTGGATTAGCATATCAGAGTCTCTACCCTTGTTTCAGCGGATGGATGCTTACATCTGACTTAGATACTTATAGTGTATAAACTGATGTACTAATTGGTTAGCAAGCTTTGTAATAACCCTCATTGCAATCAATAAAATCTATTTTATTTCTGAAATGTGTCATGTACAAACAACTCTTCTACACTGAAATGAAAAACAAAAAACAAAAAACGAAATCAAAGCAACAAATAATTTAACTCCGAGCGTAGACTAAGCTAATACTGCCTTGAAGGAGGTGCAAGTGGTCCTGGCTCGGATTGGTGGTCTCTCTAGCGAAGTTTTTTTTTAAACCTAAAGAAGTTACTGAATAGTAAACTTCATGCTGACGGTCAGTTCCTTGCTTATTAATAGCTCTTGGAGTTGGTGCTCATTTGCTGAAGTATCGTTACTTAGCTCTTGGAGTTGATCGCCTCACTAGCTTTGACTTTCGGATCTCCACATAGTTGCTCCTTGGTTATTTGGGCTCCTCCGCCCTCATAGAGTAATTCAACAATTTAGCTGCTTCAGGGCTGCATAATGGCAGTCTCTTATTGTTGGCTGATCTCCTCAGATAGTCCTTTGAGCATGGTTGGCTGTATATTTTATGCATTGATGCAGGGTGGATACCACTGCTTTCATATGATGAAGCCACGACCTTCCTAGAATGATATTGTAGGTGGACGGGGCGTCAACTACCATGAACTCTTGGACAAGGTATTTTCGTAGCTGTGGCTCTCCTGCCACCACCATTAGATTGATTTTCCCGGTGGGAAAATATTTCTCTCTGTTGAATTTGACCATAGGGTAGTTGGCGGGCGTCAGGTCTTTCTCCTGTAGCTACATGTTGCAGAATGCATCGAGAAACATGACATTTAGTGAACTTCCAGTGTCCACCAAATCTCTCTTTACCTTTCATTTAGCGATAAGGACGGAAATGACCAGGGTGTCATTGTGAGGAGAATGTACCCCCTGGAAATCCCTCTTTGTAAACATCAGTGATGGGATTGGGCTGCAGACTCGTGCGTACTGCATTTGTAGGCCCTCATACTGAGATGGTGTCCACATCTCGGCCAGTGTCCTCTTATGGGACCTGTTTGATTGCTCTCCCTTGGGACCGACCTCGTGGAGAACGTAAATGACGCCAGGAGCTTCATTTTCGATCTCCTTAACAACATCCGCTCCTTCCTTTGTTCGACCTTGCCTCCTGTCCGAGCCTAGGAACTCATTGAGTTTGCCTTTCCTTATCCAGTACTCGACTTCTCCTCTGAGGTTTATGCAATCCTCAATATCATGTTTGCCTTCCTTGTGGTAGGAGCAATATTTGTTGTTGTCGCACCTAGCAGGGTCTCCTTGCTGCTTAGGTGGCCTCTTCAGCCCTTCCTAATCCTTGATGGAATCAAGGATGTCAGACCGAATGGTGTTGAAAGGGGTGACAAACTAAACCCGGTGTAATTCGAGGCCTTGTCCTGCCCAAGGCGACCCAAGTCGGTTTTGCCGTCTGTGCACTTCCTGTTGTTACTGTCATCGTCCTCTTTCTTCTTCCTCTATTTCTTATCTTTCGGAACAGAAGATTTCTTTTCTAACTCTGCCTCTCTTTTGGCGGACAACATTTCGTCCAGAGTTATGTATTTCTAGGCATCTTTGAGCAAGTCTATCATGTTGGCTAGGGGTCCAGAGTGAGGAAGTCATAGAGCTTGCCTCTTGTCAGACCCGAAGTAAAAGTCGTGATTATAGTGTCATCACTACCACCGTCGATGAGGGTCAACTCATCATTAAAACGAGTGACTTACTCTCTCAACGTCTCGTTCTGTTTTTGCTTTAGGGTCAGCAGATAATGCAGACCCCTCCTGAGCCATTGGCTGCCCACGAGGCGTGTAAGGAACACTTATGCCAATGTTCGAAATGAATCAATGGATTTTAGAGGAAAGCTGCGGAACCATGTCAGTGCCGACGTCTTCAGGCTTGCAGGGAATGATCGATACACTATTACATCAGACCCTTCTTTGAGCGCTATAACATGTTGGAAGTGGCGCAGGTGATTGGTCGGGTTTCCAGTCCCGTCGTAAAACTCCAACTTCAGTGGGTGTATTTCTTTGGCAGCAGTTCATCCATGATATGATCCATAAACTGGGGGATCGTGAGACTGAACAACATGTCTGAGTTTGTGGCCCCGTTGCGGAGGGGGTTGTGCGAGACATGCCTGTCAACTTTGGCCGTTGGGTTTCTATTGAACGCGGTTCCGCATCTTGTCCATTGAGAAGTTGTTGGGGCTGCGCGACTCACCTGAACATGCTTTTGGAATTTTCTGGGGAACAGTCCCTTCGCTGCTCACATTCTCCCTCTACAGGTGGAGGATTCCGTTGTTTGAAAGCCTCCAGCGTCTCTGTGATTTGTTGCATCTGTGTTGAAAGTAGGTCCACCCTTGGGTCTGCTGCGGCTGCCACCAACGCGGGAGTCTGAGGAGGTTCCTTTGGCGGTGGTGGAACTGGTGGCGCTCTGCCGATTTGAGCGTTCGAAGGCTCGACAACATCTCAATTGTTGCAAGACCTTGTCGTCACCATTTTGTTGATTATCTGAAAAATGTGGAATTATTGTTCTTTCTGAGGAACTTTGTCGTTCCCCACGGACAGCGCCAAACTGATGTGGTAAATTTCTGTTCTCCTTCCTTGCTGCTTACTTAGACCTGCACAGGTAGTAAACGTGAGCCAAGGACCACCGTGTGGTGGCCGATGACACTCCGATGCTTAAGTTAGATAAGGCTTAGGAAATGCTTAAAACTGTAAACTGGGTTGTATTGTGTTCCTCTAGTTCATCGACCTTATCTCCCTTTTATAGTGAAGGAGTCCTCATTCGGCTAGGCATTTGATGGCGTAGTTTAGGAAAACTGATCTTGCTGTGGAGATCCTTTCATGATTAGGAGTTGTCCATGTGGGATAGTTTCCTTACACAACTCGTGCTCCTAGATCTGCGGGAGAGGTTTCCCTTTCTGAGTGTTGTCCATGCAAGGAAGTTTCATTGCCCGACTTATACTCTAATATATGTTTCTTAGTCGGATCCAATGTGTTGTTGGCCTGCCCTTCTTGGATAGATCTCTCTTATACTTGCCTTAGAGGTCTTACGAGTATTGGGCCTAACTGGGTGATGTGTGGGCTTACTGGCTCATTGCAACTCGATCCCAACTGTCTGAATTATGCCAATAATGGTCTTAGTGTTGTTTGGGCCTCGCTAGATTGAGCGTGCAATCGGGTCTGCTTCGTTCTGTTGACGAGACTATCATGACACGTGTATGATGCTGATCAGATGACGGTTTGATGTATCATCAAGGAAAATGACGAATTGAAGTGCTACGATGAGTAATGAAGGATCTAGAACCAAAGATTGAGGGCATCATCATTTAGTGTATCTCACACTCGTCCTAGGAGATCTGTTGATAGTCATGCACGGTGCCCTAGGAGTGCAAAAGTCGGCCATTGTCAGGGCCACCGTTTTTCGGATGCACATCGTCCTCCATCAATGGGTTTGCGTCCACCATCGACCCAACATGCATTTGATATGTAAAACTTATCTCAAATAGAGATGGAGTTGGCAGTGGGTTGGAACTGCAAAATGGAGCAAATCCAACCATGTTATAGCTCAGTAGATCGAGTGTCTGAATCCCAAGAAGACATGGACGAGCCTTAGATGTAATTAAGATTTTTTTTTAGTTGATGGACATGATATTTGGACATTATATTTATATTATTTAAAGTTTAGACATTAATCCTTATTGGTAGTTACTATTTATAATATGATTATGTTATTTTATTTCATATACAACAAGTTATGTTCAAAATCAAAATGAAATTAAAAGTACAATTGAAATTTGTAAAAACTCCAAAGACCAAATGCATAAATAAACGTAAAAACACCAGGTCATGACATTTAGCTAAAATTGAAAATACAATTGTACTAAAATGCTAAAAGTAAAAGCTCAACACACTTAGTCATAAACAATAAGTGATAGAGCAACATCAACTTTAGCTTCAATGACCTTCAAACTGTTTTTGCGTTTTGAACTGTACTTCACCAATGCATCAAGTTGGAATCGACTAGTAGATGCATACCAACCAACACACTCACTATGTTCTTCGGCTATTCTACCTTAAGCAATTCTTGTCTCTATCGCAAGTCCTCTTCTAAAATAGATATTTATTGACGCAATGATGATATTGTTGTTGTAATATCATCAGTCTCCGTTTCCATTCTCGCACTATAAAACATCTTAAATTCTTTTGTGACCGTTTTAAACTTCTAGCAACTGAATTTGCTCAACGGAGTTTTTTTTTAACTCATTACACAATTCTTTTATATGATTTTCTTAAAAATGAACATCAAAACCAAATTATATAGTTTATCAATTTTTTCACATGGAAGGTACATACCGTCGATACATTGAGTATTAATCTTGAAATAGAAACATATGAAACCGTTGTGTAAAATAACTTGTTTTATTGTTTCTTTTGCCGCTTGTACATCGATATCCAATTCTTCAAGGATATAAAGATTGGGATCATGTGGATACTCATTTAAAAATTAGAGTAATGCGACTTCAGTTCTATCTAGATCATGACCAACAAGATTAGAATGCTATAAGATTAAAATAACTTTGATTTACATAACTTTTTCCACCAACCAGTTATGTAAATCTTGGAGATGCGCGAGGGGATGGGTAGTTACACTCCCACTGACGCGTTTCCTCACCCTTTAGAATTCCTGGCCCCAGAATATGTAAATTGCTATGATGCCAATCAGTCTCTTGGCCCAATAATAGAGTGGGTTTGACTGGATAGCTGACACACCGACACAAGTCAGAAAACTGCAAATAAGACAAGCGCAAAGAAAGAGAGAGAGAGAACGACGGGGGAGGTGAGATCTAAAATCCATACTCAAGAGGTGAAGGCTGACTTGAAAAGAAAAGCGAAAAGAAGATATTTCATTTCAATCTTTGGCCTGTGAAACTCGAGAGCTAGAGAGGGAGACTTCATCTGTCACTTGTTTATTATGTAAGTTGGTTCTCAACCTATCACTTTTATGAGATTCCAATCTCTTTATGTTATCTCTTCACAATTGGTTGTGGCTAGTGTTGTTGTTTGTTTAGTAATCTCAAGTATTGTTCCTGATTGATTGATCGAGAAAATTGGATTGATTGGGTTATAGGCTTTTCATTATGTCGGTGATTGGCAAAGATTAATGGAAAAAAATGGTATTTTTATTCTTAATTTGATACTAATTCATCGAGATTTTAGCTGTATGAGCTGCATTTCTCTTGAAACTAAGTTTGTATTAGTTTGTTTTCATGTTCAGCAGTGAGTTTCTTTTTCGCATAGAGTAATGGATTGTGGAATGAAATAATGAAGTTAAAGATTGGAAATGGGTTCAGTTTACATACAACAGGGCTGGGCATTTCAGACCGGAAAATCGGATTGAACCGGAAACTGGACCCATCGGGCCGGTCCGATCGGTCTTGTTCTCGAATCCATTTCCCAAATCCCTTTAGTTACCTGTCCAGCCCGAGTATTTTTCAAAAAGGGTTTTTTTGAGTTTGACACTCATTCGTTTATAGCTATTAGAGTTTGACACTTGTTTTGAAACTGATTGAGTTTAACACTCATTTTATGACAGAACTGTTAATTCCACGTCATTAATTGGTCAAAATTAATTTTTTGACCATTTTGCCCGGTCAAGGCTCAACTATTATTATTTGGTCCCTATTTACCTTGCACGTGGTTTTTAGTAGATGGGCATTTGTGTATGTAAAAAAAGTTAATTACAAAATTGTCCTTCCTCATCTCACAAACCCTCTCTTTGTACTCTCTCGTTTTCTTATCCTTCTCTCCTCTTTTCTCTCCCTTATAAACCCTCTCTCTGTAATCTCTTCTCTCCGCCTCTCATCTCACTCATTTTTCACCCCTAATTCGCTCAGCTTCGCCAAAGAAATCAACCCCAATTGCCATTACCCTTCCCTCACTCTGATTTAACCCACCACAACCATCTCCCCCTCCATTTCTTCGTAGCAGCTGGCTATACCTAACGAAACCCGTCCTTGACAAGATTGGCAGTGCCATTGAGAACACCCACCTATTGGATTTCGCTCTTTGACTTTGACTCTGATCCAGTTTCGACATCTGGCAGTACTTCTCTCCTCTGCTACTACCACTTTCACGGTATCTCTGGCAGCTGCTTTGCCGTGAAAAAAGAGCCATCACCCACTACCGGAAAATTGCTCTTTGTCCGGCTTAACATGATCTGTTCCCGAACGTCTTCCAGTAATCTCAGAGTGAACCTATCACACTTCTCTCCTGGTTGGATAAAGGAGCGTCCCATTGAGTGAGATCTTAGAAACTTGCCACCAGTGATTCTTGGCCTAGTTGATGATTTGGATCTGGCAAGACGATTTTGGATCGGAATTGAACTTGGGTTTATGTAAACTTCTGGTTGTGGCAGATGTGGTTGTTCCACTGTTGTTGTTGCCGCTTGTGTTTGAGTTTCTTGTTCGTCTTTAGCAGCTACACTTACTGAGACGTCATTTTCATTTTCTTTGTAATCTGAACAAGTGTTGGTGTTGGTGGAATTAGGAGTGAGATTAGCTTGGCAAACTGGGCAAGTAATAAGGGAAACTAACCAAGCGTCAATGCACTCAGGATGGAAAACATGATCGCATTTAGGAAGCAATCGAAGGGTTTCATCATCTTTGAATTCATTTAAACACACAACGCACTCTAGTGCTCCTTTGCCAATCTATTACTGAAATTTTATGGTGAGCAGATTGTGCTTTCAGAAGTAGCTTTCATTCTCTCATCTTTCAGTAGTTATTTGCTTAAAAGTGAATCATCATCAATGGGTTCCTTATCATCAAGCATTGCTTTCACCATTTTGATCAGTTTGTTTTTTGTATTCAAGGTGCCAAGCGAAACACAACTATCATCTACATTCTATGATATAGATATGGTGGCACTCTCAGGTGCACATACAATAGGCCAAGCCACGTGTGACTTTCCGTGGTATAATTTATAGCAACAATTTAAACATTGATACTGGCTTTAGGAGCACTAGAAGGCGTGGTTGTCCTGCCACTGGTGGGGATAGAATAATAATCAATTTAAGTTTTTTTATTTTTAGCCTTGACCAAGGTAAAGGCAAAATGGTTCAAAAATTAATTTTGACCAATCAATGACGTGGACTTAACGGTTCCGTCATAAAATGAGTGTTAAACTCAATAAATTTTCAAAACGAGTGCGAAACTCTAAAAGCTATAAACTAATGAGTGTCAAGCTAAAACAAACCCTAAAAAACTAATTAATTTTTATGTTAATGACAAATTCACTCAAATTCCCCCAAAATTCTCAGAGTTAGCGTCCACCTTCTCCTCAGCCATACTCCACCTTGTCTTCTACTACACCAACTGCCATTGCAACCTCATAGCAGATGAAGACATGGCAATTGCCGATTGCTAACGTACGCTCCTGGAGAGATGCGCACACAGCTTGGCAGTTGATGAGGAAATCTTGCATTTAGTGTGTGGGAAAGTAGAGAAATTTGGGACTTAAGGGAAGCTCAAATGAGTCTTGTAAAGGGTGACTGAGCTTGTTTTCTTTCATCGATGCACTGCTCAAATGTAAAGAAGATGATTGGTGCGCGCAAAAGAACTAACAGTTGGTTCAAGAAGAAGAAGGGGGCTTTGCATATAAACATTCACCCCAGCTTTCAACTAAAAACCACCCCGTGGTGAAAAGAGAGAAAATAACATGGGGCGTCAATGACATATTTGCATATAGCGAGCAAGCTAACAAACTCCGATCACAATTCACAGACCATACCTGAATCTCATCCATGGCAATGGGTTTTAGGTCTTCATAATCTTCTAGTCGTCTTCTTCTCCTCTTGGAGAGTATTAGTCTGCCCTAATTCATTTTTGTTTTTGTCGTCTTGAATGTGTTGTTCATCTTGATAAGTGTCTACTGTGGCTGCTTTGATGCTTCGATGGTGGTGGCTACTGTGGCTGTAAGGAAGAAAGCAAAGGTTAGGGGGCAGTAAGAAGAAACCCAATTTATGGACCAGAGACCGAGACTGGCTCGGCTCAGCTTGAAATTTTGGTTAACCGGTCTCACCCGATCCAGGCTCGATCCTTGAAAATAAAAAATTTTAATGGCAGGTCCTGTTTTTGGTTTGGGCTATTCGAGCCGGTTAACCAGATGGGCCCAACCCAGTCCTAACATATAGTGTTTTCACCATATTCACTCCTCTAGAATTTGGGCTATCCATGGGGATTAGACGATGATTTATCAATTCTTAGTGAAAACAGATGGGACCTTTTGTACCTTAGGTTTTGGAAAATCACAAAAAAATAAAAATAAAATAAAAAAAATGTGAAGAGTGAAAAAGTTCTCCACCTTGAGGGTTGAAGATGACCAAGTATTTTGGCAAACATTTTCTTTGTAACAAAACCAAGTGGATAGAGGTATTTATCAACAGTGTGCCCTCTCTATGTATCTAAATTCAGTGATATCAGGTCAACTACTTGTGCTGGACGTGTTTTTTTGGCCCAATTATCGATCCTCAGTTGTTCTTGCAACCACTTATTTTTCTGCTTGTGGCCAACTAAGATGGTTCCAGGGAGTGATGCATTTGTTCTAGGTTATTTTGATTAATGATATAATTATTAATTGTAATCTTTTGGTGTGGGTATTTAGTGTTATTGGGTGCAGTAGATTCAGATCTTTTGTCTCACGATTTTATTGGCCTAAAACAAGGGGTTCATTCACCCAATTACTTTACTTTTACGTCCTTTCTTGTTCCAGTTTGTTGAGTTTTTATATCCTTGCCGACTTTCTCAATCTATGTATTTCAATCAGGTTATAACATTTTAATCCTAATACCTGTTGATCTTGTTGATCTCTCTTTGCTATTGCCATGGATCTTACGTGTTTTGGACCATTTCAATACCATTATTGTCACGCCCCGATTTTTGAACAACATAAATAAATAAATTGTCCAAAAACCAAGGCATGACAGGAACACATTAAATGATACAGTCATAAGGCAGAAAACAAACTAATAAGCTTCCTCAATATTCTTCTCCACAGCGAATAAATGAAAATTACAATAATCAATTCCCCAAATAGGTATCTGACAAAACTGAGCATTTATATCTAACCCCTACATCTGATTACCTAGGAATAATA
The DNA here is from genome assembly GCA_963556465.1 of Berberis vulgaris. Taxonomy (NCBI): domain Eukaryota; kingdom Viridiplantae; phylum Streptophyta; class Magnoliopsida; order Ranunculales; family Berberidaceae; genus Berberis; species Berberis vulgaris. The sequence goes on from OY747126.1 coordinate 29,698,564, forward strand.
ATAATAAAGATTAACAAAAAAAAACGTGTCGACTCCTCAGCTATCGCCACGCAGCTACTATCCTTCCTTACGCTCCAATTAACCCTGATAGTTCTCTGGGGCTACGCTTATTAAGAACGTACCCAAATTTGTAAAACAATACAAAATCAGGGTCAGTAAAATCATACTGGTGTGAGCAAACTTACAAATCAAGACAATTAAATATAAAATGATTAAATGCAAATTTCACCTTAAGGAAGACAGGTAGTTATCATTCGAGATTCGAATGAGCTGTTAGTTTCTTCCCTCAAGGCTAACCTAGTACAAGCTAAAATAATCTATACACAATTTCATGGCATGCTCAATTCGATGGTTTTATTTAATTATTTAATTTTGTTTTCTAATTCTTGGCTTTTTTTCCACAATTGCACTCTCCTCCTGTGCCGAACACACCACACCCAAGTGTGACTCCCCTGCCATCGAAGCCACTCGGAGCGTACATTACCCAAGTGGGGTGCCACCTCGAGTGTCATGTCATCTCACCCGAAGTTCGATACCTGGCAAGTATTTTCCTAAATCTACACATACAATCGAACTCGCATGGAACGGTGCACCGATATGCAAGCAAGTCTGCATACCCATAATAATATCACACGTATACCAGCAAGTCTGTAATATCACACATATACAAGCAAGTCTGTATACAAAATATTATTTTTTTTTCTTTTTTCGGAGTTGTGGAAAAAAAACATTTACTAAGTATTGATATTTGTTAATATAGTAACTATAAAAAATGAATAATAGCACATGAAAAAACATTGCAACTAACAAAAGTGAGAAAATGTCATCTGATCTTCCTTATACATGTTAGTGATTAATAGCTTACCATTTAGAATGTAGATACTAAGGTGATAAAATAAAACCAACTTTTCTTTTCCTAATTTACAAAGATCCACTGAATACTCAATATCAGATCCATCCTTTAATCTCACTGTGTTATACGTACCACTCATCAAGAAATAAAAAAAATAAAAATAAAAATAAAGCTTTGACTGAGTGTTGGGTCCAAACACACAAACCATCAATTCCTGCAGGTGCAAGGAAGTTACATCCTATTTGTTTATTTAGCTACTATCATATTCAAAGAATTCATCATTCTCTACCCATTACACCTCATTCTACTTGCTTCCAAATGTCATACAGTCAGGACGAAAATAAAATTAACTCCCACCAAAAATAAAATTGTTCCATCACAGACTGACAGCTAACATGGAACCATAATGATGTAACTGAAAATCTCTACTTCCATACACTACTTCTCACACATGATTCAACATGATGTCACCAAGATGTCGACACTACTTCTCAACATGATGTAAACATCACACCCAATAAAGAAAGAAAAAAAAAACGAAAAGAAAAAAAATGAAAAGAACGAATTTCACAAAAACATGTCCCTATCAATAGCAAACATCAACATGTCCCCATCACATTCGACAAATCCCTCAACATGTTCCCACCACATTCAACAAACCCATCAACATGTCCCTATCCACAGCAAACAGTAAAAATCGATTTTACAAAAAACGATTTCACAGATTTCAAGCCATGTCATTTAGAGAAACAATGAAGGGAATTGAGTTGTACTCACCAAAGTTTTTCCTTTGCAAGATCCCAAAGTCCTTTCCGTGCCTCCCATTTTTCAACGCAAGCTTTTTTTTTCTTCTCTTTTGTGTGTATGCAAAGAGAGAAAAAAAACTAGGGTTTATCTTTAAATGAAGAATTTAGGGTTTCATTAGCTAAACACACCCATCCCTTGTCTCTTACCCACCACCATCCTAAACCTAAGTTTGAAATTAAAAATCATAAACTGTTATTACTTGTAATTATTATCAATTAATAATTACTACCACTAAATATTATTAACTTCTAAAATAATGAAAGTATATTGGTAAGTAAATTGGGCTGGTATTACAATATACACACCTTAAAAGAATCTCGTCCCGAGATTCTATAGGATAAGGATTAGGCGAATAATTCTGGGTGCATACGCTTTACTTTGTCCTCCAACTCCCAGGTAACATCGTTCTCCTTTTCACTCCACTGAACTTTGACCAAGTTGACTTTCTTACGTCGTAGTTGCTTCACGTCACGATCAATTATCCTCACCGGCCCAACTGTATAGGTCAAATCCTCATTCAGTTCAATAGTTGTAGGTTGAACAATATGAGTCGGATCTTTTACACATTTTCTCAGCATCGAGACGTGAAAGACATCATGGATCATCGACAAACTGGGCGGCAACGCAAGCTTGTAAGCTAAGTGACCAACACATTCGACAATCTCGAATGGCCCAATATACCGCGGGCTCAACTTCCCTTTCTTGCCAAATCTCATCACACCTCGCATGGGAGACACCTTGAGAAAAACTAAATCACCAAACACTACACTCTTGCGCTTTTGATCTGCATAGCTTTTCTGTCTACTCTGAGCAGTTTTTATCTTTCCTCGAATAATCTCAATCTTCCCTGCAGTCTCCCTAACAATCTCTGGTCCCAACAATACTGTATCACCTACCTCTGCCCAACAACTAAGAGATCTACAAGGCCTACCATACAAAGCCTCAAAAGGTGCCATGCCAATGCTCGATTGGTAACTATTATTGTACGAAAACTCCACCAACGGTAAGTGATCCTCTCAACTACCACCAAGCTCGCAACATATCCTCTAAAATTTGATTTACCCGCTCAGTCTGTGGATGGTACGCAATGCTCATAGCCAAGGTAGTTCCCATAGTACGTTGGAAACTTTCCCAAAATGCCGATGTAAACAATGGATCTCTATCTGACACAATGGTAATAGGAACACCATGCAACCTTACCACTTCTCGGATATACCTATAGCACGTCAGTATTACGAGATGCACCAATGGAGATAAAATGTGCACACTTAGTCAAACGGTCAACAATAACCCAAATTGACTCATTACCCCTCCGAGATCTAGGTAAACCATCAACAAAATCCATCGAAATGTGTTTCCACTTCCACATGGGTATTTTTAGAGGCTGCAATAAATTAGACGACCTCTAGTGTTCCACTTTCACTTACTGACATGTGAAACAGTGAGAGACATTCCCCAACATCTCGTTTCAAGTCTTCCCACCAAAAACTTCTTCTCAAATCATGATACATCTTCGTACCCCCTGGATGAATAGTAAATTTAGAACGATGAGCTTCATCCATAATCTCCTTTTTTTAAAGCCGAAATATCTGGTACGCAAAGTCTACCATGGAATCGCAATCCTCCCTCTATGTCAACTGACCAATCAGTAGGGCAATCATCTAACGTATCAATTATCAAATCATTTATTTTGTTCATGAGAAATGGGTCAGTGTGCTGTACTGAAATGATCCGAGTAATCAGGATAGGTTTCACTGTCAAACTACAAACATAAGCTCCTCTAATATGCGGAACAGTCAAAACATCATGAGCTGCAATAACCTCGAGAATCTTTCACTCTTGCACTGTAAGAGCGGTCAACACACTATGTTGTCTGCTAAGGGCATCCGCCACCACATTACCTTTGCCTGGATGGTAAAGGATTTCAAAATCATAACTACTAATAAACTCCATCCACCTTTGCTGCCTCATATTTAAATCCCGTTGTGAAAATAGATACTTTAAGCTTTTGTGGTCAGTATACAACTCAAATTTCTCTCCATACAAATAATGCCTCCATATTTTTAAAGCAAAAACCACTGCTGCTAATTCCAAATCATGCGTGGCATATCGCCTCTCATGTGGCTTTAACTGCCTAGAAGTGTATGAAACTACTTTCTGATCTTGCACCAAAACACATCTCAAGAATAACATGAAAATTCTCAAAATTCATAACTATCAAATCCGCAACAAGTTTTCGACCCATTAAAGAGATCTCAAAATTTCTACGTTGCTCAGATAATGTGACAGTGCCTCCTATGGGTGTCTCAACACATAAATATTTGATAAGTGGCATAGTTTTAAGATTTTCTTTTTCTACCATTCGACGAGAAATAAAAGAATGGGAAGCACCAGAATCAAATAATATTCGCAAGGGAAACTGAGTGGTGATGGTACCTTCAACATTCTCTTGCCCTGGTAGAACCGCAAATGCACATGCTGGAGCTGGTGGGGCCTGCCTACCCTGTGGAGCGCCTCGCCAACTGGGACAATCACGAATGAGATGCCCTGGTCGGTTACATTTGTAGCATAACCTATTAGTGGGAGCCTGCCCTCGTGGTGCTGCAGGTGCCCGAGGTCGAGGATCATATGGTCGAGGTTGCTGATATGGACCTTGTGGGCCCTGATTCTGAAATGCCGATCTCTGCCACTGCTGCCCTTGGGGCCTGAAGCCACCCTACGGCCTGAAACCTCTCTGTGACTCAATTCCTCCCTGGGGCCTCTGCTGGAACTGACCTCCAGATTGGAACCTCGGCTGATACTGAAATCCAGGTCCTCGCTGATTCTGATCATAAGGCTTATACCTGTTCTGATCTCGATTCCCAGATGAACGCGAGTTTCTAGACGACTCACTTCCCCTGCTCTTCTCCCTAGCCTCTCGAAAAACGGCGTCTTGCTCTTCAAACTTGAGAGCTAAGTCTAAAACTCTGTCAAATGATTATTTATCAAAGGGTAAAAGCGACTTTGATATAAAATGACCCAAACCCCTGATAAACTTCTGATTCTTCTTGGCAGTAGTATCAACCAAGTACGGAGCATACCGAGTCAACTCGTTGAATTTTGTCACATACTGGGTCACTGACTTTGTACCTTGCGTCAAACTAAAGAACTCTGCAGCTAGCTGAGATTTCACGGCTTTATGTACAAACTGACAGTCAAATTTGGACTTGAAAGTTTCCCAAGTCATAACAGTCGTATCCATGCTCTCCTCCACAGAATCCCACCAATACCTGAAATTACCATCCAAGTTATGAGCAGCTAATTCTTGTTTTTGTACCTCAGTCATCTTCATCCTATTGAATACGGTTTCACACTTGCGAATCCACTTCTCAGCTGCAATAGGGCCAGTCTTTCCATTAAACCTCTGACCGCCTAAATTTTCAAACTCCTTATTTCTCCTGGCAAACGAGTCACCATGACTATCCTGATGGTTGTTCTGCACACCCTGCAAAAGTTGCGTCATCATGGTCCCCACGTCCACCTGAACTAAGTTAGGATTTTCCCCTTGATCATTCGAACCATTTGGGCCATTAGTGTTATTCCGCCCGTTATCACCATTATGTCCATTGGCACCATTCGATCGGGTATTTGCCATTACCTTCAAGCGAAAATAAATACCCGTTAATACTTAATAATCCAAACGTTCATAATCCCATTTCCACACTTTCGAGGATCACCTAGACCTACTCTAGATCTAGGCTAACAAAATGCTCTAATACCAAAATGTCACGCCCCGATTTTTGAACAACATAAATAAATAGATTGTCAAAAAACCAAGGCATGACAGGAACACATTAAATGGTACAGTCATAAGGCAGAAAACAAATTAATAAGCTTCCTCAATATTCTTTCACTAAAAATGAGGTCCACAACGAATAAATGAAAATTACAATAATCAATTCCCCAAATAGGTATCTAACAAAACTGAGCATTTATATCTAAACCCTACATCTGATTACCTAGGAATAATAATAATAAAGATCTAACAAAAAAAAATGTGTCGACTCCTCAGCTATCGCCACGTAGCTACTATCCTTCCTTACGCTCCAATTCACCCTGATAGTTCTCTGGGGCTACGCTCATTAAGAACGTACCCAAATTTGTAAAGCAATACAAAATCTGGGTCAGTATAATCATACTGGTATGAGCAAACTTACAAATCAAGACAATTAAATATAAAAGGACAAAATGCAAATTTCACCTTAAGGAAGACAGGTAGTTCTCATTCGAGATTCGAATGAGCTGTTAGTTTTTTCCCTCAAGGCTAACCTAGTACAAGTTAAAATAATCTATACACAATTTCATGGCATGCTCAATTCGATGGTTTTATTTAATTATTTAATTTTGTTTTCTAATTCTTGGCTTCTTTTCCACAATCGCATTCTCCTCCTGTGCCGAACACACCTCACCCAAGTGTGCCTCCCTTGCCATCGAAGCCACTCGGAGCGTACATGACCCAAGTGGGGAGCTACCACGAGTGTCATGTCATCTCACTCGAAGTTTGATACCTGGCAAGTATTTTTCTAAATCTACACATATAACCGAACTCGCATGAAACGGTGCACCGATATGCAAGCAAGTCTGCATACTCATAATAATATCACACGTATACAAGAAAGTCTGTATACAAAATAATATATATATATATATTTTTTTTCGGAGTTGTGGAAAAAGAACATTTACCAAGTATTGATATTTGTTAATATAGTAACTATAAAAAATGAATAATAGCACATGAAAAAACATTGCAACTAACAAAAGTGAGAAAATGTCATCTGATCTTCCTTATACATGTTAGTGATTAATAGCTTACCATTTAGAATGTAGATACTAAGGTGATAAAATAAAACCAACTTTTCTTTTCCTAATTTACAAAGTTCCACTGAATACTCAATATCAGATCCATCGTTTAATCTCACTGTGTTATATATACCACTCATCAAGAAATTAAAAAAAATAAAAATAAAGCTTTGACTGAGTGTTGCTTCCAAACACACAAACCATCAATTCCTGCAGGTGCAAGGAAGTTACATCCTATTTGTTTATTTAGCTACTATCATATTCAAAGAATTCATCATTCTCTACCCATTACACCTCATTCTACTTGCTTCCAAATGTCATACAATCAGGACGGAAATAAAATTAACTCCCACCAAAAATACAATTGTTCCATCACAGACTAACAACCACAGCTAACATGGAACCATAATGATGTAACTGGAAATCTCTACTTCCATCCACTACTTATCACACATGATTCAACATGATGTCACCAAGATGTCAACACTACTTCTCAACATGATGTAAACATCACACCCAATAAAGAAAAAAAAAAAAAAACGAAAAAAAAAATGAAAAGAACGAATTTCACAAAAACATGTCCCTATCAATAGCAAACATCAACATGTCCCCATCACATTCAACAAATCCCTCAACATGTCCCCACCACATTCAACAAATCCATCAACATGTCCCTATCCACAGCAAACAGTAAAAATCGATTTTACAAAAAACGATTTCACAGATTTCAAGCCATGCTATTTAGAGAAACAATGAAGGGAATAGAGTTGTACTCACCAAAGTTTTTCCTTTGCAAGATCCCAAAGTCCTTTCCGTGCCTCCCACTTTTCAACGCAAGCTTTTTTCTTTTCGTTTTTCTTCTGTTTTGTGTGTATGCAAAGAGAGAAAAATTAAAAACAAAACTGGGGTTTATCTTTAAATGAAGAATTTAGGGTTTCATTAGCTAAACATACCCATCCCTTATCTCTTACCCACCACCAACCTAAACCTAAGTTTGAAATTAAAAATCATAAACTATTATTACTTGTAATTATTATCAATTAATAATTACTATCAATAAATATTATTAACTTCTAAAATAATGAAAGTATATTGGTAAGTGAATTGGGCGGGTATTACAATTATGTTGAATCTGTTCAATTTAGTTACTTAAGTTTTGGACCAGAGTTCAAAATTATTTTGTCCATTGATTTTTTTTCCCATCTTCATGGTTGTTTCCGTGTGTATGGCGGCTGAGATATCACCAGAAGTGCCACTTGTGAACTTGGGATGTCTCGTCTACGTAGGCTACTTGGCATCCTATAACAAAGTTTTCTGTGAACTGAAACCTTGGTTGTACTTGTGGTATTCACTCAACATCCTCTTCATAATAGTGAGTATCTCACGCTAGCTTTTGTTGTGGGGTTAACAAGAATTGGTTAGTCGATACTACACTGATGATTTTGTTTTTCTATGGGTTATTTTGATTTTGGGTTCCATTTGATTTATGGTAATAGACTTTGGGGCCATTTTAAAAACTAATTTTTGGGGGGTCCAAAATAGCAAAGTCAATCCAATTGACTCGTCTCGACCCACCATTTTACAAATAAACCTAAAAGTGTCCTTTCATTGAACCCATTGTACCACTTCATCTTCTCCAAACACCCCATGCGATTGAACCACCCACCCCACCATCTTCTCCAGCTCCCCTCTTCCCTGTTCTCCTAATCTCTGCAATTGAACACACCCACCCCCCTCCAACAGACCAACATTCCCAGAATTTAACCTTTAGCCTGACACAGGCATCATATACTAGGGAAGTCTACTCCCAGGATTTTCAGAAAGAAAATTTGATCATCCATGGCAGGTGAAATAACTGGATAGTTAAAAAGCATAATATAACCCATTTAAAGCACAATGAAAGATCCAGTCTTGCTTGATTCTTTGCCTATATATCCCATTTGCAAAATCAGAGTAGGGATCCTGAGGATCTGATTGTTCTTGGATTCTAGTTCTTGCTTTTCTTCTACTGCTGATCCCAGGCTCATGAACCCAAGTTGCCATTTGGGTATCTTTGTTGGTTTACAATTATCTCTTTCCCTTTAGAAACTACCCATACCCGCAGCCCTTATACATTTTTACCCCTGATTGCATTTCACAACCTCAACACTGATATAACTGGTTAAATTGCCATTCTTTGAAACATTGGCTACATCTCATCTATGCAGTTAAAACGGATAACGAACCCATAACGGTCTAAGAGCGTTACAGGTATATCGGATTATATCGGGATATATCGGTATGTAATAAAATATATATTTTAAATATATTTTTATACCTCCAATAAGTATTTATGATTTAATGTATTAGTTAAAAATGTAAATCACTAAACATAATTTGAAACTAATGTTACTTTACTGTCAATCAAGTTTCAATGCTCATTAATTCATGTCATTACACATTGCTCTTATTTCTTTCAGGTAAACAAACACTTAAAAAAGAAGGGAAGCTTACAGAGATCCCAGAATCAGCCGCATGGCATAATCCATCTACACTATCAAATACACTCAATAAATTTCAGTTGAACAAGAAGAAGAAATTGATAAAACTGAAAACTGATGAAATTGGAAACTGATTAAATTGATGAAATTACAGAAATTGAACAATAGAAGAAGAAGAAATTGATGAAACTAGAGTTTGAATTTTATGAAACTGGCGATTCGGAAATTGATGAAATTGAATGGAAGGGAACTTACAGGTCAGAGGTTTGGAACTGCAAAATTACAGGTCAGTCCTCCTCGTCTTGTTCTTCTTATTTTTCTTCTTCCACAATATTGAACCCAACAGTCAATCGAACCCAACCCATCAGTCGATCGAACCCACCAGTTCATCAAACCCACAATATCGAACCCAATCCACCAGTCGATCGATCCCACCAATCGATCGAACCTAATAGTTGATTGAACCCACAACATCGAACCCAACAGTCAGATCTGAAGTCTTCTTCTCTGAGATCCGAAATCTGAAATCAGATCTGAAGTCTGATTCTTCTTCTTCTCTGAGATCGCACAAGCCGGAGTTCCTTCTTCTCTGAGTCTTCATCAGTTCAAACCCAACAGTCAGATCGATCGATCGAACCCTTTTTCTTCTTCCACAGTATCGAACCCAACAGTAAGATCTCAAGTCTTCTTTGTCTTCTTCAGTTCGATCGCACAGATACTTGAAGTCTTCTTCAATTTCTTCTTCTTTTTCCTTCGTTTTCTTCTTTGTCTTCTCTTAGATCGATTTGAAATCTATTTAGATCTGAAAGAAGAAACAAAACGTCTAAATTTTTTTTTTTTTTTTTACGTATGTAACAAAAGGTATAACGCTGTTACAACTTATACCGTTATATTCATAACGGCCGCGATATTAGAGATATACCGGCTGCCGTTACGACCTACCGTTAAATCTAACCGGTAAATTTTTTAAGTCCGTTACACATTATAGCGGAGTTATATTGGAGTTATAACTCCGTTTTAACTACACAGCATCTCATATCCTCACAACCTCCATCCATTCTCAGCTCCAATCATCCTGCCCCTTATTCGGCTTTGATCATCCTCACCCATCGTTTGATTCTTGATCTCCGGGCGGCAACTGACCCCGGCCTTTTCTCAGTTTCTCAATCCATTGAGCATTATCCTTTGATCATCCTCCCCCAACTTAACCCATCCTAATCGACCTTTGCTTACAATTTTGTTCCTTTCATCTCGTTTATTTATGTTCTTTTGGGTTTCTCAATGGATCATCTTCAGTTTTTGTGTTAGTTTTGATTTTGCAATTAGATCTATATGTTATTTATTGAAGACGGATGTCTCGTATGCTTAACGATTGTTCATCATTTTGGATGTTCTCCAATTATTAGTATACATTCTTAACTGGCACCTTGATTGTTAAGAATGTTGTTTGCTGTTTGATTGAAGCGCCTCGACTGCAATCATTCCAACAAATTTTGCACGCCACAATTGCTAGCTTCATGTTTGGAGTGGGGTTGGGTGTGTTCAATTACAGAGATTGGGAAAAGAGGGGGAGGGGCTGGAGAAGATGGTGGCGTGGGTGGTTCAATTGCAGGGGGTGTTTGGAGAAGATGAAGTTCTAAAACCATTGTTAGTTTCAATATTTTATTTTTATGGCGCATGTTTATATTCACGTTCCCTTTATACTTGGGCGTGTATCTCCTCTTGGTGCTTCAAATTTTGTTTTGATTTCAAAGTTTCTCCTTATCTTACAGAAATTGCAGCTGTTGGAATTACCATAATGAACATCGTTCATCTCCTCCACCAACTTCATAATTCCTTACCAATTTTATTGATTTGTTTATAAGCATTATGTGGAAACTATGCATTCACATTTGAGAAAGGGAAATAAACCATATTCAAATTTACTGTTCTCACCGAGTGTGTATCCCTCATGACAGTTTGCTTCGTATCTGACACGTACAGCAAGCTTTGGAGCTAGAGCTTCGACTTGTTAGGCCCTGCATTCAAAATTAAGAATCATGGTTCAGAAACTTGAACATATCAAGGGTGGTGGTGGCTCGATCAGGGTGGGGACAACCGGGACGATTGGATCCTTGATGACAAAAGAGTTGGATACCATGAGATGCACATCACAAAAACCTATATCTACCCAAAGAAATCCTTCAACGGTCGCAGTTTCCTGTGGCGATGTTTCAAGTCCAAAGAAACTAAAGCCTAGAAAAATGACAGAGGATTTAAGCAGTGGTGGCAGCAGCAGTAGCAGCAACAGAAGCATTAACTGTAGATACCCAGAATGTACTAAGAAAACAGGATACAACATCAGTAAGAAAGCCCTCCATGCCCCAATGCTTGGCGCTGACGACGCTTATATACAGACTACACCTAACAGAGGGAAAGCTAACAAAAGATCTAACTTTGTTGAGATTGTGGACATAAAATGCGGACACCCTGACAAATGGTCCAGCCCATTCGCCAATCGTTTCAAGAAGCTTAGTTTCTCTAGACTCTCAGAAACCATCAACTAACCCTGTAACTTCTTGGCATCAGTTTTCAGATTCCTGTAATTGAACCCAGGAAACCCAGCTGGTCGATTGGTCTCAGCAACTTCTACAAATGAACACATGTTTGGCCACCACCGCCACCTTTTTTTCTTCTTCTTAGAAGTCACAACTACAAGCCCAAACCTTGTTCTTGAACTGTTACTTCTGGGAGCAATGGTTGGCATCTGTGACTGGGATTTATTAGAAGTGGAAGCAACAGTTCCCATCTGTGTTTGGGCTTTCTCTGGGGTTTCATTGCAGTTCGATTCAAGTTTCCTGAAGTACTGTATTTCCTGCATAATAAGGGATCCAACAGTGGCTCGGGTACCTACCTCATCTGGAGTGGTGTCTTCCATTTTCTCAGGAAAATCTATAGCTGTGGTGGGAAAGGTTTTATATATAGATTTTTGTTTGGATATTTGGTAGAGAATTGTGCGTGAGCAGAAGAATATTGTGTCCTTGTATTGGTGTCGGGTAATGGAAAGTGGAGAAGATGGTGGTGGGATAGAGATTGCTTTGAGTTTGGGACAGTTCTACTTCTTCCTCTACCTAGGCATTAATGCTTTACCTCATTTACTTTATTGTAAGTGAACAACATGGAGTGTTGCAGTATTGTGACATGTGAAGATTGATGGTGATAAAAATATTGTCTTGAACTTATAGTCTTGAACAAAATCATGATTTTGTGTGTGAGTTTGATAGGTTTTACTAAAAACTTAAGTATATTTTTCATGATTACCGGAAACAGTTTTCTTAGGGGGAAGGTCGGAAAAAATCATCATGAAAATGAAGAGAATCAAGCTAGTCTAGAAAACATTTTTCCTGCTTATGTGGCTAATCAAACACTTGAAAATAGAATTTTACCTGAAAAATTATTTTCCAACCACAATTGCAGTTTTCCTCAGGAAAAAGAAAATATTTTGCCTCGACGCGCATGTTAAAGGTGTTTTGATTGTCTAAATTTTTTGTGAAAAATTTTCACGAACATCTCAATTGTGTAGCAAAACCATCACAAAAACCATGTTTGTTTCCTTTTCCACAAGCTCTATTCTTTGCCTCCTCTCAAATCGGCTTTCTGCTTTGGAAGAAAATTAAAAAGGGAAAATGATCTAGAAGTCCTACTTTTTTGGTTTTTGGTCATTTAAGTCCTAAATCACTTAACCCTCATGTAAAATAACTTTTATGCCTCTTCCCTTAATTTGTATAAATTTTTTGTGAAAAATTTTCACGAACATCTCAATTGTGTAGCAAAACCATAACAAAAACCATGTTTGTTTCCTTTTCCACAAGCTCTATTCTTTGCCTCTTCCCAAATCGGCTTTCTGCTTTTGGAAGAAAATTAAAAAGGGAAAATGATCTAGAAGTCCTACTTTTTCGGTTTGTAGGCTTTCCCGTCCTACTTTTATTTCAAATATTTTTGAAGTCCTACTGTTTTGGTTTTTGGTCATTTAAGTCCTAAATCACTTAACCCTCGTGTAAAATAACTTTTATGCCTCTTCCCTTAATTTCAACTCAATTATAATCTTGTGATCGTTTATGTTAGCCATTAGTTGGTAAATAATACAATAGTTTGTATAACATTCATTAATTTTCCATGAATTTACATTTACAAAATAAATTATCAATTGTGGGACTATTAATTGAAAAAGTTGAAGTGACATCATATTAAAATTGTTTACATTATTATGGGACCCAAAAAATTAGATAAATCAGGGTTTAATCAATTGACAAAATAATGGATGTTTACAAATTAATAGCAATTTTGCATGTTTGATAAAATATTTTTATTTGTTTATAATAAATTAAAGTAGCAAAGTTGTATATAGAAATATATGATTGCAATACTGTAATAATGGGTTGTAGTTAATGGATACGATGAAAATGCCATTTTCATAAAGAGTAAACGATTTAGGATTTGAATGACCAAAACCTAAAAAAGTAGGACTTTAAAGGTCGTTGAAGAATAAAATAGAACTAGAAGTCCCAAAAGTAGGATTTGTAAGTCATTTTCTTAAATAAAAAAGAACAACACCACTTGATAAATCCCCATTGTTTGAGTTGTTCTCTAACAAAATGTCCCTCCTTTCTAAATCATCTCTGCCATTGCTTTTATTCTACAGGTCCTCTTTCTCTTTCTACACGTCATCTCCCCGTTACCTTGAATATAATGGTTGTTTCTCTAATCAATTCTTTACAGATCTTCACTTCAAAAGCAAACAAGATCTGTTATTGTGCGTTTTAGGTTTTAGGTCATTCTCTCTTCAAACCAAACTGGGAGAAATCCAATGTATGATTTGTTGTGTTTCAAGTCAAGAAAGTTGGGTTCCAATGATCTGTTTTCATATGATCGGTGTTGCTCAAGGGTTGAATTATGCTTAAAGAATTGAGGTTCAAGAATTTCGAATCTGGTGATTTCGTGGGTATGGGATGATTATTTTGAGTTCAAGTGTTGCTAATTTTAGTTGATTTTGTTGAATCTCTTTTCTACAAGTTTGGGAATGTGAGGATGAGATTTTGAAAATTTTAGAATTGATCATATTCATTTTCTGATTACATATGATGAAATTGGTATTTGTTATGGATAATCAGGTATCTATCGATGAAATTGGGAGGGTTTTGGGATGAAATAATATGCATATCTTTTGTGCATATTGAGAAGATGATGAAATTTTCTTTTTGTAACCTATGTGACAATAAAACACCATAAAATGAAAATTGATACCTTTCCATTTTTTTTATAAAGGAAAAGGAAAAAGAAAATGTTTCCTGAAATTATTTCTTTTTCTTTGGTTTTGCCCTTTAATCAAACACACTCAAAGTGGTTTTGCAACCAAGATGACATGGCATGATCATAGAAGGTTTTTATAATCTCAAGAACACCTTGGAGATTTCATCATTCTTCCAAGATTACGACACTTCACCCTGATTGCAAAAATCGGATTCCCTAATATTTTTGAAGATCTATAATCTACTACTACAAGACCATTTTTGGTAGGGATGTCTAATGCCTAAAATATGTATATGATTAAGACCACCCAAGGAAAATACAAGTTCCACTAGATGGTTTGAATCTTAAAATTGGCTTATACATCCGTATAAACTATATGTTATTCTTATACATGATAATACGCATGGGATCACTTATAGGAGTCTTTGTACTCGTTCTTCAAGAAAATAAAAATAAAAATAAAAATAAAAATAAAAATAAAATAAAAATAAAAATATACAGAACAAAAACTACCAGATGTGAAGGTGTGGTACTACTAGCAAAATTGCATGACACTTCATACGGCCTACAAAATGCCAAGAATGACATATGACCAACTCCATTGCATGTTGACATTGTTGATATGCATGCATACTTTTCTTTTTCCAAGTTTTCTTTATCCATCAAGGCATTCGAGCCTAAAAACTCCTTTGAAAGAAGACATTACCAGAAAAGGAAAATGAACAGGGGACATTGAGGGTGTGTTTGGTTGAACCCATTTCATGGGAATAGGAATCCTATTCCCACTTGGAATAACATTTTGGGTGTTTGTTTGAGATTTTACTGGTGGGTGAAGGATGCCAGCACGTGCCATAGATTCCCACCAATGGTGGGAATCAAACGCCTCACTCATACTAGGAATACGATGCACGGGACACAAAAGACCTCTCATCTCCTCGTCTCTCTCCAGCATCAGAGCTCCATTGAAGACCTCTCATCTCCTTGTCTCTTTCCAGCAACATCAGAAGACCTATCATCTCCTCGTCTTTCTCCAGCGGCATCAGAGCTCCATTGAAGACCTCCTCTCATTTCCGCGAAGACTCCATCGCATCAGAGACTCAATGGAAGATTTATTTTCTTCTCATTGAAGGGCTGATCGAAGATCTCTTCTCATCTCTGTAAGCAAGTTCTGCTTGCTCTACTCTTATTAGTTTTTTCAACAATTCTAGACTTACTCATTTTCAAATTTGATTTTGTTTGAAGTGGGTTTGTTTGAGGGAGTTCATTTGATTTTTAAAGTTGAGTTTTGTGTTCTCTGATGCTTTGCATGTAATTGTGCTCACTTCACTTGCTAGAAGATTGGGTTTTGGGGCTTATTGCTTGATTTGGAAGAAAAAAAGTGCCTAATTCAGATTTGCTCCCCAAATCAGAAGCTTTTTTATTCTCTGGGTGAGTATTCTTTCGATTGTTTGGGCTCAAATTTTGTTTTAATACCGAGTCATATGTTTCCCTGTAATTTGTTCATGCTATGATATATCTAAAGAATGTTAATTTGTAGTCCTTGATGGGTGTAGCCTAAATATCTAAAGAAGAATTTCTTGGAGAGTATCATTGTTATGCTTGTGTGTTAGCTAATGGTTAATCAAACATCTACAAATGGTTGAATCAAGTTATATTTCGTTTGTATAAACTCTACCAACTCCCTCTTAAGTGGGTTTTGTGTCTTCAAGAGATCAAAGGGTATTTGATTTTGCTTTTATATTGTCTCTTTTCTATGTTCTTTTGTTGTTATGGTTGTCTTTATTGTTCAGTTGTTGGATCTTCCAATCTCTCTGAACTGGTTTGCTGTTTGGAAGGTAATAATACTCTTATTTAGACACTTATCTCCAATGGGTTAGAGCCATTTTTTTGTTAAGTGGAGTTCTCTACTCATAGTTCCAACATCAAGTCTCAAATGGCTTCTATTTGAGATGAGAAAGATAGACTTTGAAAGTCTTTGATTGTTATCATTTTTATGGTAAGAAACTTGGTTGTTGGTTCTTACATCTTAAGGACTCCCTTGAAGTTGGAATTTTCATGATCAAATATATTTATGCTAAGTTGTACTACTTAGTCTTTACATACTTAGAACTCCTCTAATATATGTATAGTTCCTTATTTAAATGAATTTATGGTTTCTAGAATGAAGAATGTCTGAATTTGATAATTGATTTTTGAGAAGGTTTTTGTTCTGTTTTTGGTACTCAAATGGCACATTACATAATTTATTTGGTTGTGACCATCACTTTGAAATGGCTTCTTGTATCCATGGTAAGATAGCTTGATTATTGAATCTTTGCTAACATGATGTTTTTTTTATACAAAGTGTATGTGTATGTGTATGTGTATGTGTATGGGTTGATTATAGTAGTAAATGATTATAGTAGGCAAATCATTCTGAATTTTCAGCAAGAGTAGTAAATGATTATAGTAGGCAAATGCCACAAAGCAATAAAGATGCTTTAGGTGGGTTGATGTCAAAATCTGAATGGGAATTAGATTCAATCATATTATTATGAAGAATATGAAATAGAATGTAATATCATGAATGAATGACATATATAAATATGCAAAGATAGTACAAAATAATTAGGATGGGGACTTGTTAATTGTAAGCAAAATTGCTTAAATGCTTCTGCATTCATCATTAAAACATTTGATGAGTTGGAGTTTGAGGTTCTTAATGCAATGTCATCGATGTTTCCCAAAGTTTTCACTTTGGGACATCTGTCATTGCTAAGTTCACACTTCCCTGAGAGTGAATTGAAATCAAGCTTGTGGAAAGAAGACTTAGATTGCTTGGCATGGTTACGAGACAAAACTCCAAATTCAGTTATGTGAATTTTGGTAGTGTAACAGAGATGTCCAAGCAACTGATAGAATTTGGATGGGGACTTGCTAATAGTAAAGCATCCATTCTTGTGGATCATTCGACCTGGTATGTTAATTGGTGATTCAACCAGTTTGCCTAAGAAATGATAGCAAAATGGTGCCCTCAAGAACAAGTTGCATGCCAATGTAGCTTATCTAATTGAGAAGAGGGAGGGCCTGTTAAAGGCTGGTGTTAATGAAACCTAGACATTTTGGCAGGCCTTTGTCATCACAATGTTGTTAAAGTAGGATTACACATTTTCTTTTCCTTTTACATTTTATTATCCTCTGGATTAATATGTACACCTGAAAATGTGAATCTTCAGTTCTAGCCTCGATTCGCCTTCAAAGTTTGCAGACTGATAATAGTAGTTCTAGCCTGGATTCGCCTCCAAGTTGTATACAATGCTTATATCCTTTTAAATATACATCCTATAATTAGCTTAATTTTATTATGTAGAATGTGCACTTAACCGTAAAAATGGAGGAATATCCGATATTTTTCTTAGTATCCAAAAGAGAAGAAGTTGGAACAAAGTGTTGTGGGTTGTGTTTTGTTTTGTTTGTTTCAAGAACATGGTTCCATGTTAAGTTCTTCATGCTAAATCAAATTTATCTTTGGTTGTTGGAGCTAATGTTTTGTCATTCAGGATGCACGACTGAAGAATGTGGGGTGCTTCTGAGGACGTGTTCAATATATGCACACAAAACCAAAAGATCTTTACAGTCTGGATTAATATGCTGCTGCTTGCTGTTGTTGTTGCTGCTGCAGCTTGATATTAGATGTTGTAAATTGTAATGCAATAAGCAAATTAGATGAGAAATGTTGTAAATTGTAATGCAATAAGTATTGTTACAGTGAGTGTACTGTGAATATTGTTAGTGAGTGCACTTCTTGGCAATGCTTTAGTTGACATCAGCAAATTGCAGTCAGTATGTAACAATATATTCTTAGTAATGCTTTAGTTGCAATTGCATTAGCAAATTGCAGTATGTAACAATACATTCTTAGCCAAGTTGGCATTGTTACAGTGAGTATGGAACAATATATTCTTGTTATTCTCGGTATTGTTACAGTGAGTATTGTTACTGTTATTCTCGGTATTGTTATTCTTGGTATTGTTACAGTGAGAAACGTGTATAAACAAGAGATGAAACCTTTAACGACATATGAATCAATACAATCAATACCAAGAATATATTCATATACTCATTTTGGAATCGGACCGTTCCAAATGGTTCGAGTTAGGTTCGGTTCTAATGTTCAAAATGAGAAATTCGAACCGGATCGAATCCACTAAATTTAAACGATATAAGTTAGGTTCCTCAAAATTTGGAACCAATTCGGACCGTGCCCACCCCTATTTCTCATTGAAAGATTTAAGTACACGCCGGGTTTAAAATTATACTGTAAGGATGTTTTGCAGAAAGCAAAATCAAAATCATATTCTAGTTTATATATAAAAGTAGAATTGTGGGATCTTCATAATTAAAAAAAATGAAAAAAAAAATTCCCATGATTAGTTTTGGGCAACCAAACACTCACAATAGGAATTAGAATCCAATTCCCATGGACAACCAAACATCAAAGTTGGTCAAGTCCATGGCATGGGATGTCATGACATGGGATGCCATGGAATGAGATTCCAATTCCCACTTTAGAATTCCATGCAACCAAACACACCCTGAGTTTGGTTGCTTAGGAAGACTTGTGGAATGAGATCA
The DNA here is from genome assembly GCA_963556465.1 of Berberis vulgaris. Lineage (NCBI taxonomy): Eukaryota > Viridiplantae > Streptophyta > Magnoliopsida > Ranunculales > Berberidaceae > Berberis > Berberis vulgaris. The sequence goes on from OY747126.1 coordinate 29,717,446, forward strand.
AGGACGACCCTTAGCATAGGCACGGGCCTAAGGCACCACAAAAAACTTGTTCTTAACGGGCACCAAATTTTACAAAAAATTATAAAATTTATTTGTTCTACTCATTGCCACATGTGGAACTTTGGTGTGCTTGTTATTTTTATTAACATTTTTTAACCTTGTTTGACATATCTTTTCTTTTCAATTAATTCCATTTAATCTACTTTTATTATATTCATGATAGGTCAAAGTCATTTAACTTTTTTTTGCAATCAACATAAATAATTTTATAGTCGGAGCTAGCAACAACATGGACGAAGTTAACCATTATATAGTCGACCATTTGTCTATTTCATTTTCTAGGAATTAACAATTTTAATCTAGCCAGATTTTTTATGTATGGATCAAACATACAAAACTCTAAAGCTTAGTCACATAAACCTCGTGTCAAGGGTGATGTTCATACTCTCAAACCTCGCTCTGACAGTTTGATGACCAATCCCCCTCAACTCCCCGCTCTATGATTTAGCAAATCCCGCTCTGACAATTTGGATTTGATTGTTTCTCAAATATACACTTTATGGTTTCGAGAACATATTGGACCATCTTTCAAATGATTTTGTTTCATCAATATTTCAATTATTTTTAATGACTCATATTTTGATATTTAGTAGTAAAAAAGTTTCATGTACATACTAGTTTTCCAGTTCCATCTTAACACAAACTTAACCAGGTTATATATATATATTCCTACTATGATTATTCATAAATCTAACTATTTATCTATGCATATTGTAAATCTCAAATAAATAATAGTTAGCTTTGTGGATTTTACATTAATTAAATAAAATTTGTGAAACTCAACTTGATATTTTAAAATATACAGGAATAAATTATAAAAGCACATTATATGTACACACGCTCTCAGAAGCTTTGAACATTGACAATTTTTCAAGTTAAGCGGTCTGACGCTTGTGTGTCACACTCTGATATATATATATTTTTTGAAGATTTCAAGTGTTTTCATTTTTAGCAAGCTCATATAGTAGCAATTTGAATATATATTAGCTTATGTTGATAGAATTTTGTAAACTGATATGAATGAATTAGCACATAGCTGTGTGAAAATTTTATGGTTTCATAAGTTTATAAATTAGTTCATTAAGGTGAACTGATCTGTAACTTTTTTCTTCCTCCATTCTTTAGGAAAATTGATTGAAAACTTAAATATGTGTACATTTTGATTTTTAGGATATTTAACTGAATTATTAACTATCATCAGACCGGATATTTCACATGCGGTCTGTGAAGTGAGTAGGTTCTTGGAGGCTCACGTACCACTTGAATCGGCGAACAACCAAACCCTTGGGCACGCATACGTTTTCTTGATTGGTGGAATCGTACATCTAGAAGAGGTTCTCAGTCATTTTTCATACATAAAATAAAGGGGCACCATTTGAAAAATTCACCTAGGACACCCAACATCTTAGGGCCGACCCTGAATGAGATACAACGGTAAGAAGGAAGTGACCTTAAATTGTTCAAGGTGATGAATAACAAAGACCACTTGGGTGGAGTGAGTTGACAAAATTGGACAATGTAGGGTACTCAGGCCTTGTCAAATCAACTTTGATTTTGGCTAAAGAATGAGATTTCGCAAAATCTCGACGAAAATTTCGTTTTTCTAAGTTACCAAAAAAGAAAAAGTGCAAAAGAGGGTTTTTTTTTCGTAAGTTTTGGTTTTTTCGTAAAAATACAAAAAATTACATTTTTGAGTTTTTTTTATAAACATTTCGGGGTTGTTTGTAAATTTCGAGGTTTTTTAATTTTCATTTCTTTTAATTATTTATTGATTTTTCAAATCCCCCCCTAATGTTCTAATTATCATTTCTTTTCTACTTATACATTGATTTTTGAAACCACCGCTTAATTTTCTAATTATACATTGATTTCATATTTGTTTCATTTATTGATATTAAGACTTCATTTAATGTGTTTAATAGATTTATTTACTTGCATTTTTATTTTCCATATTTCATATGCCCTCAATATTCATTATATATTTCATTTATCCTCAAAAAAATTTCCTGAAATCAGGAGATCGAATTAACTTGAAATATGAAATCACAATCCTTGGTTGTGGCACATTTAGAAAGGTTTTAAATAGTGAAAATGACCTACAAGTCCGACATTTTGGGCTTATAGGCTTTTCTAGTCCTACTTTTTTTTTCAACAACCTTTAAAGTCCAATACTTTACAATTAATTGAGGAAAATTATATGCGAGCCCCCCCCCCCCCCCCCCCCCCCCCACACACACACACACACACACACACACACACACACACACACACACACACATATAGGAAAAGCCTTTGACCCAAAAGGATAGTTTGTATGCCTTCATCTTCCTTCTCCAAAGGCTATCTAGATTAAATATTCCAATAAAGCTTTGACATGTTAATGTTTAGATATAGTTCGATGTAATGGTCTTTTTTATAATTTACAAATAATTGAAAAACTTCGTATAAATTATGGTAAGGTCTTAGATATAATTAATAAATTTTTAGAGGGGTTGAATTTTAATTGTAAATAATATAAATATCAGTGAGAAATTTGAAAAAAAATATGTTTTTGTTTAAAGGCAGAAACACCCTTTATCATTTTTACCCATATTTTGATTTTTCTTGTAAATATGATAGAATTAGGAGGACATTTCTAAAACCTGAAAATCCAGTTGAAGACACCAAAACTGTTTATTGAAGTGAATTTTTGTTATAGATGTAAAGATATTGAGTCAAGGTAAAAGTTCTTACGGTAGAAGATGAAAAAGGTTGTTTAGAGGGGTTAGATTTTGATTGTAAATAATTTGAATGTCAATGGGAAAAATTGAAAAAAAAAATATGTGTTTTTGTTTAAAAACACAAACACCCTTTATCATTTTTACCCATATTTTGATTTTTCTTGTAAATATGATAGAATTAGGAGGGCATTTCTAAAACTCAAAAATCCAGTTGAAGACACCAAAATTGTTCATTGAAGTGAATTCTCGTTACAGATGTAAAGATATTGAGTCAAGGTAGAAGTTCTTAAGGTTGAAGACGAAAAGGATTGTTTACTTACATGCTAACATTTACAGCACTCATGAGACTTTTATCGATCCATTTTATTGTTCATGAGACTGAATATTTACATTTCAGTTATTAAATTGTTAATAAAATATTAAAATTGCTATGAAAAAATCGATCTCAGAGTCGCATCAAGTTCTCTAGTAACATATTCCTCTTAGGTGGTATCTAGCTCTTATTTTCCCACAATAAGCAAATAAGAAAAAAAGGAGAAACGCAACAACACTCATCCCTTAGGAGAAATAAGTTGAACTATATTTAAAAAGCGCCTACTAGCACACAGTTCTTATCCCAATTTATCTCATTACCCAACTTTGAGTTAAAGAAATCTTGTTCACTCAGTAATCCATCATTAAATTTTGTGATCAATGATGAAAATAGAAGTCTCATAAATATGAAAATCACATGCTTTGGAGAGAGAATATTGTAATTCCCGTATTCATGAAACTTTCATTCTCACCATTAATCACAAAATCTAATGGTGAATGATGAGTGCAACCTTAACTTAGCCTTACCTAGGTGCCTCTCATAAATTCCCATGGAATATGTTTAAATGCAACTAAACACACCTTTACTATTGTGGGATAACCTCATCTGACCAAAGTTATCGGACCAAAATTAACTTATTGTGGATGCCTTTATGGCAGGCCTTGGCTTTTCGTAGAAAAGCATCCTCTACCCACCAAATTCCAGGTCGTGCATTGCCCCCTTTTTTGAACGCATGGCTCTCAGATGATAGGTGTCGTTTTTTCGTGAAAAATGTGTTTTTGTTTAAAGACACAAACACCCTTCATCATTTTTACCCATATTTTGATTTTTCTTGTAAATATGATAGAATTATGAGGGCATTTCTAAAACTCGAAAATCCAGTTGAAGACACCAAAATTGTTCATTGAAGTGAATTTTCGTTACAGATGTAAAGATATTGAGTCAAGGTAGAAGAAGTTCTTAAGGTTGAAGACGAAAAGGGTTGTTTACTTACATGCTAACATTTACAGCACTCGTGAGAGTTTTATCGATCCATTTTATTGTTCATGAGATTGAATATTTACATTTCAGCTATTAAATTGTTAATCAAATATTAAAATTGCTATGAAAAAATCGATCTCAGAGTCCCATCAAGTTCTCTAGTAACATATTCCTCTTAGGTGGTATTTAGCGCTTATTTTCCCACAATAAGCAAATAAGAAAAAAGGAGAAACGCAACAACACTCATCCCTTTGGAGAAATAAGTTGAACTATATTTAAAAAAGCGCCTAGCAGACACACAGTTCTTATCCCAATTTATCTCATTGCCCAACTTTGAGTTGAAGAAATCTTGTTCACTAAGTAATCCATCATTAAATTTTGTGATCAATGATGAAAATAAGTCTTATAAATATGAAAATCACATGCTTTGGAGAGAGAATATTGTGATCCCCGTATTCATGAAACTTTCATTCTCACCATTAATCACAATGATGAGTGCAACCTCAACTACCTAAGTACCTCTCATAAATTCCCATGGAATATGATTAAATGCAACCAAACACACCTTTACTATTGTGGGATAACCTCATCTGACCAATGTTATCGGACCAAAATTAACTTATTGTGGATGCCTTTATGGCAGGCCTTGGCTTTTAGTAGAAAAGAATCTCTACCCACCAAATTCCAGGTCGTGCATTGCCCCCCTTTTTGAACGCATGGCTCTCAGATGACAGGTGTCATTTTTTCGTGGCTTCTTTGAGAGAGAAATAAGCAAATAAATCATGAGGGAACGTTTGCGTGGGGGGGGGGGGGGGGGGGGGGGTGATCATTTAGAAACCCCGAACCTATAAAAGAATTATTTCCCTATCCTATCTTCAAATACAATTTTCTTAAGATCCACAGCAAATGAGATAGGAGAAATTATTACAAACTCAGAACTGGGATATAAATTAGCTAAATGATCAGCAAGTGTTAAATTCTCTTAAAGTGTCAGCGTCAAGACCTAGCAGTTATTACATGGAAAGTCTCACAGCATGACCAAGAATCAGAGTTGAGAATATTTCAGCTCTGGCACAATCCATAGGGTCAAGCTCTTACAAGAAATTGGCAAACATAGCTATTATGGTTATCAGAATGTCACATTCCCTGCGCTCGCACAACACTAAAATTTAAGTTTTCAAACATAGATCACCAAAATCAACCTATCAATGAAATTGTTGAAAATTCGGTGTTTACAAGCATCACGTTATGGGCTTCCCAATGTTGGAAGAGGCTTTCTATAACTAGTGAGAAACAAAATCCTAACCAAATAAAGAATAGCATTATAGCAGGGTGTGTTTTGCAAATTATTTCAGTGACCATCTACAGGGAAGTCTGCTGGCGATTTGTGATTTGATGCTTTAGAGCCCGAAAGTCTATTTGCAGCCTGTTTAAAATGGTATATATATATTAGGCTCTAGCCTCTAGAACCATGCCTTAGGGCAAGGAAGGATTATCTAAAATGCATATAAGGATATCAGAAGGCGTCAAATCCACAAGAAGATGCTATTTCACATCTGTAATTCACTAGCTATACTGTGCTCAGAAGGTGAAATTTATTCCAATTAGGCTTCTAGTGAAGCATTATCCACCATGTTGTTTCTGATTTGAATTAGAGGTTTTACCCTTAACTTTGTAATGTGGGTCAGGACACGTACAAACAACCTATATGGGTCTCCCACTTACAAATTTTTTAGTCGATTTTAAACTGATAGTAAAACAATCAAAGGAACCATTATCTACAACTACAGTAAAAAGAAGGTAAGTGACTTGGATGTAGAGTACAAGCTCAAATTACCGTAACTCTCGCTGCAGTTTATCCAAGGCCCCATCTTTGTCATTCAAAGACTGGAGGGAATGCAGAAATATCTAAAACTAGCGCGGGTGTGCCCAAGATGCGTGCAACTTGCTCATGAGCATTTGTAGCTCGCATCGTGTTATAACATATTTAAAAAAAATGATGGTAATATATCAAAATTGGTTGATGGATGGATCAACCTTTTTTAAAATAAATAAATTAATGCATTAATTATAAATATCCTAATGAACATTCTAGAATATTGAAAAAATATAAAGTACATATCATTGTTATGGTAATTAACTGGATTGAATATGGGTTAATAATTTGGATTGAATGAGCCAAATAATGGGTTAAGCAAATACACCTGGACTGAGTTTTGGATGATTTGAATTTTTAAGGCCTAATACATAATTATAGGGAAATAGGTATGGACTTTTACGAAATTCTAAAATTGATATTGAACTAAGACACCTTTATCATTCCTAAGGTCATCTGTTTTTATTAGTAGAGATATTATGCATACAAATTCTACCTAGTTGGATGGGTAAAGGAGAGTGGATGGTATAGAGGAAAAAAAGAGGGGAGCGAGGGGCTGATGAAATTCATCTTTAACCCCAAATCTTCTTCCACACTCCATCTATTTCATTCATTAAATCTTCATCAAGCTCTCTAAAAAATCTCTCAAAGTCTATCTTCCCCCGACTCTCATCTTCTATCTCCATTAAATGTTTTCCACTCTTTCTTATATGTCCGTCCATCTTCTTCCACAACTATCATCTTCCCCCTACTCCATCTCCTCCATTAAACAATTACTCTCTCTTCCCCAACTCCCCCTTGAAGGTTTTGGTACCGATGGAGCTTGTTGGACTGATTGAGATGGGTCAGGGTGTCTTCCCTAGTTCCACAAAGTTTTTAATGACAACCATGAATGAATCGAAATCAAAGTTTGTTACCAGGACCAAATTGTGATTTTCACGTTACACGGTTGGTCAAATCGTAAAACTGGAATTCATGCAATTTGTGTTGTGTTAAGTGTGAACTAGAACAACTTTTCAAAAACTTTGCTCTCGAATTTTTTTTTAAGCCACATGGTTGGCTCAAACAGTGATTTTCAGCGTCACATGGTTAGCCTAATTGTGAAACTTGAATTCACACGATTTGAGCCAAACATGAGAACTGGCAACAACATCACAAAAAACTTGCTTTTGGACAAGCTTCTTATAATCACATGGTTAGCCCATACCATGTTTTTTAAGGTAATCCGTTTGGCCCAATCGTGAAACTTGAATTCGTCAACTTTTCAAAAAATTTGTTCTTGGTTTGGGTATGTTGGGAAGAGAAGGAAAGTCAAACCAAATTCCCTTGTAAAGAATCGATTTGAAGAGAGTTGGGCGAAGAGATGAGAAGTGAGGGAGAAAGGGTTTGCTGGATGAAATGAATGAAGTGGGGAGAAGAGAGAGTGAGACTTGAGAGAATGTGGAAGGTTTAAGGGAGGAAATGAAGAAAAGTGAGAGAGAGAAAGGCATTTGAGAGTTAGAGAGAGTAGGAAGGGTTTAATAGAGGAAATGAAGTAGTGAAGAGAAGATCAGAGTTGAGGAAGAAGAAGAAGAAGTTTAATGGAAGAAATGGAATGGGGGTAGTCTACTCCCCATGGTCCAATGACTAGCGGGGTAAACAAAATGTGTGCCCTACAAAAGTTTCCTTTAGGGATGGGTTGCTTATTCTGAGTAGGTTCCAATGACATTAACTAACATTGACAATAAACCATACAAAAAGATAGAAAAGCAATGGCACTAGTCGGTCATGCATCAATCTGATAACCAGTGACTGGTCATGCATCAATCTGATAACCAGTGACTGAACTCCAACATAAAGAATTCACATGTGGTTGAGAAAAAAAAAACTGATTTGTTTTCAAGAACTGGATTTTGATTCTTGGGATGGGAAACTAAGGTATGCACATGAAGCCTTAGCTTTATTGTTAGCCCATCATATCATAAAATATATAATGTTAGTTAGTGTTCTAAAAAGCGGCCTGGGCGGCCGCCTAGGCGCTAGTAGGTAGAGAGACGCCTAGACTAGTTATTGGGCGGAGGGAAAAATCGGTCAGGGCGTCTAGGCGGGTTCTGGGCGGGTCTAGGCGTTTTTTTTTTGTTTTTTTTTTTTTTTTCTCTGGTTGCAAATAACCAAAACCAATCGACCAAATACCCATCGAAATTTTTAGGAGAAAAGAAAAGGGGAAGAAGGAGAGAAGAAGGGGAAGAAGGGGAAGACGAAGAAGAGTTTCCCGGCAGGTATCGCTCTGCTTCTCCGCTGCAAGCGAAGCATTTCGCTCCACTTTTGAAGTTTGGCTTGAGGACTTGTACTATACCTAAAGAAGAAGGGGAAGAAGAAGAAGAAGAAGAGAAAGGCTACAACGAAGTGTAAGCTGCCAGACCAGAGTCTCCAGTCCAGACGCTCCAGCGACTCAAAGCTCAGAGTCTTTGCGTTTCCTTGGTTGTTCACTTGTTCGTTGATCTCTTTCCAGCGGGTACTCCGACTTCTCCCAAATTTGAAATTTCCATTCTAATTTCTAATTAGTAATTTCCAAAGTTAATCCCCAATCAATTACAAACAATTAATGACTGAGCAACCTTTGATTAGTGTTGGATGAATCATTAAATCCAGTGTGTTGAACTTTTTGAAAATGTGGTTCAAATGGTGGTGCCGTGGTGGCTAGGTGAGCTCATATTGAATGAGTTCCGCATTTCACAGTTGTACTTTTAGTTCCATGTTGCAATCCATGAGGTGGATTAGGTAATATTGGTCCAACAGAGGATCGCTCTTCTTCTTCTAGACTTCTTAGTTCTAGGCTTCTAGCTATGTGTTTACAAACAGAGGATTTGGCAAAGAAATGGTAAGAACTTGAATGATCTAAAATAAAGGAAAAAATAACTATTTCCTTGGATAAAAGAGTGATCTTATGTTGATTAATATTTGACATATTATTTGTTTTCCAATAATCAATATTATTTATTTTGTTAATGGCTTGTTTAGGTACAATTCCTGTGTAATGTCATCTTTTGCAGCATCTAATACAATGTCAGAAGTAGAGAGTTCTTCTTTGAAGCGTGGCTCAAATGATGTAGGATGGGAGTATGCGACATTGGCAGATCCGAACAACTTAGATAAGTTGAAGTGTAAGTTGTGTGGGAAAATATATAGTGGTGGAATATATAGAATGAGGTGGTGAAATATATAGAATGAAGCTACACGTGGCCAACATACCAGGAAGTGTAGCCAAGTGCACGAAGTCTTCGGATGATGATAAGGCCATATGTAAAGCCGCTATAGAAGGAGCAAAAAATAAGAAGAAACAAATTAAAAAAAATGAAGAGGAAGCAAGGGAAGAAGTTGAAGTTACAGAGTCGAGAAAAAGACCACTTTTACTTGGGCCTATGGATAAGTTTGCTTCTTCCATCAATCCCGATTCTTCAATGGAAGGAAGCAAGAAGATGCGACAACAAAATATTAATGATGCACTTTGGAAGGAAAGAACACATCAAGTGCATCAATGGTTGGCTCGATGGGTGTATGAAGCCGGTATTCCTTTTCATGCTATAGATAATGATAGTTTTCAAAAATTCATGGAAGCGGTTGGTCAATTTGGGCCAAGTTGTCGACCTCCAAGCCAATATCTATTAAGGGAGCCATTATTGAAGGAAGAGGTCGAGATAACTAAAAAATCACTTAAGAAGCAAGAAGAAGAGTGGGCAAAGAATGGTTGTTCAATTATGACCGATGCTTGGACTGACCGGAAAAGAAGAAGCATTATGAATTTATGTGTTAATTGCAAGGAAGACACAACTTTCCTTTCTTCTAAGGAAGACTCCGAGGAAGCACACACCGGGTCCTATATATTTGAATATGTTGACAAGTGTATTGAAGAAATTGGGCCACAAAATGTAATTCAAGTGGTGAAGGACAATGCTTCTAACAATATGGCGGCAGCGGGGATGTTGAAGTTGAAGAGGCCAAACATATTTTGGACTTCATGTGCGACTCACACATTGAACCTCATGCTTCAAGGAATTGGTAACCAACCTAGGTTCAAAGGAGTCATTGAGAAGGCAAAGGCATGTACTATCTTCATTTATGCACATCATAAGACCTTGGCATTAATGAGAAAGTATACAAAAAAAATGGACATAGTGAGGCCGGGGGTCACTAGATTTGCAACTTCTTTCCTCACTTTGCAAAGCTTGACGGAAAAGAAAAATGAGTTGAGGTCTATGGTTGCTAGTGATGCATGGGTTCAATGCAAACACTCCAAGAGTACAAAAGGGAAGGTGGCATATTCCACCATTTTGAGTTTGAGTTTTTGGAATGGGGTGTCATTTTGCTTGAAAGTGTTTGCTCCTTTAGTTAAGGTGCTTCGCCTTGTTGATGGGGATAGGAAGCCATCAATGGCCTTTTTATATGGAGAACTACTAGAAGCAAGGAAAGAGATTAAAGAAGCATTCAAAAATCAAGAGGCTAACTATCGTCCAATCATAGATATCATTGATACAAAAGCTCGTGATCGGCTTGATAGTCCATTACATTTGGCGGGCTACCTCTTGAATCCATATTATTTCTACAAAGATGAAAGAATACAATATGATGAAACTATAATGGATGGGATTTTTACTTGTATTGAGACATTCTACCCCGATGACTTTGATGCACAAAATGAAGTGACGAATATATAGTTGTTGAAATATAAGAAAAAAGAGGGTGTCTTTGGAAGAGCTTTGGCCGAGAAGGGATGCGCTACGAATGATGACAATTATGATCCGGGTATGTATGAATAATTGAACATTCACAATTAATTTGTTATTTAACTTATTTACTACTAATTACTATTTAATGTTTTTATTACTAATGTAACAAATGTTTTTTTTTTTTTTTCCTTATTCAGTTGGATGGTGGTTAAACTATGGAAATGGTGTGCCGAAATTGCAAAGAATGGCTATAAGGATTCTTTCGTTGACTACAAGTTCTTCCGGGTGTGAGAGAACTTGGAGCACTTTTGAGGGGGTACATACAAAGAAAAGGAATAGACTAGATGCAACAAGGTTGAATAACTTAGTCTATGTCCAATTCAATGCCAAGATTATAAACAAGAACAAAAAGGAGAGGGAGAAGGGAGTAGATGTACTACTTGCTAGTGAAGCTAGTTAGGCGCAATGATGGATTGTTGATGGTGGCGATGAAGAAGTTGTCCCCTTGGAAATAGTTGGAGAGGTATCGGAGGCGGGTAGTATTCTAGAGCCTAAGAGAAGTTCTAGAAATGTTGAAGTAAGAGAACTTCATGAAGAAGATTTTGTATCTGATGAGGACACTGAAGGGGAAGGGGAAGGGGAAGGGGAGGAGGATGTTGAGTTTGAGTCTGACACGGAGAGAGTTGTTGAAATAGAAATGTTGAAGTAAGAGAACTTCATGAAGAAGATTTTGTATCTGATGAGGACACTGAAGGGGAAGGGGAAGGAGAAGGGGAGGAGGATGTTGAGTTTGAGTCTGACACGGAGAGAGTTGTTGAAATGGAAGGATATGAAAAAGAGATAGAGGCCTAGCATTTCAAGTCCAACTATCAACTTTCAGGTATGTTTTTTTTTCCTCTATGTTGTTGAAACTCTATGTTATGCAACTTATGCTATTATAAATTTTAATGTAAGCTTAATTTTTCATGTTTATAAATTTTTCATATATATTACTATTCTGGCATTAAATTGGAAGTAATTGATAAAATATTAATGTATTATGCTAAATTTTTGTAAATTATGAAAATTATAATACGAAATCTAAAACGGCCTAGGTGCTAGGCACCTGCTGGCCGCCCGCCCACCCACCGCCTAGCGATTTTTAGAACACTGATATTAGTATTAGGCTCTTAAATTGGTATGTGCATACTTTAAAGTTGTCAACACTTTAATAGATGTGGATAACCTAAATTGACAAAGCTCTTGTTTTATTGAGACCAAAGATGGATCAGCTCTTGAGGTTAGGCCGAAATGCCTCAAAGACAGTGTTCTAAAAATCGGCCTAGGGGGCGCCTAGGCGCTAAAAGGTAGAAAACGCCTAGATTAATTGCTGTGCGGGTTCTGGGCAGTCTATGCGGGGTCTAGGCGAGTTTTTTTTAATTTTTTTTTAATAAGCCTGATTGTGTTCTTCTTTTTTTTCCTCTTTTAAAAAAAAAACAATTTAATTGTTTTTTGAAATAAACAATTTAATTATTTTTTATTCAGTATATATCTAAATGTAGCAAATGATGATTACTTAATGAAATTATCAAAGGATCTACCGGTACCAATTTTAGTAATGTAGATTTTATCAAACATGACTGAAGTTATTCATGCAATTTGAAGAAAAATAAAAGAGAAGGTTTGGATATTTGTCCACAAATTCAACTTTGTATAAAGTATCCATCATGACCAACTTCAGTCATTTGAGTCTTAATAAATTTTGTTCATGATTGTTAATTTTTCTATGTTTTTTAAATTTTGCATATGTACCTTGACATTAAATTGGATGCAATTGATAAGGTATTATGCTTAACTTTTGTAAATTATTAAAGTTATAATACAAAACCTAAGACCGCCTAGGTTGCCGTCTAGGCCCCTGCTCGCCGCCCGCCCACTGCCTAGCACTTTTTAGAACATTGCTCAGAGAGGCTACTAGAGAGGCGTGGTTGACACCGGATACAATGTGTATACAAAAATAGATGGGTCTAGAGCCCTTCTAGGCGGCGAGGGAACCAGCGAGGAAACGGGCGAGGGAGGGGGTGTGACCCTTCATCCCCTCGAGATGTGCGCCTTCGCGAATCTCGAGGGGGATGAAGGGCCCCGTTTCCTCGCCGCCTAGAAGGGCTCTCCAAAATGTAAGTGGAATCAATTTCACATGTCATCCTGCCTTACAGAATCTGATTAAGATTTAACACTCCAGGATTTATGATTCAAATTAAGTCCTCCGATCATGAGAATATTTTCAATCTCGACATAGAAAACACATTAAACCTAAAAGGCAGAGGAAGATGATGCGAAATGAAACTCTATATCTTCTGAAACTCTTGTAACTATTTAAGTCTTACACAAAATTTTATGAATTAAAAAAACCGAAAAAGAAAAAGAGAGAAACCTGTAGGTAGGGTTAATCAATCGTCTCCGTCTTCTCTCCTCTTAGGCTTCCTGTAAGTCTTTTCGATTTGTTTAAGCATTGAAATAGTGTTGTTGGCGACCTTCTTTATATTGGGAACGTTGTAGTTCTGAGCAATGTAAACTCCACATACAGTGCCCGTCAAGAATATAAAGTTGTTTCTGATTATTCCCATTTCTATGTGTCTCTCTCTTTTGCTTTTGATTTGGCTTGGGGACGAATAAACAAACAGATGGAGACGGAGAAGAGGCGGAGAAGGTTCCAGATTTCTCAAGTGCCCATACTGCCAACTTACCCCTTCCTTCCTACCATTCCCTCGTTATTCACAAATCCAATTGCTGGTAAGGGCACGCAAACTTAAACCCCTCATTTTACACAATTACCCCTAATTGCTTAGTTAAAAAATACTAACATTTTGACTACTTTACAATTAAGGACTCTATTAAAACAAAATTATTTAACAAATTTAAGTTTTATAACAAATACAAATACTTAGAAATTAAAAAATAAAAACAATTAAAGAATCAATAATACCTTCGTTAGAAGAAATACATTACAAAGTACAAGAAATTCAACTAATAGCATCTCTCATATAAAATGTTGCTCAGGTTGTGACGAATCAAGCAAGAACTCAAAATCAAATAGAAAAATTATTGACAAAATAATTATACTAATATATTATTACATACTATGTCAACAATTACTCAACATAAATATCCCAAATATCATAAACAACAATAATACAAAGACCCAAATCATACTTCAAGTCTTCCACAATAGAAACGAGAACAATCTCACAAACAACTCAATAGACCAAATTAACCAAAAGTTAGCCCAATTAAATATTAATGGTGTAGCTAGACGTTGGTCAACCACATTGATCAGCCAATACAACCTTGTAGCCTATGGTAGGTGTTGTTAGCCTTAGGATATTTCATCTTAGTGGTCTCGTTTGACATCGTCCCATTAGTCCCACTTAGAAATTTAACTGTCCAAATGTTTTTCTTATAAAGACTTACCATCTCTTCATCCTCTAGACAAAGCTGATCAAATATAATTAATAGCTTAGAATGTCAAGTTTCTAAATAGAAAAAAAGAAAAAGAAAAAAAAACTACAACAATGGTCAATTCCCAAAGTCTCTAGCAAAGACATCTATGAAACTCAAATTTTTCCTAAAAAAAGAACAAATCATCAAAGTAGTTGAATAAACAATAACATTAACTACTACTTCACAAGAACCAATTAAGTTATTTACCCCTGAAATAGAGATGCATAAACAACAACAATACAATTATAGATATATATATAGAACTAATACAATTATAAATCAAACCTCTAACAAGAACATAATTAGAAGCTTCAGCTCTTATATGTTTAAGACACTATAGGCATAACCAATTCCAAGATTCCCTACTAGGAATAGCCGATGCATCCTTGTGATTACAACCAATTTATTTCAATTGTTATCCAAACATTTCAATATCATTTCAGAACCATTAGTATTATTATGCAGAGTAACTTATAAAACCTTGAAAACTCAAGTGGTCCCCAATGTCAAGCCACATTTCCAACTTTCAACTACATGGCAAGTACAAACTGAACCAAGACCTCCACCATCAAATGATTTATCACAAATAGTAATGTTTGAAGATGAAATTGTAATTACAATTCTCATCTACAAGGAAAACCAAATTATGATTTTCAGTCACCATGATATTCAACATCATCCTATAGGACAACCTCTCAACATCCAAGAACTTCATTCGTGACACATACAGATTAAACAAAGGTTAGATAAAATCCCCAATTTTCTAAAATACCTCAACCAATTTATGCTAATGATCAGAAATATTAGAAAACTACATAAATAAAAAATCCCCTACGCAATCAAAAGTAGGAGATCCCTCTCAAACAAATGTAACTGACAAAGACTTCTACTTAGATAAAAAGTAATGGTGTAGGATCTTCAAAGCAAACTCCTTCAAGTCAAATAAATGTCTTATCACACCAAATGGGCTCTGAAGATTCTGACTCAACAAAAAAACCAAAGATATTATCAAAATTAAGAAATTATGGCAACCTTACTATTTCAAATATTGTTCCTTTACCAACTACAATAAACTATTACCCAAGGCATATTTTCCTAGATCTTCTATTTGAAGAAAATGAAAAACAAACAACATCTCATTATTCAACTAGATCCATTTATGAATGGAACATAGATAGTCAAAATGAGCAAAATATAATAGATACAACCTTTGAAATGACTATGTTAGCATCAGCTCGTAGCAATGAAAATAAGAATGATTATCAAATTGCAAAAAAATCATAGCTGATTTTAGTGGTCCATTAAAAGGATGGTGGGATCAATATTTTTCTCCTGGATAACAAACAAACATATTACATATTGTCAAAATAGATAATTATGGCCACCCCATCAAACTGAATCAGAATTTGAAAACCTAGATGTTGTCTCAACAATACTTTTTGCCACACTGAAACACGTTGTAGGATATCTAACTCATTTTCAAGAAAAGTCAATCGAAATTCTTATGAACTCAAGGTATCCAAAACTTTAAGATTTTCGATGATACAAAATTTTTCAAAAGTAATGACTAGACTAGTGGCAAATAACCCATTATGGAAGAAAAAATTATATATGGAATTTCATCCATCTTTTGCTGAAACAATTAGAAATAACCTTAGGACTCAAAACAATGGAACATCTCCTTATGATAGATTAATTTATGGTGATTTAATAGAAAAACAAATAAAGTAGCTTTAAATCTCTGTGATCTCAAACTTAGAGCTCAATTAAATCATAAAAATTTAACAATAAGAAGAGAGTTACGATTTTTCTGTCAACAATATGGTTATGAGCTAATCAAAACTCAATAATCAAAGTTAAAATCAAATCATAAAAATATAGGCATATGTAAACATATCCCAAAAGATTCTCTACTGAAAAATCAAATCCTTTATATAAGAAGAATAAAAAACATTAGACAGAGAAACCATACAACTATAATAAACAACAAGCTTCTTCTTTGCAACCGATTTGTTTTAAATGTGGAAAAACAGGTCATCATAAAGAAATTGTAAATTAGAGAATTACAAGCTTCTGATGAACATAAAATATGCTCAGAAAAGTACTTCTCGAATCACAACTTGAGTTCAGTTCAAATACTTCTTGATGTAGTCGATACCTTCTCTCATTTTTTGCCTTTACCTAGACCTACACAAGTAGCACACGTGAGCCAAAGACCACCATGTGGCGGTCGATGGCACTTTGATGCTTAAGTTAGATAAGGCTTAGGAGAGGCTTAAAGTTGTAAATTGAGTTTCTGTAGTGTACTTTAGTTCACTGACCTTATCTTTTTTTTATAGTGTGGGATTCGATTAGGCCTTCAGTGGCGTAGTTTAGGGAAAGAGATTTTGCTGGAGATCATTTCCTGTTTGGGAGCTGTCCATATAGGGTAGTTTCCCTACACGACTTGTGCTCCTAGATCTGAGGGAGAAGTTTCCCTTTCTAAGTGTTGTCCATGCAAGGAAGTTTCCTTGCCCGACTTATACTTTAGCATTTATTTCCTAGTCAAAACCGACATATTGCTAGCCTTCCTATTTTGGATTGATCCCCCATATACTTGCCTTATCAGGGCTTGCGAGTATTGGGCTTGACCATGTGACGCATGGGCTTATTAAGGCGCTACAAGTTGGGTCCAACATTTTGGAATCTGCCAATAGTGGGCTTAATGTTGTCTGAGCCTCACTGGATTGAGCATGCGATCGAGCCTACTTTGTTCTGTTGACGAGATTATCATGATGTGAGTACGGTGCTGATCAGAGGACGGTTTGATGTATCATCAACTACTCCCCCCGAGTTGGTAGGTCATCTCATCGGTCCACCAAATCATTTCATGAAGCAACTGTGTAGTCATGATGGTTGAGTTTGAGTTATTTCCTTGAGCGGCGAGTTTCATTAATTGGGCGTGCGTCTACTCGAAATAAAGAAAGGCGAGAGTTCTTCGTTGTACCGCATTATGTGCTTTTGATTTTGCTCAACTTTAGTATTTGAAAGCTTGTACTATCTTTTATGGTGAGTCGAAATTAGCTTTTCGATGAATTGTTCGCTAAGGGCCTCAAGTTCTTTGAGGAAAGGCTGCCTTTCGAAACGGATCTGGTCCTTCATAAAACATACGGGATTCCTGATGATCTGGTGCTCAGCACTCTAGGCGCCGATCTGACGCCATTGTCCCCTTCTGACATTGGTTTTAATGCTAAGAGTGTGCATACCGCTAAAGAACAACTCTTTTTAGCACATAATGAGCTAAGTAATGTTAATGATAAGTTGGGTGTCGAGCAGTCCAAGACTAACATACTGTCGGGCAAGCTGGAGTGGCTGGAAGGCCCAGGGCACGTTTGAGTTCAGCAGAGTCGGGCATGGAAGGCTGAAGCTATTGCATCTGATGAAGGAGGAGCATCCCGACTGGGATCTCTTCTATTATAAAGAAATTACATATGTAAAGTTTGGATTGGCCTCTGATCTGTCTGAAGAAGAAGGTGACTCTAATGAGGGTGATCAAGAGGCAGCACGTACAGATACGTCTCCTGCTAAGTCTGGCTCTGTTGTATCTTACTCTCCTCCCGAAGAGGAGTGAACCTTGTATTTCTTTTTGGCTTGTAAATGAATAATACTCTGTACATGTTCGTTTTTCCTTTGTTTTTTTGCTAGCTTTTACATGTTTTGTCTTATTTCGACATTAATTGTCAGAAGAGAGGCTCTGCTAGGCCAAGAAGATGTATGATTGATCTACTAATGAGAGTTCTGACTTCTTGTGCTGCGATAGTTCGTGCAATTCTGGTCAGAATCCTTTTAGAGACCGAGAAGTGTAATTCACCCTTTGTCTGGCAGCTTGGCTGTATGTTGAACCAACAGTAGTTGTTGCTATTATAAGCGAATTAGTCAGACTGTGATCCCAACACATGCACCACTGTAGTAGTCCTCGCAAGTCGTCTAAGTCAAGCTTCCAGAGCTCTGACCAAACTTTTGAGTCGTCTTTACCTGCTATTCGTGGAATAGGCTTAGTTGGACCAGAGGTTGTTATCACCAGTTATAACTGACTAAATTAGGTCAGGTTCGGTGACCATGATGGTCCCTGGCAAGTCATCTTGATCAGGCGACAAGGGCACTGACTAGATTCCCACTTTCCAACCCATCTTGATACGCTCTTGGCGGACTAGGAATTGGAGTGAGCCATAAGTTATCATCGTCAGTCGTTTTGACTAAACTTTGGCAGGGTTGGCGATCATTGTTTGTAGTTGGCCAATGATCCCTGGCAAACCATCGTGGTCAAGCATCGTTGGACTGACTAAGCTCCCACTTTCTAGGCCGTCGGAATCCCCGTGCAGCAAACTAGGCTTCGAGCAGACCAGAAGCCATCGTCATCGGCGACCACTAACTAAGCTTTGGTCGGGTTTGATGATCATCGTCTTTGTACGAGTGGTGATCTTTGGCAAACCATCTTAATCAGACATTGAAGCGCTAGTTAGACTCCCACTTTCTAAGCCGTCGGAATAATTTTTGGCGGACTAGGCTTCGAGCAGACCAGAAGCCATTGTCATTTGTCGTCACCGACTAAGCTTTGGTTGGGTTCGGTCACTATTGCCCATGTTTGGACAATGATCCTGACAAGCCGTCTCGATCAGGCATAAGAGGGCTGATTAAGCCGCCACTCTCTAAACCGTTGACACTCGATTAACGGACCGGGCGTTAGAGCGTACCAGAAGTTATCGTCATAGGTCGAAACCGACTAAGCTTTGGTTAGGTTCAGTGACCAATATCTACAGTTGGACAATGGTCCCTGGCAAGCCATCGCGGTAAGGTGTTAAAAACGTTGACTAAACTCCCACTTTCTAACCCATCGTCGTCTACTTTTGGCGGGCTACGTGTTAGAGCGGATCATAAGCTATTATAATCAGTTGGACCTAAGTAAGCTTTGGTCAGAATAAGATTTTGGGTGTATAAGTTTGACTTGGATGTCCTGACTTAGTTCGTCCAGGGGTCTGATTTTAGAGTCGGATCGATTGATCGGACTAATAATAAATTGACCAACTTTAATGAACATTAGCGTAATAACAATAGGGCTGATGCCTTGGATTTACTGGTAATACTCTATAGGCGGGCTCCTTATTCCATGGGTGCTCAAGGCCTTTGTTGTTTGTACTTTTGTATGTGTTGGGCTGGATCTAATAGGGCATAAGCTTGGGCCCATTAGTTGAGGGGCCCAATTAGAAAAAATATTTTTAGATCAGTGTGCCAGGTATACGACGCATATTGCGAGACGGTTCAATATTAGTTACTCTCCCAGTTAATGAATCTGCGTGCAGGGTCATTCATTCGAAGTATATGGAATTGTGCAGCTGCAATTAGAACCGTCGTTTCCCGATTTCCTGTATGACATTTAATGTTGAAGTAACTGTTGGCTGACGCTGCTTCGTAAACCATCACGCCTATATATAGGCTGGTCGTCCTTCAATCAAGCACTGCAATGAGAATAGTAGAACATGTTAATCAAATGCATATTACCAGATAATATGCTTTGGATTTTTCAAAGGTTGAAGGAAGATCTCCCTCATTGGAGCCTTCGAACATTTTGACATTTGCTTCAATGAGTCTTAATAAGACTTGATATTATGCGATGCCACCTGTTCTAGGTGGGCATCTGATTGATCCCATGAGATATTGTAATATTTTCTTATATTGCGAAGAAGAAGTACAAACTCTTCCTCAGGGGACAGATCTGTCTTCCATCTTCTATTGCTCTTAAGTTCCCATTCGCCATTGTTGTTGGGTGATGATACATGCAACTAGTTTGTGGTGGTTGTCCCCACTGTATTTGCTGGGCTTCCCGCGTCATGCCACAGTCGAAAGGAAGGTTGACGGAGCGGAGCTCTGATGGATGTGACCTTCTGTTCTGGGTTAGTCACTCCGCAGCACCCCCAAGCACTCTTTCTCAGTTCTAGATCCTTTTCGCAAGGTAGGTCGGTAGAGTAAAGACGTTTGCATTTCGTTTTGAGGTTCATGTTGCTACTTTCAAATCATCTTTGTAAGATGATTCGACGGAGCAATGAACTGAGCGGATCTTTCGTCTTTTTTTCAGACACTCTACTTTCACCACCTTCTCTTCTGGAGGCAGAGCGAAATCTTTATGCTTATTTCAGTGGATAGATACTTGCATCAGACTTAGATACTTGTAGTGTGAAAACTGTTGTACTAGTTGGTCGGCAAGCTTTGTAATAACTTTCATTATAATCAATAAAGTTTGTTTTATTTCTGGAATGTGTCTGGTACAAACAATTCTTCTAAACTAAAATAAAAATAGAAAAAAAAACCGAGATTAAAGAAACAAAATAATTTAATTCCGAGCGGGGACTAAGCTAACCTGGCTCTGAAGGAGGCGCATATGGTATCGACTCGGATTGCACAGTCCTTCTAGCAAAGTGTCTTGTTTTTCCAATGCTAGTGAAGTTACTAAATAGTGGAGTTCGTGCTATCAGGCAAATCCTTGCTGAGTATCAGCTCTTGGAGTAGGTTTTTGTTTGTCGAAGTATCGTTACTTAACTCTTTAGTGGTTTGGATTGCGCTACCAGCTTTTAATTATGGCTCTCTGTATAGTTGCGTTTGGTTGTCGGGGCTCCTCCACTTTGTCTAGGCCTGGTGCCTGACATGTTTGTTCCACGGGCCCGAGCTGCAATTGGCTACCTATTTCAAGGCTGCATAATGGCAGTCTCTTCCTGCAGGTTGATCTCCTCGGATAGTTCCTTGGGCCTAGTTGGCTGTATATTTTTTGCATTGGTCCAAAGTGGAAACTACTGCCTCCATATGATGTAGCGATGGCCTTTCCAAAATAATGTTGTAGGTGGACGATTTGCAACATCCGGGTCGACAGTAGATCTACCCTTGGGTCTGCCGTGGCTGCCACCGATGCAGGGTCTGAGTGGGTTTCTCACGCGGTGGTTGTGGCGCCGGAGTGGGTGGCGCTTTGCTGGTTCGAGGGTTCCGCAACATCTCCATTTTTATGAGACCTTGTTGTCACCATCTTTCTAGTTTTCTGGGAAATGGGGCACTACTGTTTCTTCTGAGGATCTCTGTCGTTCCCCACGGACGACACCAAACTGATGTAGTCAATTCCTGTTCTCCTTCCTTGTTTTTGCCTAGACCCACACAAGTAGCACACGTGAGCCAAAGACCACCATTTGGTGGCCGATGGCGCTCCGGTGCTTAAGTTAGATAAGGCTTAGGAGAGGTTTAAAACTGTACATTGGGTTTCTGTAGTGTACCTTAGTTCATCGACTTTATCTCTCTTTTATAGTGTGGGAATCCTTGTTCGGCTCGGTCTTCGGTGTCATAGTTTAGGGAAAGATATCTTGCTGGAGATCCTTTTCTGTTTGGGAGATGTCCGTGTCGGGTAGTTTTCCTACACGACTTGTGCTCCTAGATCTGTAGGAGAAGTTTCCATTTCTGAGTGTTGTCCATGCAAGGAAGTTTCCTTGCCCGACTTATACTCTAGTAGTTATTTCCTTGTCGGAACCGATGTATCGCTGGCCTGCCTGTCTTGGATCGACCCCCCATATACTTGCCTTATCAGGACTTACAAGTATTGGGCTTGACCATGCGACGCATGGGCTTATTATGGTGCTACAAGTCAGGTCCAACATTCTGGAATCTGCCAATAGTGGGCTTAATGTTGTCTGGGCCTCGCTGGATTTAGCATGCAATTAGGCCTGTTTTGTTCTATTGACTAGATTATCATGAGACACGTACGGTGTTGATCAGAAGATGGTTTGATGTATCATCACTTCTCAAGAAGAGTCAAAACTTTTCAAAATCCAAACATCAAAATCAAAGTCTGATTCAAGTAACTTTCTGTCAAATAATGAAATGAATGCATGTAGTTGCAATGATGTTGCATGTATCACTATGTTATCTAAACAAAAAGACACAAATATGTTATTATATTTTGTAGAAAAAATGAATGATCTCCAATTAAAATGTGACTACTTCGTATGAGTCAAAGAATTAATTGGTAAACAAGTTAAATACAAACAGACAAACCGTATTATAAGATTCAATAAATAATTGATAGGCTTAAGTCTCCATATCAACAACCAATAACCATACAAGTTCTCCATAAAGAAATCAATACGCTTAAAAAGGAAGTTCATCAAATAAAAAATGGAAATTTACAAATACAAAAAGATTTATTGCTCTTAAAAATAAATAATTTTCAAGACACCAATATACCAGAAACATCGTCAAAATTAAAAGAAATTTCTCAACAGGAAGTTGAATATATTCCAAACATCTTAAATATACTTCCACAAATAAAGTTTCATGAATGGTATATGAACACTACTTTAGTAATAAATAAAGATATAGAATAACTACGACTGCACTAATGGTCCATGCTTAAATTGTGTGTGCTTGAATGATTAATTCCTTCTAAATATTTTGAGAAATAAAAGAATACTTATATGCTGCAACAATTACAAGTTAATAATAAACTACCAAATACTTATATTTGTCATAAAAAATATTGTATCAATCAAGAAATTTTTGTTAGTAAAACACAAGGGTCAAGAAATGAAGACGAAATAATTACAAAAATCTTAGATGAAGAGGTCCTCTTTCCTTTTCTATTAAAACTGAAACTCGCAGATCTCAATATGTTTAAAAAACATTATTTGTCAATTTAATAAATAAAAAATCTAAACAAATAAATTGCTTAAAATAAGAAATTAATTTACAAAAGAACCAAAGAATAAATAAAAAAATCACCAATTACAGTATCAAATTAATCAATTTAAAATGAAATTAAAGAAAAAAGGTTTTTCATATCTACCTAACACCTGCTGGAATAGGAAACAACATCTAGTCAATCTTTCTTATGAAGATGGACTTAAAAATAAAAAGAATCCAAGCAAAGCTAGACCTATACAAATGAATGCAAAATTAATAAAATATTGCAAACAAAAAATCAATCTCTTAATTAGTAAAAAAACTAATTAGAAAAAACCAATACCCATGGAGTTGCTCAGCCTTTTATGTTTGAAAAGTTGCTAAGGATTTTGGAAAATTCAATTATGAATCAAGCAATGATATTTTAAAAACCTTAAATGATAGTCTCAAATGGATTAGATATTCAATTTCAAATAAAATAGATTTAATCAATCGACAAAATCAAGCAATGATATTTTCCAAGTTTGATTTAAAATCAGGATTTTGGAAAATTCAAATAACTCTAGAAGACAGATACATAACCGTTTTCAATGTCCCTTTTAGCAATTATGAATCTAATGTCATTTGGCCTCAAACATGCCTCTTCTAAATTTCAAAGCATTATGAATGATATATTCAATCCATATACAACCTTTTCAATAGTCTATATAGATGACATATTGATATTTTCAAAAAGTGCAGAACATTGGAAACATCTAAGTATATTATTCCAAATTATCAAAAAATATAGTTTAGTATTACTGCCATAAAAATACACTTATGTCAAAAAATAAAAATTAGATTTCTAGGACATAAAACTCACCACGATACTATAATTCTAATAAATCACTCAATACAATTTGTTGACAAATTTCTTGATGAAATCAAAGATAAAAAAACCTCTTTTATGTATTAGATTTCTATAAACTCCTTAATGGTTCATTGGTGTATTACAAATTTCCTTAATCGTTCAATATACCTTGCCGTCTAGGTATATTACAAAATTTTTTAAGCACCCTTAATTATGTATTATATTTCTATAAAATCCTTAGGATTCAGGTAAAACCTCTTTTATTCCAGACTTCGCAAAAACCCGCCTCCATGGTCTAGTCTCTATATAAATATTGTTCTTGAGGTCAACTCAATAATCAAACGTTTAACTTATCTAGGTATTCCAAATCCATTGCTTTCAAATTTGTTGAAACAGATGCATCAAATATGGGATAAGGTGGTATTCTTAAACAAAAAATTCATGACAAGGAACAATTGGTCCATTTTTATTTTAGGTCTTTGGAATGAATCTCAACGACATTACTCTATTGTTAAAAAAATAAAAATTTAACAATCGTTTTGTGCATCTTGAAATTTCAATATGATATTTACAATCAACGATTTTTTTTACGCATTAATTGCCCATTTTCCAAAGAAAATCTAAAAAATTGTTCAAAATCTTGTTTCCAAACAGATTTTTGCCAAATGGCAAGGTATTTTGTCTGCCTTTAATTTCAAAATAGAATTTATAAAATTAAAAGAAACTTCAAATTTCATTCCTGAATTTCTTACTCGTGAATTTCTTTTAGGGAAACAGCCATAGACAACCATTCTTCTTTCAAATCCTTCATTTTAGAGTGAAGCAATTCACTCCCTATTACTCTCCAAGTTACTGCCAGCAAAACCAAGATAACTATACAATGACTTCTTTCTCAAACACACATCAAAGTCAAGTTATGCAATGTCCAAAAATAAATTTCCTAAACTTATTCCTCATTATTCACTAGAAGAATCAAAACCAACAAGCAAAAGCTCTATTGTCATGGTCATAAAAAATCAAAACAGGTTTGAGTCCATACAAGCCCATTGAGCAATTAATGAACCAATATCTCAAAACATACAACTACCCAAATCAAACCCTTCTCCACACACACCACAAACACCACAAAAACATAAAACCTCTCAATATGTTGCAAAATCAACCCTTGAACCAGTTTATTTTATGGAACTTATTTCAAAAATTCAAATGAAAAACCAATTCAAGACGCTTGTTCCCTTTTCCTGCAAACTACTCACTTTCTCAGTATGAACCTCATAAATCTAAATTATTTTATGAGCCCATCTTGGCAGCACAAACTCAATTTTAGTAACCATAATAAATACAAGAATGACATCTCAAAAATCACTCGGTTTTAATGTCATATTATCAAAATACGATGTCCAGAAGAATGGAATTAAAATAAATTCACTCCCAAAAATTCAGCCAACTCTTCAATCCACAATTTTAAAAATATTTTGATTATCAAAAAGTCCTAATTAGAGCATTTCTCTTCCAGACCCCAAATTGATCTCGATGATACATCAAATAAGACTGATGTCACAGCTGTACATGTGGCAGAGATCGTCCACCATGAGGATCAAGTATCCTAAAACCAGTCCAATTCATAAAGCCCAAAAAT
This sequence comes from Berberis vulgaris, assembly GCA_963556465.1. Taxonomy (NCBI): domain Eukaryota; kingdom Viridiplantae; phylum Streptophyta; class Magnoliopsida; order Ranunculales; family Berberidaceae; genus Berberis; species Berberis vulgaris. Next base: position 29,742,762 of record OY747126.1, read on the forward strand.
GGCGAATCCAATCATAAAAGCCCAAACTGGGCCCGCTAGAATAAACTATAGTTAAAGGCACAAATCCAAGCCCGATAAAGTTCTCCCTTAAAGATGAGAAACGTTACAGAGAAAAAGAGTCGTGGAGGGAGTTTCGCCTCCAAGGACATATCTTCATGAAGAAGGAGATTGTTATAAAGAACATCTCCTCTCGTTGTGCCTCACATGCTTAAGTCACGCAGAGAATTAATAACGACCATTATATAAGGTAAAGGGAACATTCGACAAAGGTATGCAACTTTAACTGAGTTCAGTCAAGATTTATCCCCATTTCCAACCGAGTTATTGACTTAAGCATCGGAGTGCCTTCAGCCACCAAAAAGGTGGTATTTGGAAATTTAACATTTGTTTTGTAGGTTACACTTACAGGAGAATGAATTTTGGACGCATCACTTTGGTGCCGTTTATTGGGAACGACAATTTTCCTTTCAAGAAGAGAGTCTGCGGTAAGAAACTTCCTCAGTTTCGATTAGGGTTTAAAAAAACTTTTAGAACAGATGGAACACTACAGACCCTAAACCTAGCGACAATCAAAACAATCCCTTCACCGGATAAGCCATGTTACCTATAATGCATTCTTCAGTACCAGCAACAACTCTTGAGCCAAGCATGCCTAGCGACAGAGAGCCACTACATGGGACATAGCCCAGTCATCTCAAACATCTGACGACGCTGCCACAGATCCTCGCGTAGATCCACTCATGACAAAGATGGATCTCCTAATCAAAACAGTGGATAAACTCACTATAGAATGCGCTTAACCCATCGACCACGTTCGAAAAAGTCATGAAATTTCTGCAGAACCTCAACGAGCAAACCTCGAAAACATTGAACCACCAACGGATGATTCCCCTCAGAACGACAGGGCCCCTGCACAAATTCCATTAAGAATCGGAGTCACAGATCCTGACTTGCTGTACGAATTGGCTAGACCGCTAACGCGCATATGATAACTCCTTTACCAACAAAGTTCACTCCACTAAAGTTTGAGACTTACGATGGCACTATCGATCCCACCGACCATCTGCAGCATTTCCACCACATGATGGTGTTGAAGGAGAGCACAAAGTCCATCCTATGTTGGACATTTCCAACTAGCCTCACCTCCACAACAATGAGTTGGTTCAACAGCCTGAGATCGATAGACTCTTTCTAAGCGTTGGCCACTGCCTTTATTCGAGGTTCATTGGCAGTCAACAAATGTGAAAAGGTCCATACTATCTGCTTCACATCAAACAGAAGCTTGAGGAGACCATAAGGAAATACGTCACTTGTTTTACTAATGAGTCGATCATGATCGACGGCTGCAGCAACGACACGACCATTGCTACCTTCACCGCAGGACTAAAAAGGGGACCGTTCTACAATTTTCTGAATCTTGACCCCCGGAAGAATATGGCGACTCTATTAAAGACTGCCCAAAAACACATTACCCTCAAAGAGATGGTGGTTGCCAGAAGGGAGAATGAATTCGATAGAGACACGCTCCAGCTGACCAAGAAAGGAGAGAAGAAGAATGGAGGGACGACAAGCCTCGAGGGAAAATAGCCAATAAAAAAGACATCAAACCAATGGAAGACCCGAGTTCGATAACCAAAAAACTAGAAGGCTGCAACCCAGATCGTCAAGCCAACCATTCACAACTTTGAAAACAAGTTGACTGTGGTCCTCAAGACTATAACGAAATGAGAAGTGGCCACCCAAAATGAGAGGAGATCCAGAAAGGCGAAGTAAAAACATATATTGCTCTTTCCACGAGGACTACGGGCACGACACCGAGGACTGCTACAACTTAAAGGATGAGATCGAGCGCCTTATCCCAAAAGGACGACTCGGAGAATTCGTTAGGCAGAAAGAATCAAAAGAAAGAGTAGCCAGGCCAGTGGAGCAATTAAGGGAACGAATATGCGTTTTACATGGTGTAATCAGATAAAAGGAACCGTCCAATCAATCCTGGAAGCGATCAATTTGTGATTTACAAGCAAGGATCAGATACCCAAAACCTTCCGCACAACGGGCCAGAATGACACATCGAACTCTGGCATTCTCCAACAAAGATGCGAAGGGAGTCCTTTCCCTCACAATGACGCCTTGGTAATTTTGGTATTGATAGCTAGTTAGGAGATTAATAGAATGCTAGTCAACACAGGCAGTTCGACCAACCTTCTTTACATGGCAGCGTTTCGGAAAATGCGGTTCATCGAAGAAATGTTCTCACCCAACAATACAACCCCAACCAGTCCAAGAGATCAACCAAACACTTGACAACAAGAAGCAGAATAGTTTACTTGGACAATAGAGGAGACAAAACAGTTCGGATTGGCACAAAAATCCATCAAGAATTCGCCATAAAACTAATCTAACTGCTGAAGGATAACCAAGACATTTTTGCCTGGACAATGAAAGACATGGTGGGAATGGACCCGTCTATCATCACCACAAACTGCTTCCTGACAAGAAGTCGATCAGACAAAAAAAAGGCTGGTTCCCCCAATATGTAACCAAGCACTAAACGAGGAAGTGCACCGTCTGATAACTGCAGGAATGATCAGGGAATCTCACTACCCGAACTAGTTAGCTAACACAGTGTTGGTAAAGAAGAAGAATGGCAAGTGGAGAGTATGTATAGATTACACCGATTTGAACAAAGCCTGCCCAAAAGACAATTTCCCACTCCCACGCATAGACCAGATATTGAATGCCACTGTCGGACACAAACTCCTGAGCTTCATGGATACGTACTCAATCATATACAAATGCACCATTCTGACCAAGAAAAAACATCTTTTATAATAGAGATAGGTACATACTGCTACAGGGGGTGATGCCATTCAGATTAGAGAACGCAGAAGCCATGTACCAACGGCTGGTCAACTAAATATTTAGAAACCAGATCAGTAAAACGATGGAGGTGTACATTGATGACATGCTGGTTAAAAGCTTATGCCGAGCAAACCACATCGAAGATCTCAAACAAGCCTTCTCCCAGCTCTGAAGATACAAAACGAAGCTTAATCCGGAGAAATGCATTTTTGGAGTAAAATCAAGGAAATTCCTCGGATACATGGTCGACCAAAGAGGAATCGAAACTGACCCGAAACAGATACAAACACTACTCAACATGCAGTCACCAATGAACATAAAGGGTGTGCAAAGTCTCAATGACAAGATAGCGACTTTAAACAGATTCATCTCCAAATCCTCGGACAAATGTCTACCTTTCTTTAAATGGAATGAAGAATGCGAGAAGGCTTTCCAAAGCCTGAAGGCGTACATGGGGAGCACATAATTGCTATCAAAATCGAGCACCGGGGAAATATTATATTTATACATGTCCGTATCCGACCATGGGGTAAGCTCAACATTGATACAGGAAGAGAAGGGCGCACAAATGCCAGTATATTACATCAGCAAAACACTTGTAGATGCGAAGATCAACTACTCGGCCTTGGAGAAACTGGTGTTCACCTTAATCGTATCCTCAAGAAGGCTATGACCATACTTCCAAGCTAACCCAATTATTGTCATGACCGAACAACCACTTTGGCCAGTGTTGCAAAAACCAAAGCTATCTGGAAGAATGGTGAAATGGGCAATAGAACCCCGATAGTTCGACATCAGCTATGCCCCAAAAATCGCAATAAAATCTCAAGCATTGGCGGATTTCATCGCAAAATTCACAGGCAACATCGACAGCCAGCCAGATGGCAACCATGAAGAGGAACAAACCATCCATGGATGGATCCTCCATTGTGATGGAGCATCCAACGAGGCGGGAAGTGGAACTAGAATGATCCTGTACAAATCGGAAGGCATAAAGTTAGAGAAGGCAATAAAATTCAATTTCAAAGCCTCAAACAACGAAGTCGAGTACGAAGCAGTGATACAATTAGCAAAACACTTGGGAATAAAAGAAATCAACGTCTTCACTGACTTCAAATTGGTGGTCAACCAGCTGAACTTCAAATTTCAAGTAAAAGATGCTCGGATGAAATCATACCACCCAAAGACTACTGAGCTGATAGAAAGTTTCCAGACTGCAACCATTCGGTGATGCGAGCTAGCCAAGAAGGCATCACGAAAATGATAATCCACTCATCCCGATGCAGGAGTGTTCCATACTGGAAAACCAAATGCAAAAGGCATGCACAATAGGCCAGAAAAATAATTAGACAATTCCAATCCTCGCGTATATAATAAACGAAGAACTTCTGGCAGACAAGATGGAGGCCCAAAAACTGCGAAATCGAGTCCCACGATACACGGTGATCAATGGCCAACTCTGAGAAATCTGTTATCAGCCCACAATTAAGATGCCTTTTGCCCAACAATGCTGACTATGTCTTGCAAGAGATTCATCATGAAACATGTGGAAACCATCCAAGAGGAAGAACGCTAGCACAAAGCCCTAACAGTGGGATACTATTGACCGACAATGCAAGCGGATGCAAATAAACTCGTTCGCACTTGTGACAAATGTCAGAGATTTGCCCCATATACTCACATGCCAGACCAAATTTTAATCCCAATGAGTAGTGCATGGCCAATTGCACATGGGGGATGGACATCGTAGGACCACTCCCAATGGTTGACAAAAAGAAATTCCTTCTCGTAGTGGTAGATTACTTCACTAAGTGGGTGAAAGTAGAACTAGTGGCAAAGATAGGAGAAGCTCAAGTTGATAACTTCCTCTGGAAAGACATAAAATGCAGATTCGGAATCCAAAGGGTAATTGTCACGGACAACGGGAAGCAATTCGAAGGCAATAATGTTAAGGAGCTATGCGAAAATCTAGGCATCCAACACCACTTCTCAGCACCCACCCATCCACAGGCAAATGGGCAAGTCAAGGTCACCAACAGGACGATCTTAGAGGTGATCAAAAGGAATCTTGAAGCATCGAAAGGATTGTGGACATCCAAAATACCTAGCATCCTTTGGGCATATAAAACAATGAAAAGGACTCCAACAAAAAAAACTTTGTACGCCCTTGCATATGGGTCTGAAGCAATGATACCCATAAAAGTTGGTATGCCAACATTCAGAATAGAAGAATTTCGAGCAGAAGACAACAAGGAAGCACTGAGAGTCGGATTAGATTTCCTCGAAGAAAAGCAAGAAACGACTTCTATCAAAGCAGCAACCTACCAACAACGTATGGCTAACTATTATAACAAGAAAGTAAAGCCTCGCACAGTCAATGTCGACGATTGAGTACTCAAAAAATCCAACTCAACACAAAGGAACCAAGCACAGGCAAACTGAATCTAAATTGGGAAGGGCCATACAAAGTAATAAATATCAACAGACCAGGGACATACTGGTTAGAAAATATGCAGGGTGAACAACAACCACGACCGTGGAAGGTAGAGCATTTGAAAAAATATTATCAATGAAACTCCTTTGCATCCTCAATTTCGTGTACAAGCGACAAAGTCAAGTCGGGACAAAGAAGTCAGACTAAAAGTTTTACTCGAAGAAACGCAAAGCGCGACCAAACATCGAGCTACGAGTAAAATCTAAATATATGTATTAGGACAAACAAGTCGGGCATAAACATGAAACTTCTGGTCTCATCAACCACGAATTAATACGTCGAACACATTTGTAAAAATTCGGACAAATAAGTTAGAATTCTGCCAGGAATGTCGAAAGCAAAAGGCTAAGTCTAACAAGATAGACGAAAAGACATACTACATACAAATAATAAAAATAAATGAGATTCTCATTGACTTTCCAAATTCATTACATCGAAAAAGATTACATGAAGACGAGAGGGTCTAATAAAGGTACTCAAGAAAAGGCATTCTCATCAACAGCGACAATCAACGGGCCCGGAATGGGTTCGTCTTCATCCTCAAATACTTGCTCAACATAGCAATGACACTTAGATGAATTTAAGCCTTGCGACTCGATATAGTCTAACAAGTCGTGGCGACCATCGACTACTCTCCTCCAATCCGTTGCTTCTGCAACCTTTAATTTGTTGGTAACTGATGCAAGCTCAGCCCAAGTCGATGCGAGTTTGCTCTCAACGGTAGTAAGCCTAGCAGCAACTGCCAATTTGGCAGTAGCAAACTAGGTATTCCATTGAGCGACTTGCACTATAGAACCCTTCAGACTGGCAGAACACTCTGCAGTAAAACGCTTGGCCTTGGCACAGTCAACCACTCAATCAGACAACTCCTTCTCAGCAGTATTCAACTGAGAACACAATCGGTCCAACTCCCCTCGGAGGTTTCAAGGTCAGAAGCAAACTTATTCTGATCATCCTCGACTTGCTTTAGCGAAGTCCATGTAGCCTCTACAATCTCGCATACTTTGCACATTATGCTCTCAATGGATCAAATTTATGGAGAACATGAGAGACAACCAATGCCTGCCCTGCCAGCTTCCACTCAACAAACTCAAACTGATCGTGTGTGGCCTTATAATCTAACCATAATGCCAACATTGGCGAGGTGATTCATCCCTTCCATAAGACACTCAAGCCCTTCATTGATATGATTGCATTTCAGATGCACGAGCATAGGAACCCCTCTGACCAACCACCCATGGCATTTGATGGGTAGCAGGCGACTTTGAGGATCCCGCAATTATAGAGGGAACATGACCTTACAACCCTGTTCACGAGTAACGACTTGATCTCCTAACGAGGAGTCAAACTCGAAATAAGATAAAGTGTCTGTAGTGCCCGAATTCTTAAGCATTTAGAGCACCAAGCTAAAACATCTTGTTGTCCATAACACGAGAATCGTCAACGGACAAGCCTGCGAAATCAGGTACGCCATACGAGAAGACAAGGCTCTTCTCGTGATTGTCCAAAGAACGAGAAACCTCTTTCTTGCTCCTCTCAAGAGTTTGATTTACCTCCTCAACCTCTCGGGCAGCAAGATCAATAACACCATTACCACCCTTCCCAGAAGATGCATGAATAGAGAAGGCTTGGTAATACCAGAAACCGAAGTAGCGAGCTTCTTTGGGATATGACCAGGACTGATCGCCTATAGCTTTGATGGACTAGCGGGCCTAGGAACTTTCCTTTTTCTAACGTTCGAGCCAGCATTAATGTCACTTCTACCCGTATGCCTCTTAATGGAGCTCACCTCCCAATCAATGCCCGCATCGCCGTCTACTGCCGAGGGAGTATGCTCCTGCCCCTTGCCAGAAATGAGGACAACATTGATGCACAACGATAACTTCCAAAACACAAGCTATCGTTAGCGCCGCACGATCTGCCCCGTTCAGAGTATATAGACCACTGCGGTCGAAGACCTTACTCCTCTGTAGACAAAAACAGTTCATTCCTATTGGGTTCTCGGAATGACGCAAAATTTGTACGTTGCGCAACTTGAAATAATTAGAAGAAATTGACGCATTAAACCAAGGCCTTGACCAGCCCCTATACTTGTCTCAAAGATTTTCGAACCAGGATGGACCACTGAGATAGCAAGTGCAGTTCCCGTTTACACTAAACCCCACCACAAAATGCAAAATCCTGACGTTCATTGGAATCCCAGATAAGACAGCCCTCGCTAAAGTCGTGATCATTACCCTCCAGCCGTTAGGAACCATTTGCGCGGGAGCAATGCCCAAGAAACCTAGATACTCCCAGAAGATTTTTGGAGCCAAAAGGCTAAGGCCTGCTTGAAACATGCCCGGGTACATCGCAATACAGCCCGACCTCGAAAGACAAGGACTATCACCTTCTTCAGGTAGAATAATCTCGAGGTCAGATGGAGGTGAATAATCGTAATGAAAGCTATCCAAAGTCGTTCTCATTGCCCGCTTAGGAGAGAAGTAAGCTTCACAGGTAGCAAACACATCACCATTTAGAACCCTGAAGCTAGTCATTGTTATGAGACAAAAACAAAAGAGAAAGAAATCAAAGCCTGAAAACGAAGATAGTGTAAAGAAGAAAGTATTGTATCCACCTCCTCCTTTGTATAGGGTCGAAAAACAAAAGGACTACTCATAGAAAAATGTGCGGGATACGATGGCCACGCGAATTCCCAAAAATCACATCAAAGTAAACACGCGGATGAGATATCGGAGAAACAAACTCAACAACAGCTGGTAACGACATTAAATGTGTCGTCATTGTGAAATCGAAAATCCAACCGTCGCACAGTTAGTGGCTAGGTCAGCATACCCACTAACTAAGGGGGAGTAGCTGATGATAGATCAAATAAGACTGATGTCATAGTTGTACACGTGGCAGAGATTGTCCATCACGAGGATCAAGTATCCTAAAACCACATCAATCCATAAAGGCAAAAAAGGTGAATCCAATCATAAATCCCAAACCGAGCATGCCAGAATAAACCATAGTTAAAGGTCCAAATCCATGCCTAATAAAGTTTTCCTTTAAAGATGAGGAACATTACAAAGAAAAAGAGTCGTGGAAGAAGTTACACCTTCAAGGACGTATCGTCATGAAGAAGGAGATTGTTACAAAGAACATCTCCTCTCGTTGCGCCTTACATGCTTAAGTCACGCAGGGAATTAACAACGACCATTATATAAGGTAAAGGGAACATTCGACACAGTTATGCAACTTTAACTGAGTTCTCTCCAAATTTACCTCCATTTCCAACTGGTTACTGACTTAAGCATCAGAGTGCCTTCGGTCACCAAAAAGGCGATCTTTGACAATCTAACATTTGTTTTGCAGGTCACACTTACTGGAGAACGGATTTTGGACGCATCAGTTCTCATTCATGGTTTTCTTGTTTTGCCCAAAATTCAATGGTTGCTTTCCTTATTTGTTGTCCCATATCTGGTGAAATCTGTACGATCTTGTTAAAGAAATTCTTCCTCCCCAAGTCAACAAATGATGAAAGATTTTCCATCCAAATATCAAATTTCCACAACCTCAAGAATTTCAAGTATCTTCACCATGGTTATTTTGAAAAATTCTCCCTATCATGGATCTGTTGTTTGGATTGTGTTAGTTCCAATTCAAGGTTTGGGTTACCCTGCTCAAATTCCTCTTGTGTTAGTTCCAATTCAAGGTTTGGGTTACCCTGCTCAAATTCCTCTTTATCTGTCTAGGAGATTTAGAGTCTAATGGTGGACAAGTTTTGACTATTCAAATGTGACAAAGTAAGCATTATAAAAATATTTCAATCTCTAAATTAAGACGATACAGTCTCATGATACAACAAACCGTCATTTGCTCGACATTGTATGTGTGTCATGATAATCTCGACAACAAAACAAAGTAGGCCCGATTGCATGCTCAATCTAGCAAGGCCCAGACAACATTAAGCCCACTATTGGTAGATTCCAGAACGTTGGACCCAAATTGCAGCGCCTTAATAAGCTCATACGTTCAAGATAGCTCTGATAAGGCAAGTATATGGGGGATCAACCCAAGATAGGCAGTCCAACAATACATCGAATCCGACTAGGAAATAAATACTAGAGTATAAGTCAGGCAAGGAAACTTCCTTGCATGGACAACACTCAGAAAGGGAAACCACTCCCGTAGATCTAGAAGCACGAGTCTAGTAGGGAAACTACCATACATGGACAATTCCCAAACAAGAAAGGATCTCCAACAAGATATCTTTCCCTAAACTATGCCACCAAAGGCCTAGCCGAACAAGGATTCTCACACTATAAAAGGGAGATAAGGTCGATGAACTAAGATACGCTATAGAATCCCAGTTTACAGCTTTAAGTCTATCCTAAGCCTTATCTAAATTAAGCATCGTAGTGCCATCGGCTGCCACACAGTGGTATTTGGCTCACGTATGCTACTTATGCAGGTCTAGGTAAAGGCAAGGAAGGAGAAAAGGAATCGACTACATAAGTTTGGCGCCGTCCGTGGGGAACGATAGATTTCCTCAGAAGAAACAATAGTACCAGCTTTCCCCAAAAAACATAAAGATGGTGACAACATGGTCTCACAACAATGGCGATGTTGCGGAATCCTCAAACGCTCCAACCGGCAGAGCGCTTCCCGTTCCACAACCACCGCGGAAGGAACCCCTTCAGACCCCCATGTCGGTGGTAGCCACGGCAGACCCAAGGGTGGATCTACTGTCAACCCATACGCAACAAATCGCAGAAGTGCTGCAGGCACATAAACAACGGAATCCTCCACTTGCAGAAGGAGACAATGAGCAGTTAAGGGTCCAATCCCCAGAGAGCTCTAGAGAATATGTTGAAGATAGCCGCGCTGCCTCAGCAGCTTCTCAATGAACCAAAGGTGAAGGAGTGGCTAATAGAGACCCAACGTCCAGAGCCGACGGACATGTCTCGTACAACCCCATCGGAACAGTGCCACAAACCTAGACGTATTGTTTAATCTCACGGTCCCTCCGTTCATGGATCATATCTTGGACAAACCGCTGTCGAAGAAGTACATACCACTGAAAATGGAGTTTTACGACAGGACAGGAGACCCATCCGATCACTTGCGCCACTTCCAGCACGTTATGGCACTCAAGGAAGGGTCCGATTGGATAATGTGCCGATCATTCCCTGCTAGCCTGAAGATGTCAGTGCTGACCTGGTTCCACAGCCTCCCTCAGGAATCTATCGATTCATTCCGGACATTGGTGACAACGTTCCTCATAGGCTTCGTGGGCAGCCACCAAATCAGGAAGGGCCCGCATTATCTGTTGACCCTAAAGCAAAAACATAAGGAGATGTTGAGGGAGTACGTTACTCGTTTCAACGATGAGTTGACTCTCATCGTTGGCTATGGTGATGACACTACCATCACAGCTTTCACTTAGGGTCTGAGAAGATGCAAGTTCTACGACTTCCTTACTTTTGACCCCCTAACCAATATGACAGACCTACTCAGGGATGCCCAGAGATATATCACATTAAACGAGATGCTGGCGGCCAATAGGGAAGCGGAGTCAGATAAGAAACCCTCTGTCCCCAAGGACAAGAAAGAGGGGAAGAAGAAAAAGGATGGCGATGGGAACAAGAGGAAGTGCACTGACAGGAACACTGACTCGGGCCGCACAAGGCCTCTAATTATGTCGGGTCCAGATCTTTCACTCTTCTCAACACCAATTTGTCTGACATCCTTGATTCGATCTAGGATTGGGAAAAGCTGAAATGGCCGCCTAAGCAGCAAGGAGACCCCGCTCGACACGAAAGCAACAAATACTGCGCCTACCACAAGGAAGGCGGACACAATACTGAGGATTGCAGAAACCTCAGAGGAAAAGTCAAGTACTGGATCAAGAAAGGCAAGCTCAAGGAGTTCCTAGGCTCGGACATGAGCAACATACACGAGTTCACAGCCCGATCCCACCACTGACATTTACGAAAATAGATCTCCAAGGGGTACATTCTCTTCACAATGATGCCTTAGTCATCTCCGTCCTCATCGCTAAGTGAGAGGTATAGAAGGTCTTGGTAGATACAGAAAGCTTACTTAGTGTCTTGTATCTCAACGCATTCCCAACATGCAGCTACAAAAGAAAGACTTAACCCCCGCCACCCACCCCATGATCAGATTCAATGGAGAGAAATGCTTCCCCATCGAGAAGATCAATCTAATGGTGGAGGTAGGAAAACTACAATTGCGGAAGTACCTTGTCCAAGAATTTATGGTGGTTAATGCTCCGTCCACCTACAACATTACTCTGGGAAGGTCGTTGCTTCATCATATGGAGGCAGTAGTTTCCACTTTGCACCAATGCATAAAATATATAGCAGACCAGGCCCAAGGAACTATCAGAAAAGATCAACCTGCACCAAGAGACTGCCATTATGCAACCCTGAAACAGCTTAATTGTTCCAACTGCAGCTCAAACCCGCGGAACAAACATGTCAGGCAACGGGCCTAGACAAAAGTGAATAATCACTCTGCGAGGGCAGAAGAACCCTATAACCAAAAGACAGAGAATTAGAATTCAGAGCTGGCAGAACAATCTAGACCAATAAAGAGCTGATAATCAGCAAGGAACTGCCTGCCAGCACGAAGTCCTCTATTCAGCAACTTTGCTAGCTTTGGCAAAACAAGACACTTCGCTTGAGGGACTATGCAATCCGAGCCAGGACCATATGCGCATCCATTAAGGCCGGGTTAGCTTAATCCCCGCTCGGAGTTAAATTATTTTGTTGTTTTGATTTCATTTTTTGATTTCTATTTTTCATTTCTGTTTAGAAGAGTTATTCGTACCAGACACATTTAAAAAATAAAATAGATTTTATTGATTGCAATGAAAGTTATCACAAAGCTTGCCGACCAACTAGTATAGAAGTTTATACACTACAAATATCTAAGTCTGATGTAAGTATCTTTTCGTTGAAACAAGCGTAGAGATTCCGATCTGCCAATCTACCTCTAGAAGATAAGGTAGTGAAAGTAGATTGTTTGAAAAAGAAGCCGAAATAATGCGCTCAATTCATTGATCCGTCGAATCACCTTACAAGGATGATTTGAAAGTAGCAAGAAAATTACTTGAAAAAGGCTACGAGTACTACCTCGATTCTTTGCTCCACCAATATGCCTCGTGAAGATGAACAAAAGGGAGCAATAGAAAACACATGTAAATATCCCTGAACAGCGGGATCGTCGAGGTCTCACAATGCTGCTAAATGGGGATGCCTCTCAAATGTGTAATGCCTGGGGTGACGTAGAGATACCACCCCAGGAACGAAAGTCACGACCTCTAATGCTCCCATCAACCATAAACTAGCTGCGAGGACCATCCCCCGACAACAGTGACGAATGAGAGGGCGCTTGAGCACCAGAAGATTGAAGATAGACCTAACCCCCCAAGGGAAAGTCCGTAACTCTTCCTCACAATGTAAGAAGATATTACAAGATCTCATGGGATCAATCAGATGCCAACCCAGATCAGGTGGCATCACATAATAGCAAGTCTTATTAAGACTCATTGTCGCAAATGTTAGACCGAAGACTCCAGCGAGGAAGATCCTTCTTCAGCCTTTGGAAAACCCACAACAAATTCTCTGGTAAGATGCACTTGATTAACCTACTCTAGTATTCTCATTACAGAGCTTGAACGAAAAACGATCAGCTTATTTATAGGCCTGATGATTTACGAAGTAGAATCAACCAACAATTACTTTGGCATTCAATGTCGTATGGGAAATTAGGAGATGAGGTTCCAATTGCAATTGCATGAGTCCACATACTTCAAATTAATGACCATGCACACAGTCCCATTAACTGGAGGAAGTAATTGATACTGAACCGTCTCGCAACATGCGCCATATCCCTGGCACGTTGATCTACAAAGATTTTTCTGATTGGGCCCCTCTACTAATGGGCCCAAGCTTATGCCCTGCCAGATCAGGCCCAACACATGCAAAAAAACAAATATCAAAGGCCTTGAGCGCCCATGGAATAAGGAGCGCATCGACAGAGTATTATCAGTAAATCCAAGGCATCAGCCATATTATTATTCCACTGCTGTTCATTAAAGCTGGTCAATCTATTATTATTCCGATCAATCGATCTGATTCTTGAATCAGACCGCCAGGTGAACTAAGTAAGTCAGTACACCCAAATCAGACTTACAAGCACAAAATCTTATTCTGACCAAAGCTTAGTCAGCTTCGACTGATTACAATAGCTTTTGTTCCGCTCTAACACCTAACCTGCCAAAAGCGAACGATGATGGGTTCGAAAGTGGGAGCTTAGCATTTTTAATACCTGAACGTGATGGCTTGCCAAGGACCATTGTCCAAATGCAGATAATGGTCGTTGAACCTAACCAAAACATAGTAGGTTTTGACCTATGACGATAGCTTCTAGTATGAACTAATGACCAGTCCGGTAAATGAGTGTCAACGGTTTAGAGAATGGCAGCCTAGTCAGCAATCTGATGCCTGATCAAAATGGCTTGCCAACGATCATTGTCCAGACATGGGCAATAGTGACCGAACCCGACCAAAGCTTAGTCGGTGATGACCGATTACAAAGGCTTTTGGTTTGCTCGAAGCCTAGTCCACCAATAACGAATTTTGATGGCTTAGAAAGTGGGAGTCTAGTTAGCGTTCTCGACGTCTGATTAAGATCGCTTGCCAGAGATCATTGTCTAACTATAGATAATGATCGCCGAACTTATCGCCCGAAGCCTAGTCCGAATAGAACGGATGACGACGGCCTAGAAAGTGGGTGCTTAATCAGTGCTCACGTGGCCAGGTGAAGACGATTTGCTAGGGATCATTGTCCAACTATAGATAATGATCACTGAACTTATCTCTTGGAGCCTAGTCCAAATAGAACAGATGACGACGACCTAGAAAGTGGGAGCTTAGTTAGTGCACGTGTAGCCTGGTGAAGACGACTTGCCAGCGATCGTTGTCCAACTATAGATAATGATCGCCAAACTTATCGCTCGAAGCCTAGTCCGAATAGAACGGATGACGATGTCCTAGAAAGTGGGAGCTTAGTCTGCGCTCATGTAGCCTGGTGAAGACGGCTTGCTAGGGATCGTTGTCCTTCCGTAGACAATGATCGCCAAACCTTATCACTCTAATATCTAGTCTACAAATAACAGACAACGATGGGCCAGAGAATGTGAGCATAGTCAGTGCTCATGCAGCTTGACATAGGCAGCTTGCCAGAGTCACTGTACTTCCATGAGCAATGAACGTCGAGCTATGGCCCAGTTTGACATAATGGGTCGAAAAAAAGAAGTATAAGCACTTCATAACTTATTATGCAAGCAACAGACTAGCGCATTGGCATGATAACACATATAAGCTATAGAAAGTACATGTACAAAAGGCTACTTGACTAACTTTCTTCAAGTCGTATTTCAAAAGTTACAACTGCTTTAGAGAGCTTGCTCCAGAAGCTGAAGAACCAGTTACATTGGAAGGAACTGTGGGAGATAAAACAATATTGTCTGAAATCGGTCCTAAGTCGCAGGACGGAGACACGGGGTCAGAGACTTCTATCTCACCAATTTTCCAAAAAACAGCCTTTCTGTACCGTTCAAAGTCAAGCTCCAAGTGGGGGTTCTCTTCCTCAATCAGGCCAAGCAGTTCTAGCCTACCCCGGGCGATAGCGGGAGACTCTAAAGTTACATGTTGAGCCTTAGACTCTGCTAGGCTTGCCTCCGCTTTTGATAGTCTATGTGAGAGCGCAACCACATAAGATTCCTCTTTCACCAATAACTGTCTTAGAAGACTTAGCTCAGCCAGTGCGTCCGTAGCCCGAGCCTCAGCTTCATGAATTGGTTTTCATGTCAGCTAGCTTAGGTTCAAACTCAAGGTGAAAATTAGCCAACTCGGACTCAGCTCTATTTTGTTCAGTGGTTTGGGCTCGCAAATCAGTGTGTGCCTTGCCCGCCATCTCCTCCAGCTGCTTACTTAATAGGTCTGGCCGATATAGCACTTCCAAATATGACTTACAAAGCTCAGTAAAAGCCCTCTCCAAAGCATGAAGTGTACTATGAGAGTCAGAATGCAGATCACCTCGAACCATCGACGAAAATCCAAAGGGACCTTTGGGAGACACCAACTCCACACCCAAAGCCTTCTCAACTGAAACATCAGCCCAACGCTTAACATCAGGCTCATGAGGCAAGAAAAAAAATATGTTTCCCAGGGTAGCAGCCTCAACAGGCCGGAGATCATCAGTGGTATCATTTACTTTTCCAGCATCTATGACTCTGAACAATTCCCTTCCAGTACAACCAGTAGAGTAGGAGGCTCTAGACCTACACTCCGCTCCCAGAACCATCTCTGGAGTGGACTGATCGAGCCCAGATTTCGCGACCGTTACTTCTCGCTCTAGCGGGATCAGTTTAAAAGAAGAATCAGTTTTGTTGCTAGCTCGCTTTCTCTTGAGTAGACCAATGGGCGGCATGGCCGCCTCCAACTTAGCTTGCCTTGAAGGGCTTGGTATCGTGAGCTTCCTCTTCCTGGAACAACCACCACTAGTCTCCCTCGGCGACGACCTGGGCACAATAGGGCCTACGTGGAAGTATTTGAACAACCCGCTCCACAAGACGTTGTCCAAAGTAATGACTTCCTCAACAACAATCAAATGAAGCTCATTAAACACCCTCTTCACTGATTCCTCCTCGGTTAAAGTTGGAGTCACAAACTTACCTTCACAAAATGGCAAGATAGCCTGTCAATTTCTGCGAAGGCACGTAAAAAGAAATAATGAAAAGGGACATTACGCTCACTAAGATTGAATTTGAAATATCCGACAAGTGACTGCCCCTCCACCTTGAAGTACGGTGAGTTCGTAGAATCCAAAAAGCAATGCTTCTACCTAAACTTGAAATCATCAAATAGGGAGCCCGATGTTCACATAATTATTACATAATATACCTCCTAATTTATATTTGTTAGTGTTTCGAATATGTATTTTAGTTTAATTATTTTATTTTTGTATTTTTGTAGGATTTGGAGTTTAAATGACAAAAGTGCGTTAGCGTGGCGAATTTGGAAATTCATAGACAAATTGACGAAGTGAAGCGGGAGACACTCAAGCCAAAGATTAAGAGAACCAAAGAAAAAAAATAAAGGAAATTAGTTTTTAATTTTGGTGGAACAAAGAAGTAATATGGATGAACATAGCCAAACCCACCTTTCAAGGGGTTGGACCCCTTTGTTAGAAATTTGGGTTTCCAAAAGAGTTTAGTTTCTTTTTAACACAAATAGGGCAGCACACAGCAAAGAAGATGTTTCTCTTGACCATAAATACAACAACCAAAGACGTAAGAGAGGGGAATACGCTGTCCAGGAACATCAAGTAGAGTGCGCAGGACAGCAGGGAGTGTGCCGGACAGAGAGAGTGCGCTAGACAACAGGGAATACAGCAACAGCAGCCAAAATGCATGACAGCAAAGAATACAGCAGCAGGGAGCAGCTGAAACGACGACGCCGTCCAGCAGGGGACGCTGTCCAGGATAGCAGGGACGCAATACGGCAACAGGGAGTGCGCAGGACAACAAGAGATGCTTTTCCAGCAACAACACGCATTGCTAATCCACCACGCGCTGCCATGCCGATGAAGCTCCACATCGCTGTTGCTGTCATCACCTTCACCATGTGTCACTAAACTCCACGCAAGGCGAAGAGGTGAACTCCTAGATGTAACGCACTTAATTGTTATTTGATTCATTTTATGCTTTCACGATGAATAATGGTGTTTATGATTTTCACTTGTATTTAATATAGGAGTTTATGTTATTTTAGTGACAAATATTTCATCAACTTCTTCGTAGATTATTATTCCGGTGGTTGTCTTTTTCTTCTCCATATAAGTCTAGTCATGCTTTTCTTATGTGTGGAATTTTAAAGATCAACTAATTCCGGCAGGTTAGTTATATGTGATTGTCCTTTATTACGTTATTGTCTCCAGATATATCGTAAATTTAGGATATCATATATGACCAACCTTTGTGCTTTCTATAAAAAGTGAAATCTAAAATCCAATTACATTAGAATATATTGATGCATTAAAGACTATTTTTTCGATTATGTTGTTTGGGATGTGAAACACATAATTGAGTCATCATAGCGAATCAATACTAGTTGGCGCGTGAAATCTAGGAGGGATTCTTGGAACCTTGTGATTTTTCTAAACTTGATTTTTATTAAACTAAATTCAATTTCATATTTTAAAATTGCTAGAATTTCTTACATTTAGTTTCGCGTAGTTTTTCTTCCTTGACCTTGTTTTGTAGATCATTTTTCATCGTGGGATCGACACCCCAATCTTTACTGCAATTGACTGCGTGTACTGTTTGGGCATAATCAGAGCCAAAGCAATTCGAGCATACTCAAATAGCAGACTCCGTGAACATTTAGTCGAGGAGAAGTTAACAAGTGGAGTACCCGCAGAGTTAACCGGAGGCTAGCATCCTTTGCCCTGATAAAGACAACAATCAAGGTCCTGAATCCGTTAGCTACCATTTGAGCAGGGGGAATGCGAAGGTGTGCTAGGAAGCGCCAAATATCGTCCGAAACTAGAAAGCAAACCTCGACCTGGAACATGCTTTTGTGCAGGCATCAACGGACTGTGGGTAGCGCCCAATGGGATAACTTCAGGCTTTTAGGAATCCGATAGCCGTTTCGGAGTTGAACCAATTGGATCCCTTCTATTTCCTGTAAAAATTATGGCAAACATAGAACAGATTCTGTCCAGGAGTAAGTTTAACGTTGTCCGCCATGAAGAGAAAGTTTTAACTTTCAAAATAGTTGTAGCACGGAACACAGAATAAAGAAACAGAAAGGAGGCAAAAAAGATACAAAAGTAAATAAACTCTCCCTTGCAGAGGCAACAAATTATATAAGCACCAGAGAGACGCACCCCCTCCTTTAATGAGCGGTCACATACTCATTTAATGATAATGTGCCGCTCGAGACAACGTTTCGAGTTCAATCATCACAATTGTACAGATTGTTTCAAAAGCGAATCAGTGGACCGACGTAATGGCCCACTAACTCAAGGGGAGCAATTGATGATACACCAAATTTCCATCTGATCAGCACCATACGCGTGTCGTGATAATCTCATCAATAGAACAAAACATGCTCGATTGCATGCTCAATCCAGCGAGGTCCAAACAACATTAAGCCCACTATTGGCAGATTCCAAAATGTTGGACCCGAATTGCAGCGCCTTGATAAGACCATACGTCATGCGGTCAAGCCAAATACTCGTGAGCCCTGATAAGGCAAGAGTAATCCTTGATAAGGTAAGTATATGGGGGATCGACCCAAGATAGGCAGACCAACAATACATCAAATCTGACTAGGAAACAAGTACTAGAGTATAAGTCGGGCAAGAAAATTTCTTGTCATGGACAACACTCAGAAAGGGAAACCACTCAGAAAGGGAAACCACTCCTGCAGATCTAAAAGCACAAGTCGTATAGGGAAACTACCCTATATGGACAGCTCCCAAACAGGAAAGGATTTCCAACAAGATCTCTTTCCCTAAACTATGCCACCAAAGGCCTAGCTGAACAAGGACTCTCACACTATAAAAGGGAGATAAGGTCGATGAACTAAGGTACGCTACAAAATCCCAGTTTACAGCGTTAAGCCTCTCCTAAGCCTTATCTAACTTAGGCATCAGAGTGCCATCGGCCGCCACATGGCGGTCTTTGGCTCACGTGTGCTGCTTGTGCAGGTCTA
This sequence comes from Berberis vulgaris, assembly GCA_963556465.1. Taxonomy (NCBI): domain Eukaryota; kingdom Viridiplantae; phylum Streptophyta; class Magnoliopsida; order Ranunculales; family Berberidaceae; genus Berberis; species Berberis vulgaris. The sequence goes on from OY747126.1 coordinate 29,761,914, forward strand.
GGTAAAGGCGATGAAGGAGAGCAGGAATCGACTACATCACAGTCAAACAAAAAAGATCAATTAGAGCTTTTAACACTAAAATCCCAAATTTTAGCAACCACAACTAAGAAACAACTGTAAGAGTCCCTATTTCAAATCTGCTCATCGGATGCTGGTGACAATGTCGACACAAGTTCACAAAATAATTCAAACGAAGATGATTGATATGCATTATTTTGGTCACTACAATAAAGTATTATGCCATAAAAAACTGACTCACATGTCACCATTTTCAAACAAGTTCTCATCAAAATATCCTACAAGTCATCATCCACAAAATACCATGTCTTCATCGAAAGATAGACAAGTCATTTTCAATCCTCAATAATTCTACACAATTTCAACCCCAGCAAAAGAAGACTCAATTATTTCATAAACATCCAAAGCATGTCATTTTCAAAGGGGTCCACAGGTCACTCTCTCAACCTCAATAATTTAGCAACAAACCAAACTCAACTCAAGCAAGTTTACAACTCACCTTTTTTATGTGAAAATTCTCATAATCATGTTGAGAAATAATTGAAGCAAGATACAATATCCAAGATCACTCATTCACTATAAAAGCAACAAAATTTGAATAACGAATGCATCTTTCTCCACTTCGGAGAAGAGCGCCTCAAGCCCCTCAAAACTCAAAACATTTTGTATTCCCTCTATTGAAATCCCCTATACGATTTTGAAAAAATGTATTTCAAACTTCAACAACATTCTAAATTTTACAGTTTTCATTGTATTTCAAATTCTTTTAATTAATGAGTTTCAAGTTTTAATCATCATGCATGTCCATCATTTTAACTATTATTACAAATCTACCATTAGAATAAACAATCATTGTTCTTATTCTTGTTTTACTAAAAATGAAAATGGTATACCACTGTAATGACAAACTTTGTTGTTTGTGGATGAATTCAAAGTCAGTTTGAGCATATCGTTCGACCAATCACTATTAAAGGGAATCCGATCAAGCCTTACAGAACCTTCATCAGTATCTGTTTGGCGATTAGAGAAATTTTCAAAAAAAAATTATTATTGTTTTTATTTCAATAATCTTGGTATTCATTTTCTATTCAATTATTTTGTTGTCTTTGGTTTAGATAGCTAGACAATGACTTTTTCCTCAAAACGCACATCAAAGTCAAGTTACACAATTGTCCAAAAATGAATTTCCCAAACTTGTTCCTAATTCCTCGCCAGAATAATCAAAGCCAACAAGCAAAAAGTCTTGGGCTACGGTTATGAAAAATCAAATAGGTTTGAGGCCACACAAGTCCATTATGCAATTACTCAAATAATATCTCAAAACTAACAACCACCAAAATCAAGCATTTTTCCACAAACACCACAAAAATTATCAAATCTCTCAATATGTTACCAAATCAACTCTTGAACCAATTTGTTTTCTGGAACCTTATTTCAAAAATTCAAATGACAAACCCTATCACGCCCCGATTTTTGAGAAAACAAAATATATCTATGTAGGATTTAGATTATCTGTTTCCCCAAATTCGGAACGTGAAAATTTAACAATAGAAATATTTATAAAAAAATATAATTGAAGTATACAAAATTTCTAAACAGGAAGCTTTTTGGCGTTGTTCGCCCCATAAATGAACCTCCAACAACGCCGCCCCAAAAACTTTCTAACCTGAGAAAGACTAATTGGCTACGTTTTAATAAGAACGTACCCAAGAAGCATAAACTTACTTGGGTCAGCGAGGTAGCTGATATGGGTAATCTCTATTTCTATTAAATAAAATAAGTTGCATAAACTACATACCCAAATAAACCCCGAATCAAAGACATGTAGTTTCTCAACTAGGCAAACGTATCTCTCTAATAAGTTCTATCATACTTAAAAAAAATTATATTTTACCAATACTGACGTTATGAGGGTTGACCATGACAAGTCTAACCTGCATAAACATTAGTAGACTTGCCAACTTGCATGGAATGGTAAGAAATAAATGGGTGTAATTTCAAAATGTAATTTACTAACACAAATCGTAGTCATAATGCACCCTTATTGAAATATAAACAAATATATATTTTACCTTAAGGAAGACATTTAGTTCTCATTCAATCGAATGAGCATTTAGTTTCTTCTTAAATCAATCAAGCATATACACAAAAAATTGTTTCTTTTCCACAATCACACTACCTTCCTTGTGCCATACACACCTCACCCAAGTGTGCCTTCCTTGCCTTCGAAATCACTCGGAGCATACATGTCCGAAGTGATGTTCCACATCGAGGGACATGTCATCTCACCTAAAGTTCGATCCATGGCAAATATATTCTAATCATTAAGCATACATCCGAACTTACACGAAATGGTGTACCTAGTGTGCAAGCAAGTCTGTATACTAAAATCATATACCAAATATGCAAGCAAGTTTGTATACTAAAATCATACTTTTTTTTCTTTCCACTTTTTTTCGGAGTTGTGAAAAGAGGACAACAATCAACTAATTCTCAAAACTCTTGTACGGTGACACTTTGTCAGTCCTAAAATAATCAACCACGGTGTCCAACCCTTTTTTTGAGGAAATAAATAACGTTTTCATAAATAAAATTTCTATACCACAACAGGGATCAAACATAATCAATATAAGAATTTATACTCCTTAGCAAGTCAATTTTCATAACAATAAAATTCAAGTTTACTGTAGAATCACATACTGACCATGTATTTCAAGTCATAACGTACAAATGCAAATACCAATTTACATAACAATATTAATACTCAAATTCGTATCATCAAATGACTAATCCTCACAATTTAATTCTAATGTACTTAACAATAACTTCACCTTTAAGGTGAACACGCAACAAAAATCTACATTTCCAAAGGTTATCACATTTATCATGTAGACATCTAATTTTAGAAAAAAAAAATATTTAATACTATGTACATAAAATTTTCACATAATCGATTCACCTAATTCCATGGTTTAGTCCCAATCATATTTTTCACTCTACATATATAAAAATTCAGCAATAATCCTATTCTAAACATAACATTATATACCATTCCTCAAACTCGCTTAAGTATGATTTTTATTTGCAAATAAAAACTTAAAATAAAAGATAATATAAAGAGCGAGAAATACTCACCGATTTGGAAGAGATGAATCAAGTTTATGTAAAGCGAATAAAAAAAATCTCCAAAACGTCGAGCACACCAAATGCGAACGCGTACACACAAATCCCACATCCCAAACTGCAATACAAATATCAAAATCCAATCTAAACTAGAACCTGCGTGTGTTCAAACACATACATGTGCACACACACATGTTTGCGTACACGTGCATGAGCACAACTTCTTCGATCAATTCTCTCCTTATTTTTCTCTATCTTTATCTTTTTCATTTTTTTTTCATTCTCTTTCTTTTCTTTCCTTTTATTTTATTGACTGAATCTGGGAAGAGAAACTTCTCTTTTTTCTTTCTCCCTGTTTTCTGTCTTTTCTTCTTCCACTTCATTTTTTTTCCTTCTCCAAGAGTAGCCACAAACAACCACGGATAAATATATTCCTTTTCATTCAATTCTACAGAATTTTGTCCATTCCCCCCACATTCCATTCTTACTTTCCTCCTCAAATGCACTCAAGTAGTGTTCGACTTCTTAATTTGATTTGCAACCATCAGGTATTGTATTCCTAAATATGGAATTCTTTGACACAAACACTTCATGAGAGATACAACCAGGGGCGGACCCAGGATTTTAGTCGAGGGGGGGCAAAATGAAAAATACTTATTAGTTGATAATAGTACTTATCAATGGTAAAGCCAATTTTTTTTCTACCGAAATTAGTAACTAATAAAAAAAATTCAACTATAAAAAATACAATGCATATATCAAATTGGATCCAAGTGTAGTCCATTTTAAGCCAAAATAAGGTCACTATTGATAACCTTAGCAAAGAGCAAACAAGCATAATAACTAGAATATATAACTAATATCACAAAAGAGTTTGTCTAGGGAGTCAGGCTTTAAAGTCATTTTTTGGCCAGGCTAGAGCATTTTTACACATTTACCCATTCTCTTTAAAATACAACCACAAAAATTATCTATAGAAGTGTAAAAAACTCAAAACCTGACCAAAGAGTGGCTATAAAGCCTGACTATCTAAAATTGAGAATCACAAAATAATTAGGATAAGTTCTAGGTGAAGCTAAAAAATAATTGAAATTTGTGAACCTAATCATAATATAATTTCAAAGAAAAAATAGTTTATATGAGGCTCAAATTTTATACGAGTTGGCTAATAGTATATATTTTCATTGAATTCCATCGTTATTATTTTAGATATTAATTTTAAATATTTTTTTGTTTTAGGTTTTATATCACTTGTGAAAAACAATTCATTTCTTTAATGTTAATAAATTTTTATTAAAATAAATATTTTTTAATGTTTGCAATTACTAATAAAATTGCATTGAAAATAAAATAAAAAATGCACTTGAAGAGTATCGAACTCAGGTCTTTTACTAAAATTTATAAACCTCCAACCACTACACCAACAAAGACATGTTTGAATATTTGCATAAACATTTTTTATATTGTATTCTACATTTTTAAGATTAAAGTATATATACTAAAAATATTTTAAAAGTTGAGGCTCGCCCCTTAGTAGGTCCGCCCATGGATACAACCACAATCAACATACTCTGAGGACAACCCATCCAAATCTATTTGTCATTGCTTGGGAATTGAGGTGGAAGTTGGGATTTGAAGAGGTGGAAATGGGATTTGGAGAGAGTGACTGAAGAATCTCTGAAGGTTTCAAAGAAGAAGCCCCCTCTCTATCTCAACACCACACACTGCCACTGTCTAGTCCCTCTCTCGCCTACGCCATTCACATCGCCACCAGCATCTCTCTCACCATCGTTTTCATCTCTCTTTCCATCCTTTTTTTCCATCTTTCTTTCCATTCTCTCTCTTTTCTCTTCCATCATCTTATATTCCATGTTTCCTTTCTTTTTTCTCTCATTTCTTTCTTAAGCAAAACAAAGCAACCAAACACAAAAATCAACTAATGCCCTAATGCTTAGTTTGAGGGTCTATATAAAATAATCATTTCCTAAATTATCCATGGGGTTTACAAAATATTAAATCGCTGCCATTATTGCTTAATTTGCTTGTGTTCACATTTCATCAAGTTGAGAATTTTGGCTTTATAAAGTAAGAGTTTTGAAAAATAGGGTTGTTGCATTATATACACCTTAAATGGAATCTCGTCCCAAGATTCGAAAGGTAAGAGATAAATAAATTTCAAAATACATACCAGGTGAACGAAATAATATTTAAAAGAAAATGCAACTCCAATATAAACAATTTCATTTCTTATATTAACATAGGATCTATTTAAATTTTCACCTAATCCAAACTAAACCAAACATTCACATACTACATGGCTACAACATAAGTAAATTTATATTATTTAATGAGATCACAAAAATACAAAAGCAAAGATTTATGTATTTAGATAACTGAAAAAGTATGGGTATTACAAACCCATTCAAGTTGTTTGTTTCATTTTAACGCAAACTACTCCCTTTCTCCGTGACGACCCTCATAAATCTAGATTATTTTATGAGTTCATCCTAATGGACACATATCAATCTTAATAACCAACAATAAAGACGATAATGATAGCTCAAAATCACTCACTCCAAATGTCAAATTCTCAAAGTTCTATCTCTAGAAAAATGGAACCAAAATCCATTCACTCCCCAAAAATTCAGCCAATCCTTCAATCCACAGTTTTACAATTAGTTTGATTATTAAAAAGCCTAGATTAGAACAATTCTCTTCCAGACCCAAAATTGTTCTCATTAATGGTTTTTCCTATTTTGCCTAAAATTCAATGATTTCTTCCCTTACTGCTTGTCCCTTCACTGGTAAAATCTGTATGGTCTGGTCAAATAAATCCTTCTTCCCCAAGTCAAAAAAGTATGAAAGATTTTCCATGCAAATATTAAATTTCCACAACCTCAAGAATTTCAAGTATCTTCACTATGATTTTTTTTACAAATTTTTTTCCTTAGCATGGATCTGTTGTTGAGATATGTGTTCACGACAATTCAAGGTTTGTGCCAGTCTACTCAAATTCCTTTGTTTATACGCCAATAATTCAAAGTTAAATGGATGTTTTGACTATTTATATGTGACAAAGTAGCAATGGAAAAATATTTAAATCTCAAAATTCAGACGATGCTGCCAAACAAAGAATATCAATAAGAGTTTTCAAAATTAAAAGCCAAAATTTTAGCAGCTACAACTAAGAAGCAACTGTATGATTCCCTCTCTCAAATTCTCTCATCAAAGCCTTGTAGCCTAGGGTAGGCGTTGTTACACTTAGGTGGTCCTGTTGGTGATCTCGTCTTAGTGGTCCCATTTTATGTGGTCTCATTAGTCCTACTTAGAAATTTAATAGTCCAGACATATTTCTTACAAAGGCTTACCCATTTTTTATCATTATTAAAACAAAAAACTTGTTTGTTAATTCGCTTGAGATTTTCGGGAAAATTAGGAATTAACACTAGACCAACATGTCAAAGGTTTAACTTAGTCTCAATATCATTTACCGAGACACGTGTTTAAATCAGTATCATTAAATATCTTAATAAAAAGGTCTTGTTGGTATTTAAGGACCGCCCCTTCAAAATTTCAACTTAACCGAAGCTCTAATAATATAGTTTTACAGTTAGTCTTTTCAATATATGTAGTTATAGTGTCCTTAATTGTAAATGAAAACTAAGTGGGTATTCAAGGTACTTTAACCATTATTCACTAGTTCTCCAATAAATCTCCATCATGAGAAGGAATCAATCACTTAATTTCCCCCTTCCAAAAAATAATTAGCATAAAATATGGAATCAACCACTTTTTTTTTAAAATTTTATTTTACTCCCTTAACCCATCCACCCCATATGCCACCGGCAGGGTTCGAACCCTAGACCTGTAATTCCATCCACTGTAGGCATACCGCTGAGCTGGTACTCCATTGTAGTGGAATCAACCACTTGTTCACTTTAATCTCATTCTCTTTCCTACCCTATTTACATGAACTCTTTCCTTTCTATTGTGCCAGCAATTCCCAGGCCTAGCCAATTTTATTTTTCAAAATTTTCAAGGCAGGTCAGAAAGCCTTTCAATCCTTGGTCAATTTTGCTTCAAATACTTTCATCCACCCAATGGTTGGAGCTATGCTTAATAACTTTGAAACCCTTTCGACGATATGTGTCAAAACGTCCTACCCTGATGAGGAAACTAATCCACCAAGAAGATCATTGCCCCCATAGGCTTTGAATCATCCTACGATAATGGGATGCATCTACCTTATTCTGATTACAATGAGAGGTTCACCATGATGCGTTTTTTTTTTCTTTTTTTTTCGTTCCTCGGACCATTGATCACCGATTCCTTGTGTGTACGACTAGTGAAACAAAGGCCTTTGGTGGTCACACTGGTGCATACCATAGTGGGCTCTTCAATTGGGGTAAAGTCGTCACAAGATAATATTAGGGGAACATAGGTGGATTGAGTCCTTCGCAATGGAACATCATAACAATATAAGTTATTTGGATTGCCAAACATTTATTAATTTACTCAAAATTGAATGTGGGTACATAAACCGTACCCTTAAAAAATGATATGAATTCACTAAGCATAGAACACCTAACAAATAAAAGAATCATTTAGATTATACTGATCCTTACATTCTAAAGGTCTTAGCTTTCTAACCAAATAAATTTTTGTATTAAGCCTTATGGTAATAGCTCCAAACGTTCTATTCCTCTGAAGGATAAACACTTGCACCCAAAGCATCTACGACTAAGTTTGCTTCTCGAAAAACAAAAAAGTCAATTACACTAACAACTCGACTGAGCTCAACATTGAGTTTTGTTGATTTATGAATTTTAGAAACGAAAAGCTTTGTATAAAATATTCGAAAACGACTTGAAATGATAATAATTGCATTCTTATTTTCAATGAATTATTAATAACTACAATAAACATTATATCTTAACATAAAAAGAAGAATTCAATATAAGAACTTGTAGAAGCACACACAAGTTTTTGGGTGATGGTAACCTATATGGATTGGGCTAGTTGAAAAATCTAATAAATTGTACGGTCGGTGATTTGATTACTGCGTGTAGTGTGCATATTGAAGTTATGCACATCGTAATGTTGTGGTGCCCAATAATGCGCAAAACATAACTTTTGATATGAGCCAGGCCCAGACCTACATAGAGGCAACTGCCCGCACTGACTTTGAAAAAAAAATCCACATGTAAATTCATCACTCGTTTGTTTCCCATTGATGAATTCATAAAAGTGCACTCTGAACATCGCTATTCTAAGTGTAATTGTTATATTATTTGGTAAATTCAAGTATTTTTATAATAATTTTGTACTTAGATACATGATGTGTATTTTGGTATTTGGCAGGTATTTTGAGGGTATGATAAGGAGAAAAAAAAATTTTCACGGACAAAGTCGAGTTATTAAGATGGAAGCCCAATTTCACAAGAACTTTTAGGTCATAACCCGTTAGGAAAGAGAAGGGAAGTAAATAGGAAACAAGGGTTGCAATAAGAGAAGGTTTTGGGGCTCCAATTTCTTTCTCTCTCTTTCGACCTACACAGATCACACCTCCTCCAACCACCATCACACCACGATCATCCTCCTTTAGCCAAACCAACACACATACCTTACCCTCTCCCTCACAGACTCTGTTTCTTTCCTACAATCCCCATCTGGCCTAACCACCATCCAGCCAGCCATCTCGCAAAAGCCTTCTCTCATCCACTTCATCTTCTCACATACTTTATGCTCCTCACACCAACCACCACATAACTTCACAACCACAACCCACAGAGCATCCATCACGCCACTCTCCATCTCGTCTTCTCTCCCTGACACTATTTCTTTTTCATTATCAGACAACACCAACACATCCTTTCCACCACGATTTCTTCTTCACCTCACCCACAACTTCCATCGTCGCAACAAACCACATACCTCGCCTCCTCTCTTCCCATGTTCTTCCTGATCTCATTGTCCTTATTGCAACCACATACCTTTCCTCATTCTTATCCATCTCGTCGGCGCTATTTACTCTCCAGACACCATCAAGCAACCATCTATTTCACCATCTCTCAATAACATCCACCTTGCATTTTTCTACAGCCACGAACCAGCTCGATCACATAGTTGCAGACAAAACATGGAAGAAGGATATCATAGGGAAGAAGAAGAAGAATGAGGGAAAAAAGATTTAAATTTCTTTGCTATTTGCACCCAACAATTTAGTCTGCACCACCACGACACAATTTGCTTATTTCTTCTACTTTCCAATGATTTATTTGAAAACCAATTTTGCTTGCATTATGTGTAACTAAACAATTTAGTTAGGGATAGACTGAAGTACTAGTTATGACTCATTGAGAACTTTGACATGTGTTGCTACTATTTTTATAATGCTCAATTGATAATTTTTTTATTTTATTTCACCCTTCATATGGATTTGTTTATACTTGATCACCATATGCTTGATTTTATAAGGATTCTTACATGAGTAAATTTAGATGACCTAGTCTTGTGCCTATGCTAAGTGGAAAAAGAACCAAGTAAGATCGGTTCTTGGAATTAATCAACATGAACGACCAAAATAGATACCATGTTATGGGTTTTGTGTTTTCGTCAATTTCCATTAATTTATGTGTTTTTAAGGTGCAACTTAGTAGATACCATACTATATACCTTGATATTGAAAAGAGTTAAGACACCCATGCCTAATTCGTTGTTTAGGGAAATCCATAGCTTAAGAGTAGAAACCCATACCCTAAGGTTGGCAAAATTTGAGCATTGAAATTTAGTTTGTATCATTGTGCATGTTGTTATTCAAAGGAAGATGACTAGTAGTGGATATCAAATCCCTAACTTATTCTATGTGAACTTATTTAGTTTTACATTTAGTTTTCCTCTTTATCTTTTCATATTGAATTAATTTTTAGGTTTCATTGAAGTAGTAGTGTTAGGAAAGTTGTTTTCAACACAATTAATCCAATCCTCATGGGAATGTTCTCGTTCTTGTTATCTATATTATTTGTTTGATCTTGAGCACTTGCGAGTTGAAACGTACAATTATAAGCTTACTAATTACGTTAACATTTGTACAACAAGTTTTGGGCGCCATTGTCGGGGATTGCGCTAAATTGTTATCAATAACTCAAATTCAATTTCTTTAGTCTCTATTCTTCCATAAACACTTACTTTGTACATGTTGTCTTACATGATTGAATCTTGTCTATGCTTGGTCGTAGGTCCCATGCTATAAACATCAGTGTGTACAATTCAGAGATTGAACGAACTCTTAAACGACCGCAAAGGCAAGCTGTGAAGATAAAATCTGAGGAAGAAATTGATCAAGAGCAAATAGAAAATCCATCAGTGCAGAAACCAGTGAAGAACTCATTTATTCCACAAAATCTTAATCAACCATCATGCTTTGCATTCCAACCATCAGTACAACACAACTTCATCTCCTCACTTGCTTAACATTGTGCCACATTACACAGACACACCTTCTGAGCATTCATATTTACATATTAGAGACTCACTTCTCAAATGTCCACACCAAATCTATCTCAATATGGTCAGGTACAAGGTTTTTACGAAGGTTTAAATGATTCTAATAAAAGTCTTGTTGATTCTGTTTGTGGAGGTGAGCTTAATGAAAATAACATTGGGGAAGCTATTGAACTATTTGAGACTCTACGCAAGAATTCTCAACAATTATCACCAAAAGGGAGGTCACGAGTGAAAGATAAGGGTGTTTATAAGGTAAGCACTAATGTTGGAATCCAAGCTTAGATGATGGCAATTGTGAGGAAGCCATATATGCTTGTGAAATCAATGTCAACCACGAAATCAATGTCAACCAAGAAAATTTCCCAGTTCAACAAGTTGCTCAAGTCTAGGTATATGTTATATGTTCTCATTCTAATCATACTACTGAGACTTGTCCTATGTCTTCTTATACAAAGTGGGAACATGCAAACTATGTGGGACAAAACAACTATCTTCCAAAGAATAATCTTATTCCAATACTTACAATTCAGGGTGGAGAAATCACCGCAATTTTGCTTGGAGTGGAAATCAAAACAGTCTAGATCCATAGGGGTAGCAGAAAAATTTCCAGTAGGGAAATAATTTTCAACCTCTACCACAAGGGGTTCAACCAAATCCTACGCAAAAGAAATATGGTCTCGAAGGTGCTATACTTCAATTCATTGCTACACAACAACAACAAAGCAATGCTCAAACCAATCAAGCCATTTAGAGATTGGAGGCACAAGTATGGTAAATGGCCAAGGAGTTGAGTGAGAGAAAGAAGTGAGAGTTTTCAGCACAAACCATACTAACCTCGAAAGGACACGAGCAACTCAAGGTCGGGAACAAATAAGAAAGATGAAGAAAAAGTGGAAGCACATCCAACAGAAGCCACAAACCCTAACAAGGTAAATGTGAAGAAGAAGGTGATATTGCCACCCTTCGCTCAAAGGTTAGTCAAGCAAAAGAAAGATAACCAATTTCTTGATATTTTTGAAACTTTAAGGAAAGTAGAAATTAATATTCCTTCACTTGATGCAATTCAAAAGATTCCATTTTATGCCAAGCTTTTAAAGGATTGTTGTACTCACAAAAAAAAGTTTCAGAAATATGAGAAAAGTTGCATTAACAAAAGTGGTATGTGTGGTTTGGTGAGAAAATTACCGCCCAAAAGTTAAAAGATCCAGGAAGTTTTATTATTCCTTGCAGAATTGGTGATCAATTATTTGAACGTACTCTGCTTGATTTAGGAGCTAGTATCAATTTGCTGCTATACACAGTTTATGAGAAGTTGAAGTTGGGGGAACTTAAACTAGCCTCAATTTCATTGTAATTGGCAGACATAAACATCAAAAGACCTAGAGGTATTTTAGAGGATGTCTTGGTTAAGTTAAATCATTTTATGTTACCAGTAAATTTTATTGTCTTAGATATGGAATTTTATGTTACCAGTAAATTTTATTGTCTTAGATATGGAATTTTATGTTACCAGTAAAAACTTTCTAAAGATAGAATTTAAGGTATTTGATGCATTAAAATTACCACATGATGAACATGATTGTTTTGATATTGATGTGGTTCAAAGTGTTGTTGAGCATGTTTATCAGGTACATAACATTGATCCATTGGAGTCTATCATCACTCATAACTTCACAAGGCTGAATCCAAAGCATAAAGATGACATTGTGATTGATGGTACACCAAACCGTCGTCTAATCAGCACCATACACGTGTCATGATAATCTCGTCAACAGAACAAAATAGACCTGATTGCACACTCAATCTAGTGAGGCCCAAACAACAACAAACCCATCATTGGCAAAATTCAGATAGTCGGGTCCAAGTTGCAATGAGCTAGTAAGCCCACACATCACACGGTCAGGCCCAATACTCAAAAGACCTCTAAGGCAAGTATCTGAAAGATCTACCCAAGATAGGCAGGCTGACAACACATTGGATCCTACTAGGAAACATATATTAGAGTATAAGTCGGGCAAGAAAACTTTGGACAACACTCAGAAAGGAAAATCTCTCTCGCGGATCTAGAAGCACGAGTCGTGTAGGGAAACTTTCCCACATGGACAACTCCCTATCAGAAAAGATCTCCACAACAAGATCACTTTCCCTAAGCTACGCCACCAAAGGCCTAGCTGAACGAAGACTCTTTCACTATAAAAGGGAAATAAGGTCTATAAACTAGAGGTACGTGATTGATACAAAAAAACGACATTAATGGCGTTGCATGATTTTCTACATCAATCAAAGAAATAACTTTTGTTTTTATTTAATTTTTCCTTCAACCTGCAATACACTTCAACAATGCATAGTGGAAGTAGGGGTTATCGACTACTTCACGTGTATTAGAAGACAAATATGATTTTCAATTTAAAAAATAAAGAGAAGAGTAACATAATGGATGGTGAAAATAAACTAAAAATTAAAGGAGAAATGAGAAAGAGAAACAATTCAAAAAGAGAAACAAAGATAAAACTTACTTCTTCAATGGAATTAAAATGTAGTACATGCACTTCTCTACCAAGCAAAAATATAAAACCAAAAACTACAACTAAAAAAAACTATCTCTTATGAACTCCATTTATGGGGTTTTCATAGGTAAAAAGGGTTTGAGTGAAATAAGAAAGCATGGTTGAGTGAAACAAGGAAATATGGTTTGAGTTAAACAATGAAACATGGTTGAGTGAAACAAGGAATGGTGTTGGAGTTGAATAAGGAAACATGTCTTGTAAAGATTTTTTTTATGATAAAGTTGGCCATGTGGACGTCCAAATCTTCATATTGATTTTCTCGAAATTCGTATTGTTGTTGCTTTGTGGGCTTGGCTTCATGGGTCTTGGGATTGAAATTCTTTAATCCTTATGAATGCATTTGAACTCCCATTGGGCGTTCTAGTTGTTGAATTTAGCCTTATTGTGCCACTTTATGCATGATTTGAGATTTGTGCTTGAATTCTTACAAATGCACAAAATACACGTAATGAGATATTTTTATTTGATAATTGGACTTAACAATTGTATATTTAGGGGTGTAAAAATCGATGTTTTGGGTGCTTATCACACCACCCCAAACAACCTTTTGCTAGTCCTCTAGCAAAGAACAACGAAAAGAAAGATAAGAACGCAAAACAAAATATTTTTATTCGTCCTAAACTTCTCAAATAAATCAATGTCACTTCGCTGGTATGACTCAATTGCATTTACAATATGCAACAATGCCTTGAACCTCTAGCATGACACTAAAAGATGAGTTTTAGCCTCCTGAGGGTTATCCAGGATGACACCCACAAACATTTTTTTATATGAAACAAAATTGACGTGTCTTATTTTTCTCAGAGAATGTCCTTGTTATTTAACCACATAGAAGACAAGAGAAATATGTAACTTCTTACTAAAATGCACATTACAAGTGAGTAACTTTGGAACAAGGTGTATGTGTATGAATATCCAACAAATGCAACTTTTCGTGTCAAAGTAACGTACATCCTAATCCACCTTTGGAATAATTGTTTTGACTTCAAAACTCACAAGTTAATCTCTTTGAAATGATCACTCTGAGTTTGGGTAAAATATTTTCTCTCTTGCATGTGAGGAAAAGAGAAAATGCAAAAAATTTGAACTTCTCACATGCTCATAAGAATAAACGGACATGAAAGAGAATAATAGTCTCATGGAAGGAATGTTGATCACTTGCAAGAATGTCGAGTTACCCACCATTGCGTCTTCTCATCTACTCTCCACTTCTTACCATACCTTACCATAGGTTTAATTACGACTTCTCTAAAATAAAAATGAATTTGTTTTTTTTATATATGAGGAAGAGTGGGGTAGATGGTAAGTAAAGAGATGTTTCTGAAAATGTAGGGTCTTCAAATAGCTTAATAGGGAACTCATCAATCACTTCCTTTTATTCTCCTTTCTTTATAATCTTTTTTTGTGTTTCCTTCTCAGAACCTTTTTTTTTTTGAAGTACCTTGGACTTTGAATTTTCATTTTGCACTCCCATTTTTCTTCATAAATCTTCCTAACATTTTTCAGAAACATAAAGGGAAAAATAAGTTTTGTTTATATATCTAATAAACAAAGACAAAGGCTCACATTGATGATGGATGAAATGTTTAGTAAAATGGTTTTGAGAAGGTTCAGATGGACAAGATATGCCTAATTTACCTTCCAAGGTTTGGTAATGGTTATAAGTCTTAAATAGACTGCAAGAGCTATGTTTCTCCTAACTCGAAAAAGATGCCATCCTCAGTGACCAACCAAAAAGAAGAATAATGAGACTTCACAACAAGTTAATGTCCAATAAAATTTTAAATCATCATATGACTCGGAGTTGTGTAAAAACACTCTGAATAAAATGAAAGGTCTGATAGCTCACAAGGTTAAAGTTTCCACTATTATTCCTCTAGATTCTCAGGAAGTTACTTACTTATGTATTCCAAACTACATCTGTGGTCATTGTGCAAAAGTTTATTTGTTCCTGAATGCTCAAATGCAATATTTACTCTAGTAATAACTTCCAACATCTCTTTGCCTAAGTGTAATGAATCAAGTAATCCAATCTCATCATAGCTAGGATACCACACCATTCTTTTTATTTTTATTTTTTTAGAAAAGGATTTTCAAAAGATATATGAATTTTGATAAATCTCCACACCCCCAAACAAATAGAACACTGTCCCTAGTGTTAAACAAATGAAATGAAAAATGAGAAATAAAAATTATAACTTATTACCTCAGGTGATTTGTTGAACATCTATACCGTCCCTGCAATGAAAAAGAATGAGTTGGTGGAGGTGATGTATTATTAAAAATACATCATCCCAAACAAGAATTGGTGGTATTCTTAAATTTTTTATTTTTTATTTTTTATTTTTTATTTTTTATTTTTTATTTTTTATTTTTTATTTTTTATTTTTTATTTTTTATTTTTTATTTTTTATTTTTGTTTTTTGTTTTTTGTTTTTTATGAATAAATGAATGCATAAACAGATTGGACTGCCTCCCAGTAGCCCTAAGTTTAATTTCATTGCCGGACGTAATGGGAGTGGTGGATACCACCCCCAAACAGGCTTAGTGGAATAGGAATTTGTGGGCGTGACTAATCCTCATAGTTAGGATCAATCAACTGAATGGTTTCCACTGACCTTGTGGTTTCCACTAACCTTGTGGGAAGTTCATGGTATGGCTTCAGTCGTTGTCCATTTACTTGAAAGAGACTACCATTTGTAGGGTTTTCTACGGTGATGGCACCGTAGTCTTTCACATCATGTACAATGAATGGACTAGACCAACGAGTTTTTAGCTTACCTAGAAATGAGGTGAATATGAGAGTTGTAGAGTAGAACTTTCTGACCAAGGTGGAACTCTTTTTCTCATGTATCCACTTCATTTTATTTTTGTAGTTCTTGGATAAGTAATAAGCATCATACCTCAATTCTTCTAGCTCATCGAGCTGAAGTTTCCATTTTTTACCACCCATATCGAGGTCAAAGTTTAGACTTTTGTAGCCCAATAAGCT
The DNA here is from genome assembly GCA_963556465.1 of Berberis vulgaris. Lineage (NCBI taxonomy): Eukaryota > Viridiplantae > Streptophyta > Magnoliopsida > Ranunculales > Berberidaceae > Berberis > Berberis vulgaris. The sequence continues at coordinate 29,778,120 of OY747126.1, forward strand.
CCATGTTAGAGTTTGACAGGAAGGTGACAAGGTATACCAAAGAACAATCTATAGGGAGACATCCCTAAAAAAGTTTTGAATGCAATTCGATATGCCCATAAGGCATCCAAAAGACGTAAAGACCAATCTTTCCAATTTGGATTGATAGTCTTTTTGAGGATGTTCTTGATTTGACGATTTGAGACTTCAACTTGACCATTTGTTTGAGGATGGTAGGAAAGGGCAACTTTGTGAGTAACCCCATACTTTTTAACAAGATGCTCAAATACAAGGTTACAGAAATGCTTACCCCCATCACTAATGATACCCTTCGGGGTGCCAAATCTACTAAAAATAAACTCACTTATGAATGAAATAACAATTTTTTGATCATTGGCCTTTGTGGCAATGGCCTATATCCATTTAGAGACGTAATCCACTGCAAGAAGGATGTATTAATACACATGGGAGGATGGAAACGGTCCCTTAAAATCGATGCCCCAAACATCAAAAACTTCAACCACTAGAATAGGATTCAGAGGCATCATGTGTCGACGAGTTATTCGCCCAAGTTGTTGACATCGGTGACATGCTTTACAATACTCATGGGCATCTCGAAAAAGGGTAGGCCAATAAAAAGCTGATTGGAGAACCTTCTCTGCGGTTTTCTTAGAGCTAAAATGCCCACCACAAGCTCGATCATGGCAAAATGAGAGAATGCTCAATTGTTCAACTTTTGGAACACATCTTCTGATAAGTTGGTCAGGGCAGTATTTGTACAAATATGGCTCATCCCAAGAAAGAATAATACTTGACCCTAGACAAAAACTTGTCACGATCTGGCTTAGACCAGCGTGAAGGGAGTTCCTCAGTTGCTAAAAAATTGACAATGTCAGCATACCAATGAAGCTCTTGCTCTACCAAAAAAAGTTGTTCATCTAGGAAGTCTTCTTGAATGGGCAAGATACTAGTAGATGACTGTGATGTTAGCCTAGACAAGTGGTCGGCGACCACATTTTCTGTACCTGACTTATCTCGTATTTCAAGATCAAATTCTTGAAGCAAAAGAACCCATCAGATCAGACGAGGTTTGGTGTCCTTCTTATTGAGAAGGTATTTAAGGGTTGCATGGTCAGTGTACACAATGACTTTAGCTCAAATGAGATAGGAACAAAATTTATCTAATGCATAAACAATGGCTAACATCTCTTTTTCCGTGGTCGAGTAATTGAGTTGAGCCTCATTAAGAGTTTTGCTAGCATAGTAGATGAAAATAGGAAGTTTGTTAACTTTCTAACCCAAAACTGCACCTACAACGTAGTCAGATGCATCACACATAATCTCAAAATGTAGCACCCAATCAGGAGCTCAGATGATGGGAGCTGAGACTAGTTCAGATTTAAGATGCAGAAACGTAGATATGCACTTGTCGTCAAAAAGAAAGGGAACATCCTTGGCTAAGAGACTGCTCAAAGGGCGTGCAATCTTTGAGAAATCTTTAATGAAGTAAAGATAAAATCCAGCATGCCCCAAGAAAGATCACACATCTTTAATAGATTTTGGAATCGGAAGAGATGAAATGACATCAATCTTAGCTTTGTCCACTTCAATGCCTTTTGGAGAGACAACGTGCCCAAGAACAATGCCTTGCTTCACCATGAAGTGAAAATTTTCCCAATTTAGAACAAGACATTTTTCTTCGCAACGCTCTAAGACAAGTGAGAGGTGAAGTAGGCATTGGTCAAAAGATGAGTCGAATACTTAAAAATCATCCATAAATATCTCAAGAAAGTTGTCCACCATATCACTGAATATGCTAGACATGCATATTTGAAATGTCGCAGGTGCATTGCATAGCCCAAAAGGTATGCGACGATAATCGTAGGTACCAAAAGGACAAGTGAATGTGGTTTTCTCTTGATCCTCTTGTGCAATAGGGATTAGATTGTATCCAGAATATCCATCCAAAAAACAATAGTAAGGATGACCCGCTAACCTCTCAAGCATCTGATCAATAAAGGGAAGAGGAAAGTGATCATTTCGAGTATTAGAGTTAAGCTTACGATAATCAATGCATACTCTCCATACCTTTTTCACTCTTTGTGGCACAAGTTCCTTGTTCTCATTTTCAACGGTTGTAATTTCTGACTTCTTAGGAACCACATGGACTGGGCTAACCCATTGGCTATCAGAGATAACATAGATGATGTTTGCATCCAGAAGTTTCAACACTTCTTCTTTTACGACATCTTTCAAAATTGGATTTAGATGTCGTTGGGGCTCTCTGAAGGTTTTGGTATCATCTTCCAAATAAATATGATGCTCACAGACAATAGGGTCAACACCCTTGATGTCATGAATATTCCAAGCAATGGCTGACTTGTGGGCTTTAAGGACCTCCAACAACTTGTCACTGTGTTCCTCAGCGAGATCTGAGGCAATAATCACTGGATAACTCTCTGCAGGACCGAGAAATGCATATCGCAATTCATTGGGTAAAGGCTTAAGTTCTAGTGATTTTTGAATGCTTGTGGATGAGTCACTCTCTTGTGACTATTCTATAAATGAAGAAAAGAAATACAACTCTTCTTCATATTGATAACGTAATAATGGCTAAGATTCAAGTATATGCATTATGGGCGCATTATCCAACATATTGTTGACCTCTTCAATAGCCTCGTCCATATCTAGGTTCATACCAAAGTGTGAGAGACAACGAAACAATATGTCATCTGGTGACGATTGAGCCATAGACTCAAAATATCGAATCATACACACTTCTTCTTCTTCTTCCTCAATCATATCGAGATCATATCTCCTTTGCAAGGCCTTAAAAATATTCAATTCAGCTTTAAGGTTCCCAAAGAAAACAGACATGCTACCACTTCTACAGTTGATGTTGGCCTCTGCAGTTGCTAAGAAGGGTCGCTCTAAGATGACAGGAATTTGATTATTTAGGCTCGGGCTAGTGTCTAAGATGATGAAATCAACTGGATAATAGAAATTTGCAACTTGAACAATCACATCCAAAACTATTCGTCTAGGGTATCGTTTTGACTCATCTGCTAGCTTAAGAACTTCCTTTGTTGGTTGCATCTCCTTTAATTCAAGTTCTAAATATATATGATAAGGTAAGAGATTCACACTCACTCTTAAGTTGATCAAGGCACGATTTTCAAAGTCTTTTCCAATGAAACATGGTATAGTAAGGGTTCGTGGATCCATGTACTTAACTACTCCAGTTTGTTGAATGAGTGATGTGGCATCGCTTGCAAGGCATGCAGTTTTAGGTACTTCCATTTTTCTTTTTTTAGTACACATGTCCTTGAAATTTTTTGCATAAATTGGTACTTGCTGGATAGCAGACAAAAGAGGGATGTTGATGTGTACTCCTTTAAAAATCTCTAGTATTTCTTGAAATTGCTTCTCTTTTTTGTCACCTAAAAGGGCTTTGGGAAAAGGTGCCTTAGGTATATACTTTATTGGATCTACGGGAAGCTGAGAGGGTGAGTTTAAACTAGTTTGAAAAGAACTTTAGCATTCTCAATTCGTTTAGGAACGTTCTCTTTGGAAATCACATCAGTTATCTTAGGTTGTTCTATGTCATTATCATTTTCTCGGCTAGAACGAAGGTTGGTGACAACTTTAACTTCTCCATGTGAATCAACACTACTACCAATTTCATTGACATGAGCATGGGGAACACCATTTGGATTAGGGATGGGTTGACTGAGGAATTTTCTTTTTTCCCTTCCCACGCTCAACTGTTGCAACTGTTGTTGAAGCTGGTAGATGGCTTGGGAATTAGCAGCATTAGTTTTCACCAATTGGTGCATCATATCCTCCAATGATGGTTTTGGAAGTAGTAAAGGACCAACATATTGAGTTTGAGGTACCAAGTCCTGAAAGTTGCTAAGTTGAGGTTGACCATAAGAATTATGAGGGACAGGTACGATAGAAAGGTTCACAGGCTGATTTTTCCGGTATGAAAGAGGTCCTCCCTGTGGTGGATATTGATTATGTTGTATCTGGTTAGATTGAGGTCCCTATTGAACCTGTCTGGGATAAGTGCGTGAGTTGTGGGCTTGTCCACTAGGTTGCCCAGGGTGTTGAAACCAAGGAGGATTCCCTAAACTTCTGGGTGGTTGTTTATAAAAGTCACCACCATAGGAAAAGTTAGAGTGATGTCGATTTGTAGATGTGTATGTTTGACCAAATGTGTTTGATTTATGTTCACTGTTAAATACACACACCTTCTTTGGAGGTTCATTGCCACCTAAAGTTAAAGGACAATCAGAATCTATATGATCTCTTTTGAGGCAAAAGGTACAAGGCTTACAAGTAAGTTCTTTGGCTTCAGAGGTAGACTTTGTCACAATAGATTTCATTTCCTTAGCAAAGTTCTTGAGGAAGGTTTTGATGTCTAGTTCGGGATATTCGTTTGGTACAAATAGACGTGATTTTCCAGAATAACTAGGTTTCAAGTCTCTATGGGCAGTCCATTGTCTAGAATCATCAGCAAGTTCACTTAGAAAGGTATAAGCATCAATACCAGTTTTACGCATGAATTTCCCTTAATGCATGGATTCGATCATATTTCTAGATTCGACAGTCAATCCATTATAGAAACTCTGCACTAGTACTCATTTTTCAAAGTCATGATGGGGGCACTTGATGAGTAAATCTTGAAAGCGGTCCCATTCTTCATAAAAAAAGTTCATCACGTGTTTGAGTAAACTCCTCAATTTCTCTTCTAATTTCGAGGGTCTTTCTCATGGGGAAGTACTTCGCCAGAAACTTTCTAACTAAATCCTCCTGTGATTTGATGAAACTGGCAGGGAGGGAATTTAGCCATGAGGTAGCCCAATCATCAAGAGAGAAAGGAAACAAAAGAAGTCTGACATTTTCTTCATCTATGTTTTGGTTCTTAAAAGTACTACAAACTTCAAGAAACTTTCCAAAATGGGCATATGGGCTTTCTCGATCATGCCCATGAAACTTCGGCAACATATTAATAATAGATGGTCTAATCTCAAATTGAGTTGTCGTGATAGGGGGCAGCTCAATGCATCCGTGCACATTAGCAGCAAGGGGAACATTGTATTCTCAAATTGGATGTTCTTCCATTTCAGTGTTGATTGGAGAGTGGGGGGAGGTAGGTGGAGATGAGTGTGGTGAAGAAGCAAAGAGTGGATTAGGGTGGCTAGAAAAAATTTTGGTACAAACCAAGCGTTTGTTGGGTCGTTCCCAAACATTCATAAAAGGAAAAAAAATGGATCGGAAAGATGACAGTGACAAAGCACAAGATCAAGTACCCCTAGACGATTGCTAAAAAGACATACACAAACAACAATCACTTCTAAACCACACAAATGCCAAATCTAAGCAAACAACGTTTTAATGGGATTTTATATTGTTAATCTCTGAGGGACAAGATTAATTGAAACCAGCGAGCGTTACGCTGTTATCTATTATTTCCTGATTAGATAGGGTGCTAATAGATGATCCTAAAAGCTTGTATCCAACAGTACAAAGTCCAAAATCAGAAGGTCAGAGTTACGCTTGCAAAAAGCCGGATTATTGCACAAGTGACAGGAGATCACGTGGTCTAATTAAGAACTATACTAGTGCTACCGCTCTATAGATCGATTGATATGAGAACGATGTGTGTCAAATACATACTTAGGGTGTGTGTTCCTAGGGCAAAACTGTTAGTTACACCACGTTCTTTTGTGGTCCGCAGCTTACTAGTGACTCGGCGTACCGAGTGAGTTACCCATGTGGCAGCGACCTCTCGGAGTTCATTGAATGATTAAACCCAATGTCACCTTTAGCTTTAGTCAACACAAAATTAGCAGAATAACCTTGGTCTTAGTTGTCCTATGAACACCGTTCTAGTTGGCTCTAATCTTAGTTGATTTTATTATGTGCCTTGGTTTCACACAGCTAGAGTGATGAGCTGGATGATGAAATCCCACCAGTTTAAAAAATAGGGCTAGGTCTACCCTCTCTGTTTATGGTAGTTTATTAACGAAGCAACCACGCAATTCGTTAAGATGCAGAAACATAAACAAACACCAAGCAATGTCCAATCGATTTTCACTTAGCACCCAAGCCACTAAAATAATGTGTTTGAAAGAGATACTAACTTGTGAGCTCAGACACAAGGTCACCACCGTGGGAGTAGAGAGAAGTGTTATTTGAGAGCTACTCCTCCTAAGTTCAAGCAATTGCTCTCTCCCCCCACAACACCACTGGTTGTCCACTACAAAAAAAATTAGCATTTTTAAAGAACAATTTTTTTTTAATTTTATTTCTAACTTCGATTGCTATCTAATAAATAAACACACAATCAAACAATTACACATGCAAAGATGTTTAATGTTCTTGGTCAAGAAGTTAGAATTTTTTTTTTTTTTGAAAGTGAATTAATTTTAACCTAAAACTAACAATCAACCTAGTGCTAAAATAATGGCTAACTATTACAAGTTGCATTCAACCATTCGAGGCATACTAAAAATAGTTAATAAATAATAAACTCTCTTCCTCACTAGAAACTACAAATAAAAAAATAAAAATAAAAATGTCTTCAAGCAAGTCTTAGGCAATTCTGCAGCTGTATCAGCCACTTTTCCAAACGAATTTGTTCAATAAGCAACCGACCTCAAAAAAATATGAAAAACTTATAGAAATTCAAGGGAGTATCATGGAGGTTGATGTAAAATTTTCACATTAAACGGACACTGTTTGAGCCATCTGCTGCTGTGTTGTTTTCATTATATGCTGAAAATTACCCAAAAACGCATAAAGATGACAAAAAAAAGGAAAAAAATTAAAGAAATTAAAAATCTTCTCTATTGTCTCCAAAGTTGTATCTTAAAGAATGTATTCCTTCACCAAGTGATGTGCAACGACGCCATTTGATTGATGCCAAAAATCGACATTAATGTCGTTGCATGATTTTTGACATCAATCAAAGAAATAACTTTTGTTTTTATTTTTATTTTTTTCCTTCAACCTGCAATACACTTCAACAATGCATAGTGGAAGTAGGGGTTATCAACTACTTCATGTGGGTTAGATAACAAATCTGATTTTCAATTTAAAGAATAAAGAGAAGAGTAAAATAATGGATGGTGAAAATAAAATAAAAGTTAAAGGAGAAAGAGAAACAAAGATAAAATTTACTTCTTCAATGGAATTAAAATGTAGTACATGCACTTCTCTACCAAGCAAAAATATAAATCCAAGAACTACAACTAAAAAAAACTCTCTAAACAAAACTATCTTTTATGAACTCCATGTATGGGGTTTTTATAGGTAAAAAGGGTTTGAGTGAATTAAGGAAGCATGGTTGAGTGAAACAAGGAATCATGGTTTGAGTTAAGCAATGAAACATGGTTGAATGAAACAAGGAATGGTTGAGTGAAACAAGGAATGGTGTTAGAGTTGAATAAGGAAACATGTCTTGTAGAGATTTTTTTATAATAAAGTTGGCCATGTGGACGTCCAAATCTTCAGAGTTGATTTTCTCGAGATCCGCATTTGCTTTAGAGAAGTTTAGGTCATATTTGATTAGCTCTAAAATTATTGTGTTTACTAACCATGTTGCTTTGAGATATTTGTTTGCTAAGAAAGATGTTAAGCCTTGATTGATCAGATGTGTATTATTATTACAAGAATTTGATCTTGAGATTAGGGATCATCCCATCTTGCAATCCCGATCCCGTTCCATCCCCTTTTTTGGTTTTATTGGGATTGATCAATCTCATCTCAATCCCGTCCTGTCCCTATCTATAGTGAGATGGGATCGGTATGAAGATTTTTAATTCCGCCTATCTCATCCTGCCCCGAATTGAATTTTTTAATATTTATTATTAATAATTTTAATGTATTTAGTAGGAATGCTCTTATAGTTGGGGATGGGTAGTATTTTTTCCTCTTTGTAATGAGCAACTTTTCAGTGTGTGTATTTTTTGTCCAAAACATACATACATTCTACTAAAACATTTAGACTTTCCTTAGAATTTAATCATATACTACAAACCCAAACAAAAGGGTGTATCAAGGCTCTAAATTTTTTTAAAATTGGTTCATCATTTGATCCCCTTGTTTCTTCATGTGTGCTCAATGTCTAACCATTGAAACTACTCTAAACAGAGTTAATTATTCATCCTAATCTGGTCTTGATTTCGTAAATTTGATATTTATAGATACTTAAACCAAATTTTTTTTTATCTTATATTACACACTTAGCATCAACTAGAGGAATTTGTCGTTGTCCGTACGCACATGGGTCTATCGCTTTCCTCCCGTACGTTAGTTTTGAGTAGTATTTTGTACTTTTCTCTACTTGCAAATTAAAATATGCTAATCATGTCTCTTCTTGTCCCTTCCTGAACGCGTTTGGGATGTGATGAGGTCGAGATGAGGTCTATCCCATTCCGATCCCGCCCCTATCTCAAAGAAACAGGATGAGATAGAGATGAGGTCCATCCCATCCTGTACCCACCCCTACTTGAGATTAAGGACCAGGAATGTAGTGATAATGTGGTGGCATAATCATTTATCCAGGTTACTGCATGATGAAGAAGGCATGCCACCCACCTTCTGTCCCAATGTTTTCCCTTATGGAGATGTAGAGGTTCACAACAAAAAGAAAATTATAAAATTCAAGGTGAATGGACATAGAAAGTGATGCGTCCAAATCTGGTCTCCTGTAGATCTAACCTGCAAAACAATTGTTAGATTGCCAAAAACCACTTGTTTGGTGGTCGAAGGCGCTCCGATGCTTAAGTTAGTAACTCTGTTGAAAATGGAGATAAACCTGGACAGAACTCAATTAAAATTGCATACCTTTGTCGAATGTTCCCTTTACCATATATAATGGTCGATATCAATTCTCTGCGCGACTTAAGCATGTGAGGCTCATCGAAGGGAAACGTTCTTTGTAACAGTCTCCTTCTTTATGAAGATGCGTCTTTGGAGGAGTAACCCCCTCCACGACTCTTTTTCTCTGTAACGTTCCTCCTCTTTAAGAGAGAACTTTGTTGGGCCTGGATTTGGTCCTCTGACTATGATTTCCTCTAATGGGCCATGTTTAGGCTTTTACGACTAGATCCGCCCTTTTTGAGCTTTGTGAGTTGGCCAGGTCTTGACATATTTGGTCTTCATGATGAGCGATCTCTACCATGTGTATGGTCATGATGATAATCTTATTTGATGTATCAGCATCTACTCCCCTCTTAGTTAGTGGGTATGCTGACATGGCCACTTACCATACGATTGTTGGACTTTCGATTTCATCATTGCATTGCATTTATTGCTGTTAGCAGCGTATTATGAGATTGGTATTCTGATATCTCGTTCATCCATTCATTTTTGCGTGCATTTTGGAACTTCGTGTAGCCGTCATATCTCGCATGTCGTCCTATGAGCAGTATCTTCGCTACTTGGCTCTATAAAAGGGGCATGATATCTTTGTTTATCTCTTTACGCTATCTTTGAAATTAGGGTTGATTTTTCTCTCTTCTTCTTTGCTTTCTTCGTTCCTTCATTCCCTTTCAATGTCTACCAGCAGTATACTAGATGGTGAGGCACTTAGCGTTTGTGAAGCGTTTTTCTCTCGTAAAAAGGTTTCGCAGGCAACGTTGGAGAGTGTTCGTTCCTAGTACTCTTTTCCATCCAACCTCGAGATAGTTTTGCCTAGGTAAAATGATAGTCCTTGTTGTCCAAGGACTAGTTATATTGCACTTTATCCGTGCATGTTCCAGTGACCTTCGATTTCCAGTCCCGGAGATATTTTGAGATTACTTAAATTTTTTGGGCATCCCTCCTACCCAAATGGGCCCCAATGGCTAGTGGGCGATGGTTTCTACTTATGCGAGGGCCGTTCTTACTTGCACTCCCTTGACTGTTAGGATTTTGCATTCAGTGGTTGGACTTATGGTAACCAAGAATATTTACTTCCTCCATTCCCCTGCTTGTTGGAAAACTTAACGATGACTATAGGGACTGGTCGAGGTTTTGGTTTTATGCTTCCATAAAATTTGGCCATTTCAACTTGCAAGGTCGATAGATCATGCGGTCGTTCCGAGTCCCAACAAATGGAAGGATCTGCAATTGTCTACGAAAGAACAGATGATCAGTGACCATTTTTTGAAGCTTCATGTGGTTATTGTGGAGTCATTCCTTGTTGAGGATGTTGTGGCGTGTAGTGGCTTGTATACTATGAACGAGGAAGAACGGGCTTTGCTTACTGAACGTTGAGCTCCTGAGATCGCTGCTTGTGTTGTTCCTGTTGGTGTTAGTGATGCTAGCATTGATGGGAAAGTGAGCTTTGACAGGGATGTTATGGATCTCAATGTTCCTGTTAGAATTGGTGTTGTTGGCCCAACCACCAGGAAAAGGAAGCTTACGAGGCCTGCTAGTCCGTCAAAGGAATTGGCAATAAGCCCCAGCCATGTTCCCAAAAGGAAACAACTTTCTAGTTCAACTCGTGGTACTACTCAGACTGCTCCTCGTCTGAGTTCATCTGACAAGAAGCGTGGGAAAGAGGATCGCCTTTCTCTCGAAAAGGTCAAGGAGGTAAATCTGGCGATGGAAAGGAGCAAGAAAGAAATAACTCATCCTTTAGACGATAGTGAGAAGAGGATGCTTTCGGCTTACGATGTGCTCAACTTCGTCGAGTGGTTTGATGATGACCCTCGAGTTATTGACAACAAGATACTTCAGCTTGTTGAGGAGCATTCTAAGGATCTGAATACAATAAAAACCTTGGCCGACTTTGAATTTAATCCTCTGTGCAAACAGGAGGTCATCGATCGTGGTCAGAGTTTTGAGGCTCTTCCTCCTTCTTCTTCTCCCATTCATGTTGATGGCGCAGCTTCCATGTTCCTTCTCCTGCCCGTCTGACTTCTTCTGTTTCCGCTGCCACTGTCGTTTGTTCTATTCCATCCACGACCGCTTCACAGGGAAAAGGCAAGAGCGGTGTTTTTATTATCATTGCTCTCCGACCTATTTTCTGGGTTGGGGATGGGTACTTTGTACTTCCTGATCCCCGAGTTCTTCATCCACGGATTAGTTGGAGAGAGCCCAACTCAGAAGACATCCATATTAAGTCGGATGGTAAGTTTAGTTGGTTTACTGAAATTGACGTGCAGGATAGTGCACGCAATTTGATCAATAAATTGCATAGGTGGACGATGGAAAGGGCTTCGACGCCTGTATGAAAGTCTAGCAGTCATCTCGACCACGGCTTTAAGCAAATGATTGATGGGATGAATCACCTCACTTATGTTGGGGTGATGGGGTTGGACTATCGGGTTGCTCGTGGTCAGGTGGTCGCTCCTTAGAAAAAAATGGCAGTGCAGCTACTAGTGCTTTCTCATATTCTTCATCAGTTGGACGTATTGAAAGCGCAGTGTGCCAAATAGGAGAAAACAGCTGGGGCTGCTCAGGCCTCTCTAAAGGAGGTGGAGGTTGCATGAAATAAATTTATTGCCGAGCTTGAGTTGAATGGAGTCTGTGCTTAATTGAATGAGGTGGAGAGGGAGTTGTCTATTGAGAAGGCTGGTCAGGATAAAGCCATGCATTCCATTATTGAGCAATCCATTAGCCATTAGGTTGTTGAGGAATGGGTGGAGCAGTTAACATTTAAGATTGATGATGTTAAGTCGGTTATTTCGACCAAGAACGAGCTTGTTACAACCAAAAACAAACTCAAGATTGCAGAAGCGGTGGATTGGAGGAAAGTTGTTGATGAGCGAATCGACCTTCTTGACTATATGGAAGTTGATGGTCTTGGTTTGTCTAAATATCGCGGTTTAATTGACCAAGAGTTCGAGGATGATGATGGTGAGGAATATATTCTGGATTTACCAAGTGATCCGGTGGATGAAGAACCATCACCTCCTCCTCCTTCCGATCCTGCTCCGTCATTTATTTTTGCTGTCGAAGAGAGAGCTTCATCTCCTCCTGCTGCTGACATTGTTGTTCTTCTTCCATTAAATGTTCCTACTGATGATGTTTTGATCATCTCTATTGCTTCTTCTCCAACTGTTCTATCTTCTTCTCCAGATGTAACATAATAGCTTTATGAATGAAAACTTTTCCCTAATTGACATTCTTGTGTTGTTTTTTATTGTATTTGTCTCTTGTTGACTTGCATGTTCTGTCTTGGATCAATCATATTATCCTATTGTACATTATAAGTGTGCATTAACCTTATTACTCGTACTTTTTGTACTTTGGTAATTCAGGCTTGCCCATATTTCTGTTTTTGCGTTTGTTTGTTGACCGTCAGAAGCTTTTGTTTCTTTAGTCTTGTCGATCGGGCTGAGAAGCTTTACTAGTTTGTTTTGATTTACTATTTCAGACTTTTGCATATCTTCTTCGTGGTTGTATGTGTTGGCCTCTCCAAAAGGTTTCCTAAATGAATATTGACTTGTACGTCAAGGATTTTGTAGATGTACTTTGTGGTCTGAGGTATTGGTCGGGCCAAAAGGCTTTGCGAATGCATATTGACTTCTACGTCCAAATTTTTACTTCGTGGTCCGACATATTACTCGGTCTTAAGGTTTTACGAGCATGCTGACTTAATTATTTCAATTTTCACTTCGTTGTCCGACATATTGGTCGATCTGAAGGTTTTACGAGTAAGTTGACTTATGTGTCCCAATTTTCACTTCGTTGTCCGAGATATTGGTCGGTCTGAAGGTTTTACAAGTAAGTTGACTTATGTGTCCCAATTTTCACTTCGGTGTTCGACATATTGGTCGGTTCGAAGGTTTTATGAGTAAGTTGACTTATGTGTTCCAATTTTCACTTCTTTGTCTGACATATTAGTCGGTCCGAAGGTTTTACGAGTAAGTTGACTTATATGTGCTAACTTTCACTCCGTGGTTAATCAGACCAGAAGTTTGTTGTTTACGTCTGACTTACATGTCCCGACCTTTTGTTCATGGCTTGACATGCAAATTGTTTTGCATTGTCTAGCTTTAACGCCTTAATTTACTGTTTGAACATAAGATGGAGGGTTTGAACTCGGAGTCTTATTGATAATCTTATTTCAGGTGCTTAACAATCTATGGTCGTAGTTGTCATTTCCTTGTCCAGAACTTCTTGTAAAGCTATGTTATGGCGTCGGGTTTACTTGTGAATATGCATTTCGGCTCTCTGTTAGACCACTGCTTGATTGATGTCGTTCCTTATAATGATAAGGGGTTGATTATTGTGTGCCCTTGTTGTTTGAGGAGTACTCTTGTATGAATTTAGATCGGATTTGGTTTCATATCGCCCTGGAGTATGCTTTGGTGTTGCTTCATCTTTAATTGATTGTGTCTTTTTTAACTCATTCGTTGCATCTTCATCCTTTATGACTCTCTTGTAGTTTTGATAGTTTTTCGTCACGTATACTGACATCGCGAGGTAGCTAATAAACTCATAATGCTTGTTGATCAAATCCTTGAGTGTCTACTCTTCAAGGTGTTTTGATCGGTGATTCCCTTGGCAACCAGCTGAGCAGAGTAGAATCCGGCACCGAATTGTCCAATGATGCTCACATCAGCGCCAGCTGCCAAAGCTTCCATGAACTTCTGGGTTCTAGACGTTGCAATCGTATCTAGTTTATTAGCCAAATCAAATTTGTTTACGTTGGTTCCGTTGTTAGTAATGGAGGAGGCTTTGTAGGCCTTGTTTGGGATAATGTGGATCAAGCTCGCGTTCGTTATTAGTAAGGCCCTCAAACTCGATCAGTTGGTTGATCTCCGCCTGAAGTGCAAATTTCTTCGTATCTCCTATTGTGAGTTGTTGTAGTGGCTCTTCTGGTCTTGTTCGATGATGTTGGCACTCCTACTTCGATATAGATCAGCTCGAGTGGGCGGTACCACAGGTCACTTCTTTGATCGACCAGGTTGTTCAATTTCTCAAGCTATGCGTAGGGCGTATATTAGTTCTCTGGGTTGCTCCTTTGATCCTGCAACGACGTCTACCTTTTCTTTCTCTTTGGACTGCTTGTCTAGCAATCCGCAAATTCCTCGAGTTGCCCTCTTTGAATCAAGTTCTTGATTTTGTCTTTCAAATTTTATCAGTCATCAGTGTCATGCCCAAGATTTTTATGGAACTAGTAGTACTTGCTTTTATCAAGCCCATCCGAGTCTCTTCTCATTTTGAGTGGCTAGTTGATGTCCTCCTATTTTTCCATGGACTTCAGTATGCTTGCTCGACTCATTTTCAGGGCCATGTATGGTTAATACATCTTCTCCACTACACTTGTCACCCGTTCGTGCCTAGGCCTTGCAGACTGCAGCTTTTCGAGCTCTTGCTAGTTGAATTCGGATCTCCCATTGGTCTGATGCCTATTTGACTGAGTGTTCTCCTCTTGGGGTTATCGTCTCTCCTCTATCGCCTCTTTGATTGTCCCTCCCTTTTGGCTTCGTTCTTCTTTTTGGCCGCTAACATCTCCTCAAGGGTGATGTGTTTCTGAGCGATCTTTTTTACCATGACCATGATCCTTAATGGAATTTGTGTAGGGGTCCCATCGTTCTGAGAGGGGCCATCTTTTAGTGGTTCACTGCTTTCGAGATTCACTTGTTGAAGTCTGCAGGAACTTTATTACTCTCTTGAACGCGGTTGGCAGAGTTTTGTTGGGTCGGTGCTTGGACATGGACAGAGAATTGAGCACACTCTTGGGGGAGTTTGTCATCCACTTTGATCAGAAGAACCATCTGGGTCATGAGTTGATCCATACAAGGATCCATAGCAGTGCAGTCAAATGTTTGAGATGATTAGGCTACCACTCCATGTTGTGGCTCTCTGTTGCCGGGCATGGTGGACAGGACGATTGTTGTTGGGTTTGAAGTATGTGCACCGTTGGCAATGCAGCTTCACTGATGGGAGGATTACTTTTATTGTTGTCGGGTTGGGGGTCTGTAGAGTGTTCCATCTGTTTTAATAGCTTTTTAATTGCTTATTAGAACTGAGGAAGTTTCCTACTACAAACTCTCCTCTTGAAATGAAACTGACGTTCCCCATGGACGACACCAAACTAATGCATCCAAATCTGGCCTCCTGTAGATCTAACATGCAAAACAAATGTTAGATTGCCAAAGACAATCTGTTTGGTGGTCAAAGGAACTTCGATGCTTAAGTCAGTAACTTTGTTGGAGATGGAGATAAATTTGGACAAAACTCAATTAAAATTGCATACTTTTGTTGAATGTTCTCTTTACCTTATATAATGGTCGTTATCAATTCTCAGCACAACTTAAGCATGTGAGGCTTATTGGGGGAAGACGTTCTTTGTAACAGTCTCCTCCTTTATGAATATGCGTCTTTGGAGGAGTAACTCCCTCCATGACTATTTTTCTCTGTAACTTTCTTCCTCTTTAAGGGAAAATTTTGTTGGGCTTGGATTTTGGCCTTTGATTATGATTTTTTCTGATGGGCCATTTTTGGGCTTTTACAACTGGATCCGCCTTTTTTGGGTTTTGTGAGATGGCCTGGTCTTGACATATTTGGTCCTTGTGATGGGCGATCTCTGCCAGGTGTATGGTTGTGATGATAGTCTTATTTAATGTATCATCAGAGTAAAACTCTACATTGAGATGAGCTTTGAGCCTAGAGATGAGGACTTGACTCTCCACTCCGTTCAGTACATGGCATGAGAGTCATCTAGTCTGGCAAAAGACTATAAACCTAGCCGTGCTTGGGAGGTAACCCAAATAGCATAAGAGAACTTTATGCTAAGGCGTTCACAAGTTACATAAATCTAGCTAAGTCCCTCCCTTGCTTTTTATTATTTTCGTATTCTGTTTTTGCTAGGTGGTTAGATCATTTTTATTTTTCTCTTCCCATCCTCATGACTATGGATTGATTTAACAATGAGGACAATGTCTGATTTAGGTTGAGGGTGTGGAAAGGTTGTTTTTCTTTTATAAAAACAATAATTTAAAAAAACTTAAATAAATTGCAATGATGACTTAGCATGGTTGTATTGAACTCAATGATGGATAAAGTTTTTTTGTAGAGAGACATTTTAGTTTTGATTAGCGAGTTTAAAATAGTGAACACGTGATCATATGTTTAAGAAATTTAAATTTGTACTACTTATTTTTGGTTAGTGAGTATTTCACTTGTTTTGTTTTGAATTTAGCAAATGCCATTGGTACATAGTGTGGGGTATGAAAAGGTGAAACCAAATATGCATGCTTTTAAATAAACTAGTTTAGCTTGGCATAATGTTAATGTATAAATAAACTAGTTTGGCTTCGTTGTTGTTTTTACTTGAGTTAGTAAACCCGTAGGGGTGTTTTTACACCTAATTCCCTAAAGCCATCTGGTTTGGAAGTCATTGGTTTAAAGTTCGATACATGGGTCAATTAGAAAACTTAAGGGAGCTAGGCAATGCACATGTTGAAGTCGCGTTGTGGCTAGTTTAACTTCGTAGATTTTTTACTCGAGTTAGTGAACTCATAGGGGTGTTTCTACACCTAATTCCCTTAAGTCATCGGGTTTGAGAGTCATTGGTCTAAAGCTCAATACTTTGGTCAATTAGAAAACTTAAGGGAGTTAAGCATTGCACAGTCCACACATATATACTTTGTTAAGTAATTGAAAAAAAGAACTTAATTTGTGTTAGTACCCATTGCCTTCGATGTTTCATCAAATAGAAATTCCAATGAATTTTGAGGTAGTAAGTCATGTACATAGGAATTACTTTGAAGCTCCATAATTATGTGTTAGTTCACTTTACACCAAAGGGGACTTATGACTTCTCACTAGTCATTTATAAGTGATGTACCTAATTTTGAGTTCCCAAAACTTGTGAAAATGAAGTTTATTATTTTAAATTGCTACTGAATGAAAACCAATTTATTTTGTGATATTTTACTCTTGATGTAGTCGATTCATGCTCTCATTCCTCGCTGCTTACCTACACCTGCACAAGTAGCACACATGAGCCATGGACCACCGTGTGGCGGCTGATGGAACTCTGATGCTTAAGTTAGAAAAGGCTTAGTAGAGGCTTAACGATGTAAATTGGGTTTCTGTAGCATACCTTAAGTTCATCGACCTTATCTCTCTTTTGTAGTGTGAGAGTCCTTGTTCGGCTAGGCCTTTGGTGGCGTAGTTTACGGAAAGAGATCTTGCTGGAGAACGTTTCTTAATTGGGAGCTGTCTATGTGGGATAGTTTCCCTACACGACTCGTGCTCTAGATCTGTGGGAGAAGTTTCTTTTTTTTAGCGTTGTCCATGCAAGGAAGTTTCATTGCCCAACTTATACTTTAATATTTGTTTACTAGTCAGATCCAATGTGTTGCTGGCTTGCTAGTCTTGGGTAAACCTCTCAAATACTTGCCTTAGTGGTCTTACGAGTATTGAGCCTGACCGCGTGACGTATGGGCTAAATGGCTCATTGCAACTCGGATCCGACTGTCTGGATTCTGCCAATAATGGGCTTAGTGTCGTTTGGGCCTCGCTGGATTGAGTATGCAATCTGGCCTGCTTTATTTTGTTGACAAGATTATCATGAAACATGTACGGTGCTTATTAGAGGACGATTTGATGTATCATCAGCTACTCCCCCCGAGTTGATAGGGCATCTTATCGGTCCACTAGGTCATTTCAAGAAGTAACTGTGCAGTCATGATGGTTGAATCTGAGTAGTTTCCTCGAGTGGCGAAGTTCATTAATTGAGTGTGCGCTAGCTTGAAAGAAGGAAAGTTGGGAGTTCCATTTTTTATATAGATATCCTGCTTGTGGAGTATAGCCCCTTTACTCTTTCGATCTCAGAGATTCTGCTTTGCCATATTGCCTTCTGTGATTTTGACTTAGCTTAATCTTCGTATTCGAAAGCTTGTACTTTTTTTATGGCGGGTCGGAATCAACTTTCTGAATAACTATACACTAAGGACCACAAGTTTTTTTAGGAAAGGTTGCTCTCTTAATCGGATATGGAAGCCCTCTGTAACACAAACGAGATTCCTGATGATTTGGTGTTTTGCACCTTGGGCACCGATCTGACGCCATTGTCCCCTCCTAATGGGTTTATCTTTCTTCACCGAGGTATGTTTCAATTGGGTGTCTGTTTTCCTGTTATCAAGGAAATTTGAGAGTTCCTAGCATACCTCAGCATTGCACCCATTCAACTTGTGTCAAACAGGTATAGGACTGTGATTGCCATCCTGATTAGGGCTAAGGACGATGTTGTCCAAGTGTCTTCGAGGGCGATGCAACTGCGTACTTCTCCACGGAGAAACGAGCATGTTGTGTGTGTGCTGACATCGCTAGACTACTTTGGAAACCTGCCTGATGATTTTAAGTCATGGCAGAAGTTTTGTTTCATGGCTCTTGCGGACACGACATACTTTGATCTTGTTGGTCATCCGGCGAGTGTGAATTCAGACCAATGAGTAAGTTTGACACTTTTTTATGTCTTGCTTTTGTTAGCTGCATATTTGATTGACTTGTTGTGGTCTTCGTAGAGAGATTTTCAACTTTGCCATTTTCTATTGAGGATAAAGTAACTTTGGATGCGTTTCGCGACATGCCTTATTTAGAGGTAGAGGATGTCATTGAGCCTTCTAACGTTGAACGCAGCTGACTGTGGGCTCATTGGCATGTGGCTCCTATTCTTTTTGGGTAAAGAATCCAAAGCCTGAAGGTGTGTATGTGTCGAGGAAGAGGAAACTTCACAAGATCAAGGTTCTAAGCCCTTCGAGGAGGGCAGAAATAGATGAGGCGCTTCCTTCTCATGTGCATCTGAAGAGGTCCCGTGTTTTGCTTATATCCATCCGCAGGCGCTTGGCTCGTCCGAAGCACGTAATGCTGTCGGGCAAGTCCCAGATGAGATTGATGTTTATGAGGGGCATGATGATAATCACATAATTATAACATTTTTTACCTCTTATTATATTTTTGTTAATCCTTGTTTTATTTTATTTTAAATTAATTATTAAATGTTTGTGTTTTTGTAGAAATTGGAGCAATAACGAAGAAATCAAAGAAAAATGCAATGAATAAATCACAGACGGTGACATCAGAGGAAGTGGAGGTGAGAATAGCTTAAGCCCATAACCTAAACTCAAAACCAAATCCGTAAACCCAAACCCAATCAAACCCAAAGCATATTCTCTTAATTATCCAAGATTCTATTTTGATTTAAGCCTTAAATCACTCATTGAACCCTCCCCTTAACTTGTCCAAGTTCATTCTCTCAAACCCAAAGCATATTCTCTTAATTATCCAAGATTCTAGTTTGATTTAAGCCTTAAATCACTCATTGAACCCTCCCCTTAACTTGTCCAAGTTCATTTTCTTAATTCTCTATAAATACAATAGAAATGAATAAGAAATGGGAAGAAGATAAGGGAAAGAAAAAAATACAGAATAACAAAACCTCTTCTTCACAATTTGTGATTCTCATCACCATCCCAACCAAGCAAAATCACCACCCACAGCCTATCCATCTCTATTTTCTCTCATCCACTTCACTGAAACAGGGGATGACAACCCTATTTCACTTCATCTTCAACCACCGTCACCGGCTGCACCACGCACCACCACAGAGACTTAAATCAAGTTGACGCTACTGGCACCCAGTGGACCATGCTGAGAGCACCTCGGCTGAGAAAGATAGAACTATTTGCACCCACTGGGATCTGCTGAGCTACACTGGACCTGTTCCTCTTTGCACCCTGCTGAATGCTCTGTTATTTATTGTTATTTTTATTACTTTTTTTTAACTCGGATTTTTAACCACTGTAACCCCCATTTTCTCCAAATTAGTTTAATTAAATTATTAAATTCAATTAAATCCACCTTCCTCGTGGGATCGACCCGTACTTGTTGTTGTCTACCAGTTAGACACCGTGCACTTGCGGTTATTACAAGTGGGTCAAATTAGCCTGTTTATTTAGGCCGGTTAAACCCGCAACAAGTTTTTGGCGCCGTTGCCGGGGAAGGTAGCGGTGTAATTGAATTTAAGATTTATTTTCACTAATTTAAAAAAAAAAATTCAGAAAAAAAAAATCAAAATTTTATTTTTATTTTTATTTTTTTAAGTTCTTTTTACACTCATTTCGTGTTATTTGTTTGATTTTGCAGAATAGACGCTTCTCGAGGAAATTGGACGATCTTGCAAATATCAAGCAAATTTTAATTTTAATTTTAATTTTAATTTTAATTTTAAGAGTGTATGGTGTAATAATTTTTGTAAACTCTATTGTTTTCCATTTTTAATCACCTAAAAAAAAAACCAAAATTTTCCAAGTCAAAAGAAATTATAGGGAAACAATTTTAATTGTTACCCAATAATTTTTTTTATGATTTAGAAATCCGACTTCTACGACCAAGACCAGTAATTTGATTGCATATGCTTGTGTGCTGATTGAAACGGATAAAAAGAAGTCGGACATTTTTTTTAATTATGCTAACTTTTTGTGCAGAACGGAATACGCACATTGTAAGTACTTCTATCACACGCAATGTATTAGCGACCCGGGTGCTTTGTGTAATTGTTTGAAATTGTGTGATTGGTTGTTTAATTTTTGTAATTGTGGATGCTAAACTTTAGTAATTCATAATAAGCAGACCCAGCTTCTAAATAGAAATTGGTGGGACTTGATATCCCCACCTCATCACTCCAGCTGTGTGCAACCAATAGCCAAACATACATAAAATCAGTTAGCAAGTTAGATAGAGCCATCTTTTAGGTACGGTGTTCATAGGACAACCAAGACCAAGGTGAATCCAATAATTTTTATGTTGACCAAAGCTAAAAATGTCGATGGGTTTAATCATTCAATGAACTCCGAGAGGCCACTGCCACAAGGGTAATTTACCTGGTACGCCGAGTCATAAGTAAGCTACGATCCACAAGAAGAATTGGTGTAACTAACAGTTTTTGATTAGGAACACAAGCCTCAAGTGTACATTTAACATCACATCGCTCTCACATCTATTGGCTTACAGAGCGGTAGCACAAGGAAGTACTTAATTGGACCATTGTGACCTCCTTCTCTTGTGCGATAATCCGGTTTCTTTGAAACAAAACTCCAGCCTACTGATTTTGAACTTTGTGGTGTAAAGCATACACTCTTAGGATCATCTTGTAGCACCCATTGCTCTGATATAAAGATTACATAAGAAATAATTTGTCCCCCAAAGATAAAAAGATAATTAATCTCAAAAACATTGATTGCTTATAGAGGAATTTTTTCTTGTGCATCAATTGGTTGCTGATTGTGTTTGAGTCTGTGCATGACTTTTTTTAAGGTTAGTAAACATTTCAAACCTCACTTGGTGTAGATCTGTTTATGCGTCTTTGGGAACGGGATTCGAGAGGTAGACTAATTCGAGAGGATCCTGTAGAGTTGTCTGAAGTCCCCATTGATCGTCTAGAATCTTTCTCCTTGTCGAGTGAGACCACTGAAATGGCTGGGGAGAGAGCATTTAAGGATTATTGCTCTCCACGTTCCAATAACACCCCATCTTGCATTGTCTTACCCGAGACCACTGCAAGTAGCTTTGAGCTAAAACCATCAATTATCCACCTTTTGCCTTCCTTTTATGGTCTAGAAAAAGAGGATCCATATCTTCATGTCAAAGAATTTCTTGACATTTGTGCTACTATGAAATATCCCAATTTTTCTGATGATTCAGTTCGTCTTAGGTTGTTCCCCTTTTCTTTAAAAGATAGGGCGAAGTCATGGTTAAACTCCTTAGAAACTGGAACCATCGACACTTGGGATGCCCTATCAGGAAAATTTTGACAAAATATTTTCCTATTCATAAAACAAATGTCATCCGAAGAGATATATCTAATTTTCAACGGAAAGAGGGTGAGAATTTCTATGAATGTTGGGAAAGATTCAATTAACTCATTGCTAGGTGTCCCCATCACGGCTTTGAAAAGTGGCGCTTGGTTCAATACTTTCAAGACGTGTTAACCCCTCAAAATCGTCGAATGATTGACGCCACTAGTGGTGGGTCACTTATGAAGATGAGTGCTAATGAGATTTGGGAATTCTTTGAAGCTATTTCTGAAAATTCTCAACAATGGGATTATTCAAGAAAAGACTCGGATAGGCGAAAGGGTGGTTTGTATGAAGTAAGGGATACATCATCTACTCCTCATCTTCCTCCTTCTTCAAGGTTGGAAGCAGTTGTAATGACAATGGCACAGAAGATTGATGCATATCTGGAAAAGTCTCAGCCATCAGTTCAAACCAATGTTCCATCCGAGGTCTGTGCTGCATGTTCAATTTCTAGTCATTCCACATCAGACTGTCACTTGAAAAATGAGTACCCTGCTTATTTTGCTGAGCAAGTCAATGCATTCAATACCTTTAGGCAATCTGCAAACTCAAACTTTTACAATCCAGGTTTAGCCAAACACCCTAATCTCTCATGGGGCCATGGTCAACATAAAGGAGGCCCAATTGTTATCCCTCAAGCTCCTCGATCTCCAATTCCTGCTAATAGGCCTCACTTTAATCAAGATGTACCTCCCTCTAACACTCATAGTTTACATGATACATTGAACCAATTTATGCATAGAACAGGAACCATGCTCGAACAGAACTCTCAGGCTATCACCGAACTAAGAGCTACTTCTCAACAACAATCTCAAGCCATCCAAAAGCTTGAGATGACTGTGAGTCAAATAGCAAAATCCTTTCCTGAAAGAGAAGCGGGAAGATTCCCTGGTCAACCCATTCAAAATCTTAAAGGCCAATTCGAAATAGGTAGTGCATCTCAGCCACACAATGAAGATGTCAAATCTATCATCACCCTTAGGAGTGGAAAACAAGTTGACAACCAAATTAGAATGCCTAATTTGATTGATCCTGAATCCCAATCCACGCCAAAGCAAGTCACACCTCCATCTGAGAAGGAGGTTGATAAAGCCTCATCTTCTCAAGAGGATCATCATCTTGACTCTGATCCCACCAAGGCATCCTATATGCCTAGAGCACCATTTCCATCGCGGTTAGTTCCGGCGAAGAAATGAACAAATGCCAACGATATAATGGAAATTTTAAAACAAGTTCAAATCAATATTCCATTACTCGAGGCCATTAAGCAAGTTCCCTCTTATGCCAGCTAACTGAGCAAGTCAGCTCCATCCTTCAACACAAAACCCCACCTAAGTACATAGATCCTGGTTGCCCGACTATTTCATGTGTGATTGGTGATCATATGATTGGGAAGGCACTGTTAGATTTAGGGGCAAGTTTTAATCTATTGCCATATTCAGTATATGTGCAATTGGGTCTTGGTGAGTTGAAACCAACTCAAGTGACACTGCAATTGGCAGAAAGATCTGTCCGAGTCCCCCGCGGTGTGATAGAGGATGTGATCATTAAGGTTGACAAATTTTATTTCCCTGTGGACTTCATAGTCTTTGACACACAACCTGTTCACAATCCCTCTATTCACATTCCAGTTATTTTGGGTCGTCCATTTTTTGCCACATCCAATGCTATCATTAACTGCCGAAATGGAATCATGAAATTATCATTTGGTAACATGACCGTCGAACTCAACGTATTCAATGTAAGTCAACAACCTCCCGAGTTCGAGGATTCCTTTGAGGTTAACATGATTGATAGTTTGGCGGAACATTTATTTCCTCAGTTTAATGATCCTTTAGAGGTTTGTTTGACTCATTTTAATTTAGACTTCGATATTAATGATTCTATCAGGGAAGTCAATGCTTTGCTTGACTCTACCCCTATAATGGAAACCAAATAAATGGAACCTAGGGTGGAACCTCTTCCACTCAGTGAGTCAAAACAAGTCTCGTCCGTTGAAAAACCACCCAAACTCGACCTAAAAGTATTACCTGACAACCTCAAATATGCATTTTTAGGTGTTGACAATATCTTACCTGTTATTATTTCATCTGCATTGACTGAAGAACAGGAAGGAAAATTGTTAGATGTTTTAAAAGAACATAAAACAGCACTTGGGTGGACTATCGCAGATATTAAAGGAACAAGTCCAATCGTTTGCATGCAACGCATTCATATCGAAGATAATGCCAAAGTATCGCGTGAAATGCAACATAGACTTAATCCTAATCTAAAGGAAGTTGTCCGAGCCGAAGTGCTCAAATTGTTGGATGTGGGTATAATATACCCAATTTCGGATAGTTCTTGGGTTAGTCCTGTTCAAGTTGTCCCAAAGAAGTCAGG
This sequence comes from Berberis vulgaris, assembly GCA_963556465.1. NCBI lineage: Eukaryota > Viridiplantae > Streptophyta > Magnoliopsida > Ranunculales > Berberidaceae > Berberis > Berberis vulgaris. The sequence goes on from OY747126.1 coordinate 29,802,299, forward strand.
GGTAACGGTAATCAAGAATGAATTAGTACCAACCCGCATGACCACGGGGTGGCGAGTATGTATTGATTACCGTAAGTTGAACTCGGTCACAAGGAAGGATCACTTTCCTCTTCCTTTCATTGATCAGATGCTTGAAAGGTTAGCCGAACATGATTACTATTGTTTTCTTGATGGGTATTATGGTTATAACCAAATCCCCATTGCACCCGAGGATCAAGAGAAGACCACATTCACTTGTCCCTTTGGTACTTTCGCATATCGGAGAATGCCCTTTGGATTGTGTAACGCACCCGCTACTTTTCAGCGGTGCATGCTTAGTTTTTTTCCGATATGGTTGAGAGGTTCCTCGAGGTGTTTATGGATGATTTCTCAGTATTTGGTGATTCATTTGATGAATGTCTACATCATTTAACTTTAGTGTTAAATAGATGTGTCGAGAAAAATCTTGTCTTAAATTGGGAGAAATGTCATTTTATGGTACGACAGGGCATTGTTCTTGAACATGTAATTTCACACAAGGGAATTGAAGTCGACAAAGCCAAAATTGATTTAATTTCGAGTCTTCCGCCTCCAAAGACGGTAAAGGAAATTAGATATTTTCTAGGCCATGCTGGATTTTATCGGAGATTCATCAAAGACTTTAGCAAAATCGCTCGTCCTTTATGCAATTTACTTGCTAAAGACGCGGTTTTTGTTTTTGATGAAGATTGTTTGAAAGCTTTTGAGAAGCTTAAACAATTATTGACTTCATCTCCAATCATCCAATCTCCTAATTGGAACTTTCCCTTTGAGCTTATGTGTGATGCTTATGACTTTGCACTTGGAGTTTTCCTAGGACAACGATTGGACAAAAAGCCACATGTCATTTATTACGCTAGTAGAACTCTACAAGACGCACAACTTAATTACTCCACCACTGAGAAAGAGTTATTAGTTGTAGTCTTTGCTCTAGACAAATTTTGGTCTTACCTTATAGGATCCAAAGTAATTATTTTTACTGATCATGCGGCGTTAAAGTATATTTTCTCTAAAAAAGATGTTAAACCTCGCTTAATTCGATGGGTCCTATTACAACAAGAGTTTGATATTGAAATTCGGGATAAGAAAGGTTCGAAAAACGTTGTAGCTGACCATTTATCTAGACTTCTGGTAGAGTCATCTAGCGAATATTTACCATTGAATGAGTCATTTCCTGATGAGCAATTATTTGCTCTCTCCCAATTACCTTGGTATGCAGATATCGTTAACTATCTTGTTAAAAGTCAACTTCCTTTTAAGTGGTCTAAACAAGATAGATCCAAATTTTTTGCTGAGGTTAGACATTTCTTCTGGGATGATCCTTACTTGTTCAAGTATTGTCCTGATCAGGTTATCAGGAGATGTGTTCCTGAGAGTGAATTTCACAGCATCATCTCATTTTGTCATGAGCAAGCTTGTGGTGGTCATTTTAGCTCTAGAAAGACAGCTGCAAAAGTTTTGCAGAGTGGTTTTTATTGGCCTACCCTTTTTTGAGATACTCATGCCTTTTGCACCACTTGTGATCGATGCCAACGAATGGGTTCCATTTCTCATCGCAACATGATGCCCCTTACTAATATTCTTGTGGTTGAAATTTTTGATGTTTGGGGTATTGATTTCATGGGACCATTCCCGCCTTCGTTTGGCAATCTTTTCATCCTTGTTGCTGTGGATTATGTGTCCAAATGGGTAGAGGCGATACCATGTAAAACGAATGACCACAGGGTTGGGGTAAGATTCTTGAAAAATATATATTTTCTCGTTTTGGTATTCCGCGTGCCATTATAAGTGACGGTGGTTCTCATTTTTGCAATAAACCGTTCGAGCTATTAGTAAAAGAATATTCCATCACTCATAAAGTTGGCACCCCCTATCATCCACAAACAAGTAGGCAAGTTGAGATTTCCAATCGGGAGATTAAAAACATTCTAGAGAAGACAGACAGACCAGATCGTAAAGACTGGTCTCAACGTCTGAGTGATGCTCTCTGGGCTTATAGAACAGCATTTAAGACCCTGATTGGAATGTCTCCATATAGGCTTGTTTTTTGGAAAAACATGTCATTTGCCTGTGGAATTGGAACATCGTGCATATTGGGCCATCAAGACGTTCAATTTTGATATGGTCAAGGCTGGATCGCATTGTAAGCTTCAACTTAATGAGTTGGAAGAGATCCGAAATGATGCGTACCACAATGCCAAAATCTACAAAGAACGGACGAAGATATTTCATGATAAATCCATTCTTCGTAAGTCCTTTGAACCGTCTCAAAAAGTTTTCTTGTTCAACTCTCGCTTACGACTTTTTCCTGAAAAGTTGAGATCTCGGTGGTATGAACCTTGTATTGTACAAGCAGTGTTCCCACATGGAGTTGTGGAGATCGTTAACCCTAAGGATGGCCATGTATTTAAGGTAAATGGTCAACGACTTAAGCCATTCTTAGAGTTACCTCGATTAGAAGTCGAGGTTGATGTGATTCTATTAGAGGACCCTGTGTATCAGAATTGAGGATCTTTTGGGTTTTGTCGAGCTGATGACTTTAAACCAAGCGCTACTGGGAGGCAGCCCACCTTTTGTTGTAAGAGTGCATGTTGAGTGTGTATTTTATCTATTTCTATTAACTAATCCACAAATCTTGTCTCTGAGCTCTCATCGGTGGATTACTTGTGGAAATTGGTAAAATCTTCACCGCGGTAATACTGTTCTAACCTCCTCTCATGTACTTATTTCATTCATTTGTCAGAATTATTTTGTTAAACATTGAGGACAATGTTTGGATTAGGTTTGGGGGTAGGGTTCATGAGTCGGTGAATTTTTCGTAGTGTTTTCTTTTCTTATTCTTAAAAAAAAAATGTGCTTTTCTGTCAAGAAAACTTAATCTTTTGCGATTATGAAAATGGATTTTAAATGTTTTATGCTCAAGAAAATGCAAGCCAACTTGACATATTGGTATATTGATAAAGACTGAAAGTTTAGTATGATCCTTAAGTTAGATCTAGTTCATAAGATTTTTCAATTCGATTATCTTTGCACCATGAGCCAAGTTAGCATAACTTGAAGTTGATGAGTGAAGTATATACTAGAAAACCTTAGAATAATAGTGGAGACTTAACCCTGAAAGTTTTGAACCTTTCTATTTTTCCGAGGGTTATACATAAACTCTGATTTTTCTTAAGTCCGTCTTATCTCGTTGATGATCTCATTATTCTCATTTTTCTTATCAATTGCTTTGGGAATGACATCAAAATTGAATTATTACACTAGAACTTTTTGGCTTATTCAATTGAGATGTCATAATACTAACCCGAATTTAGGAAATGATCTAGCCATTTTTTTCCTTTTCTTTCTTTAGACCATTAACTAGCCTTTTAACTTACCCATAACATTAACCTTTTTGTAGCCTTTTGAGCCTTAGAATAACTTTTATTTGTTAACCCATTAACTTTTACCCAACTTTTCTGGGAATGTGTATGGATGGATATACTTTGTGTAAAAATGGCATTAAAGAGCAAAATATGAGATATTTCATAAATCCTCTATGTGAAAAAAAAATTTGATTATTCAATGAGGATAAAGATGTGAGAATGAAGAAAAAAAATTTGATGGTGCACAACATTTGTTTATTCTTAATAGCCCTAATTGTTCGTTGAATGGGTGTATGCATTCCTAGAAATTTTTGTTAGAATGCAACCCAACAAAGTCCTAGTTGATCTTAGGTAAAGGTTGATTCCGTAGATGTGGAGATTTAATAACCAAAACCTATGGTGTTTGATTCAACATTCCCAAAAGTAATTGATATTCCTGTCCATGAGATCATGTTCATTCCATTCTTGAAAAGTTCGTTCTTCATAATACTATATGTGAGATGATTGTTTTCCATTATTTACTCTTTCCTCACATATAAACTGAGTGAAATACCAAATCTCTGAGTGTTTTATTGTGAGTGACATGAGACATTTGAAGTCAAAACAAAGTTTCTACAGGAGATTTAGTCATTATTTTACTTTGAAATGAAAAGTTATGTTGATAGTGCTTTTCACACACACACATTGAGTTGAGGATGATTATGAATTTTTTCTAACTTTTTGAGAATATTAAATTATTTGGAGATTTGTTGATACACAAAAATGACATTGTTGGTTTCTTGCATATCTTGAAGTTTTAAAATAAACACTATTTGACCAAGTTTTGTTAAGTCAGTAATGTTTGTGGGTATCATTTTCTGAAAACCCTCACGAGACTATAACCCGTCCCCTAGAGGTAATCTAGGGGTTCAAAGCCTTGTTGCACGTTTTCAAAGGTAAGTGCAATCGATGATGCCTACGAAAGTGAGTTAGGATTTTCTTTTCGGTTTCTTCTTTGTTTTGCTCGAGGACTAGCAAAATATAGGTTTGGGGGTATTTGATAATCACATAATTATAACATTTTTTACCTCTTATTATATTTTTGTTAATCCTTGTTTTATTTTATTTTAAATTAATTATTAATTTTTTGTGTTTTTGTAGAATTCGGAGCAATAACGAAGAAATCAAAGAAAAATGCAATGAATAAATCACAGACGGTGACTTTAGAGGAAGTGGAGGTGAGAATAGCCTAAGCCCATAACCTAAACTCAAAACCAAACCCAAAACCAAATCCGAAAACCCAAACCCAACGCCAAACCCAATCAAACCCAAAGCATATTTTCTAAATTATCCAAGATTCTAGTTTGATTTAATCCTTAAATCACTCATTGAACCCTCCCCTTAACTTGTCCAAGTTCATTTTCTCAAACTCAATCAAACCCAAAGCATATTCTCTTAATTATCCAAGATTCTAGTTTGATTTAAGTCTTAAATCACTCATTGAACCCTCCCCTTAACTTGTCCAAGTTCATTTTCTTAATTCTCTATAAATACAATAGAAATGAATAAGAAATGGGAATAATAGAAGGGAAAGAAAAAAATACAGAATACCAAAACCTCTTCTTCACAATTTGTGATTCTCATCACCATCCCAACCAAGCAAAATCACTACCCACAGCCTATCCATCTATGTTTTCTCTCCTTCACTCCACTGAAACAGGGGCGTGACAACTCTGCTTCACTTCATCTTCAACCCCCCATCACCAGCTGCACCACGCACCACCACAAAGACTTAAATCAAGTTGACGCTACTGGCACCTAGTGGACCTTGCTGAGAGCACCTCGGCTGAGAAAGATCAGAACTATTTTCACCCACTGGGATCTGCTGAGCCACATTGGACCTGTTCCTGTTTGCACCCTGCTGAATGCTCTGTAACACCATAGTGAATTAAGTCTCAAACTCTAGAATTAATATCACTTTACTTTATTATTCCATGATTAATATTAATTGATTCGCGATTTATAATATTTTACTTTCACCTAATATGTTATGCATCTTAGGTTGTTAGAAAAATATTATGTTATAAATCAAGCATGTTTTAATTGAATAATTAAACTTGTGATTAATTGTGCCCTAAAAAGACAATTAATGCTAGGAGTTTATACATTGCTAGAGTCATTTATTTGAAATTGGAATAATAAGAAAAATTGAATATAATTTTAGGAGCTTGAAAAATATTTTGCAAATTGTGGTTTCCCTCCAACTCTTTTCTTTTATTTATTGTTATTTTTATTACTTTTGTTTAACTCGGATTTTTAAACATTGTAACCCTCATTTTCTCCAAATTAGTTTAATTAAATTATTAAATTCAATTTAATCCACCTTCCTCGTGGGATCAACCCGTACTTGCTGTTGTCTACCAGTTAGACACCGTGCACTTGCAGTTATTACAAGTGGGTCAAATTAGCATGTTTATTTAGGCCGGTTAAACCCGCAACACATGACGCTCAGGCCATGGCCCTTATCTCCCTTCCTGATTTGGAAAGGGAATATCTGCAAATGGTGAGCATGGAGGCAAAACTGAGCACCAAGCAGGCAAAATTTCTAAATAAAATGCTTCTATAGGCGGGTATGGAAGCCTTGTCTGGTCGTCCCTTTTCAATAAAGGACTTTGAGTTCCGCCTTTTTCTGGATCATGAACTTGTTAAAGAGTCGTCTGATCATTGACGCCATGGTGAAGGGTCCCTTTCTCGTCAGCCGTGTTGAGTTCCATCTCAATCTAATCTTCATATTGAATTGACGACTGCTCCAACGAATAACTCGTTTCCTTCTTCTCCGTCAACTGATTCCAAATCGGTGTGTGAAAAGAGTCGATTGTTGTGGGCAAAGATAAGGTTGTTGATGAGGGCCTTGATGTGGTGAAGACGACCAAGGGCGGTGCTGAGGTGATTCCGGTTTCGAATGATCTTCATCCAAATGCTCAATTCAGTCTATTTGCTCCAGCCGTAATAAGAGTGAACAACCAAGCTTGGCGTAAGAGGTTGACATCTCTTACTCTTCGAGGAAGCATATTAGCAGGTGGAATGACTCGCTAGCAAACTGTGCTCCAAAGCCAATGGGATAGACACTAGGAGAGCGTATGGATAAAGGGCAGAAGCATCTCGTGTTGGGGATGTCATACCTTTATCAAGTGGTCGCAGCTGGAACTGAAGTTTAGGTCGCTCGTGAGAGATTGTATACTATGGAGCGAGTCTTTGCAAACTTGCAGAAGTCATACTCTAACGCTCTCAACGAGATTGAATCGTTGAGGAAACAACTTGAAGCTTTCTCAGATACTGGAGCGGAGTCCTGGTCCCGCTCCATTAGGTCGGAGGTTAAAAAGATTCTCTTGGAGGCGCTTGAGTCTGACTTGGCAAGAGTAGTGTCTGCGAGGGATCGGTTCGAGAATGAATTGAAGTTTGTCCGTCGTGACTTGCAGCTTGCCCGTGAGACTGTGGTTGGAGTGCAGGTTGAACTACAGGCTCTACATGCTGAGAAGATCAATAAGGAGTCTGAATGGACTGCCCGATGGCAGTAGTTGGAGGCAAACATTGAGTTTAATGTCAAGAGTGTGTTGATTGTTGAAGAGCAGTTCCTTCTGGCGCAGAATGAGCTAACTACTTTTAATGATAAGCTGGGTGTTGAGCAGCCCAAAACTAACATGTTGTTGAGCAAACTGGAGTAGCTAGAGCGGAAACTTGCTCAATCAAGAGGGTGCAAGGAGAAGCTTCTCAAGGCCAAGGCACGTTTGAGTTTAGCATAGTTGTGCATGGAAGGCTGGAGCTGTTGGATCTGATGAAGGAGAAGCATCCTGATTGGGATCTCTCCTATTATAAAGAGATTGTCTATGTAGAGTTTGGACTGAACTCCAATTTGTTTGAACAAGAAGGCGACCCTGATGAGGGAGGTCGAGAGGCAGCACCTACAGATGTGTCTCCTGCTTCTTTCCCTGCTAAGTTTGGTTCTGTTGTATTTGACTCTCCTCCTGATAAGGGGTGAACCTTGTATTTTCTTTTTAGTTTGCAAATGAATAATATTTTTCACCTGTTTGTTTTCCTTTTCTTTTTCTTCTAGCTTTTACCAGCTTTGTCTTATTTCGACATAATTGAGAGGTTTTGGTATGCTAGGAAGATTTATGATTGATCCGCTGGTGAGAGTTTTGACTTCTTGTGCTGCAATAGTTTGTGCAATTCTGGTCAGACTCCTTTTAGAGATCAGGGATTACACCCTTTATCTGGCGGCTTGGCTATCTGTTGAACCAGTTGTTGTTGTTGTTATAAGCGAATTAGTCAGATTGTGGTTCCAGTACTTGCGAGTCGTCTGGGTCGAGTTTTCAAAACTCTTATCGAACTTTTGACTTGTATTTACTTGTTATTCATAGAATATGCTTAATTGGCTAGGGGTTGTTATCGCCAGTTATAATTGACTAAATCGGGGTTAGGTTTCGGCAACCATGGTGGTCTCTGGCAAACCATCTTGATGAGGCGTCGAGGGCACTAACTAGACTATCACTTTCCAACCCATTTTGATCCGTTTGTGGTGGACTAGGAATTGGAGGGAGCCAGAAGTTATCATCATCAGTCGTTCTGACTAAACTTTAGCGAGGTTTGGTGATCATTGTATGTAGTTGGCCAATGATCCCTGACAAGCCATTTTCACCAAGCTACATGAACACTAACTAAGCTCCCACTTTCTAGGCCTTCGTAATCTGCACGCAGTGAACTAGGCTTCGAGCAGACCAAAGCCATCGTCATCAAAAGCCACTGACTAAGCTTGGGTTAGGGTTCGGCGATCACTGTCTGCGTACATGTAGTGACCCCTGGCAAGCCATCTTAATCAAGTGTTGAAAGTGCTGACTAGACTCCCACTTTCTAAGCCGTCGGAATCTGTTATTTGCGGACTAGGTTTTGAGCAAACATAAGCCATCGTCGCCGATCGTCGCCGGTCGTCACTGGCTAAGCTTTGGTTGGGTTCGGTCATTATTGCCCATGTTTAGACAATGATCCCTGGCAAGCCCTCTCGATAAGGCATCAGAGCACTGACTAAGCTGCCACTCTCTAAACCGTTGACACCCATTTAATTTAACGGACTGGACGTTAGAGCGTATCATAAGCTATCGTCATAGGTCAAAAGCGACTAAGCTTTGGTTGGGTTCAGCGACCATAACCTATAGTTGGATAACGGTCCATGGCAAGCCATCACGGTCAGGTATTACAAACACTAACTAAGCTCTCATTTTCTAGCCCATCATTGTCCGCTTCTAAAGGGCTAGGTGTAAGAGCGGACCAGAAGCTATTGTAATCAGTCGGAGCTGACTAAGCTTTGGTCAAAATAAGATTTTGGGTGTGCAAGTCTGACTTGGGTTTCCTAACTTACTTAGCTCGCCTGACAATCTGATTCTAGTAACGGATCGATTGATCGAACTAATAATAGATTGACCGGCTTTAATAAACAGCAGCGAAATGTAGATACTTGCAACAGACTTAGATACTTGTAGTGTATAAACTGATGTACTAGTTGGATGGCAAGCTTCATAATAACTTCTAGTGCAATCAATAAAATCAGTTTTATTTATGGAATGTGTCTTGTACGAACAACTCTTCTAAACTGAAATGAAAAACAGAAAACAAGTAATGAAAACAAAGCAACAAATAATTTAATTCTGAGCGGAGAGTGAGCTAATCTGGCACTAAAGGGGACGCAAATGGTCCTTGCTCAGATTGCATGGTCTTTTTAGCAAAAAAAAAAATTTAATCTAGTGAAGTTACTGAATAGTGGACTTTCGGTTGGCGGGCAATTCTTACTAATTAACAACTCTCGGAGTAGGTGCATGTTTGCTGATGTGTCGTTACTTAGCTATTTATTAGTCTAGATTGTGCTGCTAGCTCAGACTTTTGGCTCTCTGCATAGCTGCACTTGGTTATCGGGGCTCCTCCGCCCTCATAAAGTGATTATCCTTTTTCGTCTAGGCCTGGTGCCTTAGATGTTGGTTCTGTGAGCCTGAGCTGCAATTGGCAATGGTTCAACTACTTCAGGGTTGCATAATAGCAGTCCCTTGCTACTGGTTGATCTCCTCAAAGTTCATTGAGCATGGTTGCTTGTATATTTTATGCATTCATGCAGAGTGGAGACCATTGCTTCCATATGATGCAGCCACGGCCTTCCTAAAATAATGTCGTAGGTGGACGGAGTGTCAACCACCATGAACTCTTAGACAAGATACTTTTGTAATTGTGGCTCTCCTGACACCACCCATTAGATTGATTTTACCGATGGGGAAGCACTTCTCTCCGCTGAATCTGACCATGGTGTGGGTGGCGGGTGTTAAGTCTTTCTCCTATAATTGCATGTTGTGGAATGCACTGAGCAACGAGACATTTAGTGAGATTCCAGTGTCCACCAAGGCCCTCTTTACCTCCCACTTAGCGATGAGGACGGAGATGACCAGGGCATCATTGTGAGGAGAATGTACCCCCTGGAGATCCCTTTCCATAAACGTCAGTGATGGGATTGGGCTTTGAACTCGTGCGTGCTGCACTTGTCGATCCTCATACTGAAATGGTGTCCGCAACTCGGTCAATGTCCTTTTGCGGGATCTGTTAGATTGTACCCCTTCGAGACTGACCCTGTGGAGGACATAAATGATGTCAGGAGCTTCCTTTTCAATCTCCTTGAAAACGTCCCTTTTTTCCTTTTCTCGGCTCTGCCTTTTCCTTTTTTCCTTTTCTTGAGATTGCCTTTCCTAATCCAGTACTCAACTTCTCCTCTGAGGTTTATGCGCAATCCTTAGTATCATGTCCGCCTTCCTTGTGGCAGACGTAGTATATGTTATTGTCATGCCGAGCGGGGTCTCCACACTGCTTAGGCGGCCCTTTTAGCTCTTCCCAATCCTTGGTGGAATCAAGGATGTCTGACAAACTGGTATTGAGAGGAGTGAAAGACCTTGACCCAACTTAATTAGAGGCCTTGTTCTGCCTTATGCGGCATGAATCAGTCTTGTTGTCTATGTGCTTCCTCTTGTTACTATCATCGTCCTCTTTCTTCTTCCCCTCTTTCATGTCCTTGGGTACAGAGGATTTCTTCTCTGACTCCGCTTCCCTCTTGGCGGCTAGAATTTCGTCCAAACTGATGTATCTTTAGGCATCCCTAAGAAAGTCTGTCATATTGGTTGGGGGGGTCCTAGGTAAGGAAGTCGTAAAACTTGCCTCTCCTCAAACCCGAAATGAAAGCTGTGACGGCGGTGTCATCACCACAGCCATGGATGAGGGTAAACTCATCGTTAAAATGAATGACATATTCCCTCAACGTCTCGTTTTGTTTTTGCTTTAGGGTCAGTAGATAATGCGGGCCCTTCCTGAATCGTTTGCTACCCACGAAGCGTGTGAGGAATGCCAACGCCAACGTCAAAAATGAATCGATAGATTTCTGAGGAGGCTGCGGAACCAAGTCAGTGCTGACGTCTTTAGGCTTGCAAGGAATGGCTGACACATTATCGCATCAGACCCTTCCTTGAGCCCCATAACGTGTTGGAAGTTGCGCAAGTGATCGGACAGGTCTCCTGTCCTGTCGTAAAACTCAAACTTTGGTGGTGTGTATTTATTTGGCAGCGATTCGTCCATGATATGATCCATGAACAGAGGGACCGTGAGATTAAACAGTACGTCTAGGTTTGAGTCCCCGTTACGGATGGGGTTGTGCAAAACGTGCCTGTCAGCTCTGAACGTTGGGTTTCTATCACCCGCTCCTCCACCTCTTATCCATTGCAAAGCTACTGGGGCAGCACAGCTCTCCTGAACATGTTCTATGGGGACTGGGTCCTTCGCTTCTCACGATCTCCCTCTGCAATTGGAGGATTCTCTTGTTTAAGTGCTCCAGCGTTTCTGTGATTCGCTGCATCTGTGTTGAAAGTAGGTCCGCCCTTGGGTCTGCTGCGGCTACTTTCGGTGCAAGGGTCTGAGGAGGTTCCAACCGTGGCGGTGGTGGAAAAGGTGGCACTCTGCTGGTTTGAGCGTACGAGGGTTCCACATCATCTCCATTGTTGCGAGATCTTGTTGTCACCATCTCTCTGGTTCTCTAAAAAATGTTGTATTATTGCTTTTTATGAAGAACTTTGTCGTTCCTCACTACGGCACCAAACTGATGTAGTCGATTCCTGCTCTTCTTTCTCGCTGCTTACCTAGACCTACACAAGTAGCACATGCGAGCCAAGCACCACTGTGTGGCGCCCGACAGCAATCTAATGTTTAAGTTAGATAAGGCTTAGGAGAGGCTTAAAGTTGTAAACTGGGTTTTTGTAGCATACCTTAAGTTCATCGACCTTATCTCATTTTTATAGTGTGAGAGTCCTTATTCGACTAGGCCTTTGGTGGCGTAGTTTAGGAAAAGAGATTACTGGAGATCCTTTCCTAATTTGGAGTTGTCCATGTGGGATAGTTTCCTTACACGACTCGTGCTCCTAGATATGTGGGAGAGGTTTCCCTTTTTTAGCGTTGTTCATGCAAGGAAGTTTCCTTGCCTGACTCGTACTCTAATATTTATTTCCTAGTCAGATCCAATGTGTTGTTGGCCTGTCAGTCTTGGGTAGATCTCTCAGATACTTTTTTTTGAAAGGCAAGCAGGGTTTTTATAGGATCCCAGAACCCATAAAGATGCCGCAAGCTGGGTTTGAACCCATGACCTAGTGGTACCATCCGCCAAGCTCTAACCGTTGAGCTGTCATGCCATTGGCATCTCTCAGATACTTTCCTTAGAGGTCTTACGAGTATTGGGCTTGTCCGCATGACGTGTGGGCTTAATGGCGCATTGCAACTCGAATATGACTGTTTGGATTATGCCAATAATGGGCTTAGTGTTGTTTGGGCCTCGTTGGATTTAGCATGCAATCGAGTCTGTTTTGCTTTGTTGACGAGATTATCATGACACGTGTACGGTTCTAATCAGAGGACAGTTTGACATATCATCAACTCTCATTGATAATTTATGATATTTGTTGAATAGGAAGTCAAAACTGAGCAGTTTGTTGAAACTAACACAATGTTTGTGATTACCACTCTGGTAAACCCTCACGAGACTATAACTCATCCACTAGAGACACCTAGGGGTCTAAAGGCTTGATGCATTCGCTAAATGCAATCGAAAGTGCCAGCAAAAATGTATGGATAGGAGTTTTATTTCAATCTTGAATTTTTGTTTTTCTAATTAAGTTTGAGTCGCTTGAATTATTAAAGACTACGAATTACCTGGTTGGGGGTGTGATGAGTGCATAAAAGTGCACTCTGAACATCTCTTTTCTAACTGCAATTGTTATATCAATTGGTTAATTCAAGTATTTTTATAATAATTTTCTACTTAGCTACATGATGTGTATTTTGGTAATTAGCAGATATTTTAATGGTATGCTAAGGAGAAAAAAAACTAATTTCACGTGCAAAGCCGGGTCGTTAAAAATGGAAGCCAAATTTCACAAAAAGTTTTAGGTTAAAACCTATTAGGAAAGAAATGGAGGTGATGATACACCAAAATGGCCTCTCTTCTACATCGTACACGTGTCATAATGATTTATAAAAATAACAAGCCCAAGCGTCAGCCCAACAGTGATCCAGCCCAAGCGATTTCAAGCTCGTTCAATGCAGTCTGCCATACGGACCAAAATCATTACATCCTGCTAAGCCCACGTGTCTCACAGCTATCCCTAATACCCGTAAGCCCTATTAAGGCAAGTATCTTGGGGATTAGCTTCGAACAGGCAATACAGTATCACTTTGCTTCAAACTAGGAAACTAATACCAAAGTATACGTCACACATGGAAACTTATGTCTATGGACAACACTCTGATTGTGAACTATCTCACGTGTATCTAGGAGCACAAGTCTAACATTAAAACTTCCCTTCACAACACAACTCCTAATTAGAAAAGGATATCCACGAAGATCTTCTTCCCTAAACTACGCCATCGATGACCTGATCGAACCAGGACTCCAACACTATACATGAGGTTGGTAAGCTAAGGTACGCTACAAATTCCCTGTTTACAGCATTACGCGTTCATCAGATACATGTCTGACTTTAGCATCGGAGTGCAATCAACCACCACAATGGTGGTCTGTGGCTCATGTGTTTTCCTTGTGCAAGTCAGCAAGTCAAGGTCAAAACAGAAAGCGAAAATTGACAGCATCAGTTTTACACCGTCCGTGGGGACGACAAAGTTCCCAACTAATCACTAGCATCATCTCTCTTCAAAATACAAGAAGATGGTGACCACCAGATCACGCAACAATGGAGAACAAGGGGACACGTCAAACGCTCAGACTAGTGCTATATCGCCGCTCTCAGCGGTGTAGGCGACACTTGCACAGGCTCACACCTCCGCGCCAGCAACAACAATCACAGACCCTTGGATGGATTTGATGTCGTCACAAATACATCAAATCACTAAAGGATTGGAGATTCTCATACAGCAGAACCCTCCACCCGCCAATGGAGATCAGGAAAAGTACAGACCCCAATATCTAGAAGACAACAGAGAGCAGGCACAGGAGAGTCAAGCCCCTACTAGTTCTCATTGGACTAGAAGTGGCGGCACGATCAACGTGGACCCGACCATTAGGGTAGACAGGCTCCGTCGAGCGGGTAACGACCCAGACGTGTTATACCGCCTCTCTGTTCCCCCGTTCGTGGACCACATCGTGAACGAGGCTCTTTCAAAGAAGTTCACCCCTCCAAAGCTCAACTTCTATGACGGGACCGGCGACCCGTTCAATCACTTGTGTCATTACCAGCATGTAATGGCGCTTAAAGAAGGTTCTGAGTCGGTGATGTGCAGAACATTCCCTGCCATCCTGAAGAAGTCATCATTGACATGGTTCCACAGCCTCCTGCCAAAGTCGATCGACTCTTTCAAGACACTTGCCAAAGAATTCCTGACACGTTTTGTCGGAAGCTAGCAGATCAGGAAAGGCCCACACTACATATTATCTCTGAGGCAGAAGTCTAAGAAAACGCTAATAGAGTATGTCACGTGCTTCAATGACGAGCTAACGCTCATTGGTGACTGCAGCGATGACACAGCCGTGACGGCTTTTACTGCAGGCTTAGGAGAGAGAAATTTTTATGACTTCCTTACCTTGGAACCCCCTGGATATGGCAGAACTCTTGAAGGGCGCCCAGAGGTACATCACCCTGGAAGAGATGAGAACCGCGAAGAAGGAAACAGAAGTAGAGAAGAAACCATCTGTTTCTAAGGACATAAAGGAGGGGAAATGCGAGAAGACAAAGAAAGGAACAAGCGAAAACGCAATGACAACAGGTCGAGCTCTGACCTTGCCAGGCCAGAGAAAGCTTCCAACTACGTTGGAACCAGATCCATGACCCCCCTCAATTCTAGCTTATCGGACGTCCTTAATTCCATGAAAAACTTGGAGGATCTGAAGTGATCACCAAAGCAGTGCAGAGACCCCTCCAAACATGATAACAGCAAGTATTGCATACCACAAGGAGGGTGGCCACGACACCAACGACTACAAGAGTCTACAGTATTAGATCGAATACTAGATTCGCAAGGACAAGCTAAAGGAATTCCTGGGTTCAGAGAAACGACAGGACCGAAGCATGGAAAGGGAGACTTCGAGCTTAATATATGTCCTTCACAAAGTTGGATCAGAACATGACCAATCGAACAAGTCCCGCAAACGGATACTACTGGAGATGCGGACACAGCCCGCAATGAGGACAAACGTGTATACTACTCGAGGGTGAAAAGCCCTTCTCCACCTTGACCATCACAAACAATGACTTCGAAGGCATCCGCACATCGCACATTGACGCTCTTTTCATTTAGTTTTGTATTGCAAGGTGGGAAGTGAAAAGGGCCCTGGTTGACACTGGGAGCTCCCTCAATGTCCTTTTCTACAACGCTTTCCGTAGTATGGACCTCAAGGAGGAGAACCTAACATCCTCCGACTACCCGCTGATTAGATTCAGCAGAGAGAAATGCTTCCCAGTCAGGAAGATATGATTAGCAACGGTGACTCAACTTAGCAGCAGAGAACATTATAGCATTACAGAAGCAATCCGTTCTTCAACCCGCAAAGCGGAGAGGTCATTGCAGATGGGAGCACAACCCCACGACTATCAGTGGGCGCGGAAGGAACCTCCCACGCAAATTTTACTTTTCAGTAACCTCAACAGCGTCAGCGAAACTTGGCAGTTTGCTGAAGGTACTAACGATCCAAACAAAGGCCATGAGAATTCACTTCAGGGTCGGGTCGACCTCTCTCCGCCAACAGTCAATTTATTCAATTGTTTATTTTTCTTTCCATAGTCAATGTAGAGTTTTAATTCTTAGGAGCTTATGTGATTTGCAATCATTTAATAAATAAAAGATAATTACGCAAACACACTCTATTGATTACTGGAAAGATGTGACAACGATCGCCCAGAGGCGGGTACAAAGGACTACAAACTACCGGCACCGAATTTGATGCAACATACAGTAAAGACTCGCTTAAACAATCTAACTCCAGAAGAAGACTCATAAGTGATAGCAAGAGTACTCAGGGTAGACGACGGAGCCTTTATAGAGTTTCGCTCAGCGACTTCTCCAAAAAAGATGTTCCACGGGCAAGAGCAATAGCAATAGCAAGATGAAAGATGAAAGAGTGCATTCAAATCAATGCCTCTACGGACACACACCTTAAATATGGCCTGAGGTCGTACAAAATTAGCAACCAAAGGCCCCACAAAACGCCAGTAGAAGCTACAGTCAACTCACATGCTCAATCCGCTCAAACAGACGAACTTGGGACAAGTATCAGGTTGAAACAGATCGAGTGCACCCTCCCCCTGAGGGATGAGAAGGGCATCTAAGAGTCAATGGCCCACTCCGACAGGCCATGTCCAACTACACTCCGCCTCGCAATCCCGAATTCCAGCACAGCATGATGGGGCTAAATGAAAAGGGCAGAAAACAACCTCTCCAAGGTTAGCTGCTGGTATTATCTCTGAAACTAATCGGTTTGAAACATCGACAAGGCACCAGCACATAAACGGCAAACTCATCCCTTGCGAGAAAGTCTATACTTCTTCTACGCAATACGAAAAAAAATTACAAGGTCTCAACGAACAAATTGGATGCTCACCCAAAACAGGTGACCACACATAACAACAAGTCTTATCATGACTCATCGGCGCAAATGTCAGAACATTCAAATACTCAAACATTGGAGATCTCCCTTCAGTCTTCGAAAAAGCCAAAGCATATTCTTTGAGTAAGAGGATCAGAAGAAGTGCACTCTATAGAAGATAATGCCTAAAGCGATGAAGGAACACCATTATATAAACATAGTGGTTCACCAAACAGGCGCTTCAACATTAAATATCAGCATTGAATACCGTATGGAAAACAAGGAGACGACGGTTCTCGAGGAAATCGCACAGGACCACGTTCATCCAATTAATGATGTTGCACACAACCCCATTAATTGGGGAGAGTGACCAATACTCAACCTCTCACGATCTACGTCGTACGCGTGCCACCATGCATTCTACATTGTACACGTAGCGTCTTGATCCTACGACAGAGCCTAACTTTTTTTTACAAGCCCATAGGCTCAGCCTACTATTCAAGTAGTATTCTACCACCTACCTGACACAAGCAGTAGAAACTCTAGTCACTTTTGACACACGGATCACACATGCATATCACCAGGTGATTTAAGGTACTTTTTTATTTTTTATTTTTTAAATGAATCTGCACGATGCACTCCGCCCGCAGAAGTAAGACCGCATGCCCGTAACAGGCGAAGCCCCTACCTAACCAGGCAAGCTTAGTCAATTTCGACTGATGATGACAACTTTTGGTTCATCCCGACACCTAGTCCGCCACGCGGAGATGTTGATGCCTTATGAAGTGGGAGTCTAATTAACTCTTTTACGCCTAGTGATGATGACTCGCCAGGGACCGTCACCCCTTCATGAACAATGATAGCTGAACCCGATTAGGTAAGCCTAGCCAGTGACGACTAACAACGACAACTTTTGGTCAAAGCTTAGACCTGTAGCCCACTGTGCGCGGGTGTAGATGGTTTGGAAGGTGGGAGCCTAGTCAGTTCCGACTAATGTCGACGGTTCAGCACGGGACCACTGCTCTTTTATAGACCATGGTCACAGAAAACTCCCAAATTTGTAGCTCGATGCGCACGAGTGTGGATGATTTGGAATGTGGGAGCCTAGTCAGTCCCAAACTGATGTCGACGGCTTGCCACGGAACCACTGCTCTTTTACAGACCATGATTGTCGAATCCTCTCATCCCAAACTTGTAGCCCACTCTGCGCGGGTGTAGATGGTTTGAAAGGTGGGAATCTAGTCAGTCCCGAACTAATGTCGACGGCTTGCCACGGGGCCACTGCTCTTCTATAGACCATGGTCCCTGTAAACTCCCAAATTTGTTGTTCGCTCCACGCGGGTGTAGATGGTTTGGAAGGTGGGAGTCTAGTCAGTCCCGAACTGATGTTGATGGCTTGCCACGGGACCACTGCTCTTCTACAAACCATGGTCGCCAAATCCTTTCATCCCAAACTTGTATGCGCTCCACGCAGGTGTAGATGGTTTGGAAGGTGGGAGTCTAGTCAGCTCCGACTGATGTCGACGGCTCGCCATGGGATTATTGCTCTCCAACAAACCATGATTGCCAAATTCTCACAGCCCAAACCTGTAATCCATTTCGCGTGGATATAGATGGTTTGGAAGGTGGGAGCCTAGCCAGCCTCGACTGACGTCAACGATTCACCAAGTGCCATCACTCTTTCTCAAGACAACGATCCCGAAGTAAATTACAACTCAAGTAGCGTCGTTACGCTCACACAGGCTGACATTCTACTATCAGCAATGGCTACTCGAGCCATCTTAAAAATCAACCCGTTGACACACAAAAGAATACTACATAGGATGTCAGCCCGAGCTCACGAAACCTGACTCGGGACAAGCATTCTAGCTCAAATACAACGCATGTGCTCGACTACCACAGTTCACTCATGCCAGCAACCGCAACCAACAATCAAATACGCAAATTAAGTCTCCAATGGCTTACCTTAAGGATGAGCTATGGCCTGGGTAGCGTAACCCACTGCCAAACCATCCGCATGACCCACTATTGGAGAGAACCGAGCGATAGTGACTCTGACATCTCACAGAAGTGCAGGTCAGAATCATTTGCGACATAAATGGTCAAACTCTCAACAGCAGACATACCACTCGGCTTCCTGCTAACCCAACCAGATTTGTGTCAAAGTAAAATGACAAGGCAAAATAGAAAGCACGCAACAGGGAGACCGAACATAATGCGGGCACAAAACATACTCAAAATAAACTTGTTTTCATTAATAGTTGAAACAAAAAGAGCGAATGTACAAAATCTACTCCTCATCAGGAAGTGGTAAAATATGGGGGAACTAGGTTTGGTAGGAGAATGAGCAAAAGTTGCCTTCGTACGTGCCTCAATATGAGCGCCATGATCCGGATCGACCTCTTCTTCTGATGACACAGATACCATTTCGAAGTATGCCTAAGACATCTTCTTATAATAAGCAAGATCCCATTACGGATGATCTTCCTTCATTAGTGCCAGCAGTTCTAACCTCCCATGCACGACCCAGCGGAATTCACACTTGCTTTGCGCCTTGAGAAGTTCTTCCGCGTGCTTCTTTGATTCAGCAAATTCACGCTCCAACAACTCTAGCTTGCAGTCAGTGCGTTAACCCGAGGTTGCTCCGAAGTCAAGCTACCCTTAACTGTGCTAAGCTCATGTTGACCCAAGAGAAGTAGGTCCCCGGCTTTCCTCGCTTCCCGAGCATTGAATTCAACATCGTCATCTAACTGTTGTCTCTGGAGAACCCATTCAAACTCCTTCATGGCGTTCTCCTCAACAAAAGACTGCAATTCATATCACATCTTAGTCACAGCTTCCTGCGCAACTTCTAGATCACAGCGGACCAAGTCCAACTCTTGCCTGAATTTTGTCCCTCGCAGACACCGCCTTTATTAAATCAGACTCAAGGGCTTCCAGAAAAACCCTCTGAGTCTCGGTGTCAATGGCTGACTGTTCCAGCCTCCTCTCCTCAATCTGCTTCCTCAGCAACTCAATCTCGAAAAGTGCATCAGAATACAACTTTTGCATTGTAACGACCCGCTCCCACATGACACCATATTGTCCGCCTTGGGCTACCAACCGGCCCGCACGGCTTTAAAACGCGTGTTATCATGTAGAGCGACCTCGCACACTTAAAGCACATCCCCCTTCCGCACCCAGGCGATATGGGACTATGATCCCCCTTGTAGCTCGTCCAACCCTTCTTGGCCTATTGGGCCTGTTGGGCCCTCTACCCTCACCCTCACCCTCACCTCAGGTCCGCCCACTTAGGGTCTCACAATCCACCCCCCCTTAAGGCCAAACGTCCTCGTTGGCCACACAGGCACAACGTCCACGTCGCCAGAGGGCCCACCAACACCGTGGCATACTTTCGGCTGGGTCAGGCTCTGATACCAACTGTAACGACCCGCTCCCACATGACACCATATTGTCCGCTTTGGGCTACCAACCGGCCCGCACGGCTTTAAAATGCGTGTTATCATGTAGAGCGACCTCGCACACTTAAAGCACATCCCCCTTCCGCACTCAGGTGATATGGGACTATGATCCCCCTTGTAGCTCGTCCAACCCTTCTTGGCCTATTGGGCCTGTTGGGCTTGTTGGGCCCTCTACCCTCACCCTCACCCTCACCTCAGGTCCGCCCACTTAGGGTCTCACATGCATAGTCGAGAATACACACTCCATGGTATACACCCTCTCACGAACCGCCTCAACTAACATCCCAGCGATGGCCACTTGGCTCAAATGGGACATCCCTAGCATAAAGTGCTTCAAACCCTTATCCATGAGCCATTCTAGTGTATCCGCCTCGGGCTTCGGAGCATGGTCCATCTGCTAGCTGTAACGCCTGCTTATGTGTTTCCTCGAAGCATAGTCAACATCAACCTCCTAGTGCCAGGCCTGGTTGCTCATCTTTACTACGTCCGGAGCAAACAAGCTCATCCGTGCATCCGGATGGAGGTTTCCTGGATGCAAAATCATGTCAGCACCTCCCTTTGTAGTCGCCACAACACCTAGGCCATCATCCACGACCTTCCCTTTATCGCCAGCAGCCGACCTTTTATTGCGAGTCAGCTCGGTGGAATCCGAAGGAAGAGATGGAAGCGAATTGTCCGGCGGACCCTCAATTACCTTGATATGCGACCTAGAGCGAAATGGGGAACAATGCGGACTACAAGAAGGATAGCCCATGCTACCGCGTCCACTGTTAAACGATCCACCAGCAGAACGATTGAACTCTGGGACCTCAGGCGAATCCTTATCAAAACCTTCTAGTAAAACAGTTCTGGATTGGTCAGCACCAGTAGAAGCCGCCATAGCAGCCAACATCAACTTCTTACTCAAAGCTTCAGCCTGCTCAGTACTCAGCTTCGACGCATCATCAACCCATGTTAATCGCAGGTGGTCCTTTTCCTTGCCAGATACTTCAACCTCCACCCTAGCGGGCTAGTCCGATTCACGCTCCTCCCTCACTGGAGCAGACTGTTTGGGAGTCAGCTTGCCCCCAGCGCGAGACCTCTTCGAACTTATAAAGTAGGCAGCAGTGTTGTTAAGGCGGTCGCCTAGGCGCGCCTCGAGGCGGTTTGGCAAAAGGGCGCCTCAAATTGGGGCGAAGCGGAGCGGTAAATTGAGGCGACCGCCTCATGCCTCGGGCCGCCTCGTCCATTTTAAGTTACAATTAAACTTTAAAACCCAATTAAACCCAAAAAGCCCAAAAGTTACAATTAAACTTTAAAACCCAATTAAACCCAAAAGCTCAAAAGCCCCAAAAGCCTTTTAGGGTTTGGGGAAGGGTTACTTATGGTTTGTAATCAAGAGATTCAAGAGATGGGGGCTGCTTTCACTCTTTTCTTCAAGCTTCAACTCAACTCTTTCCTTCAAATCAACAAATAGAGGTATGTTTCTTCTTTTCTTCTTCTTCTAATCTTCAAATCATGTTGCCTTTTTTTTTTTTTTATGATCTGTATTTTGTTCACAGAGTCAGATCATCATGTTGCGTTTTCTGCGTCTTCTAATCTTCAAATCATATTGCGTTTTATTTTTATTTTTTATGATCTGTATTCTGTTCACAGAGTTAGATCATCATGTTGTGTTTTCTGCGTCTTCTAATCTTCTTCCCTCTTTTTGTTATGATCAAAATGAATTACCATTTCATGCTTCCAAGTCAAGACAGATGCACCCTGGAAATTTCTTCCTTTCTTTTCTTTTGTGTTAAATGAGAAATCTTGTATAAATCAGAAATCTTTCCATTACACAATAGACTGTTTTCAAAATTTTGGGATGCTTGTTGATGGTACTTTGAGTAGAACTATAAAATTTGAAAGGTAACCTTAGATTTTTGACTTGTACATCTTTTGTGTTAAATGGAAATATTTCTGGTTACACTGACATATTAGATGAAAAAAACCCAAGTTGACCATGTAGGTAGCAATTTGAAATCCTTTAACATTGTGTTAACGCGTTTGGGTAAAAAAAAATTATGCTAATGAGTTTGAACCCACTATTGTTGTTTGAAACTTGAATTTTACCAAGAGTTTGGAATTGGGAGATATACATTGCTAGATCCAAATTTAATCAATTTACATAATTTTTAAACATTTTATTTTGTTTCATCCAGCAACTACGATTACAGAGGGAAGATTTTATTAGCTCTTTGGCTTGCACACAGAGGGAAAGATATGGAAAATACGCCCTCTTTTTCTTTTTTTCTTTTTTTTTGTATGATCTGTTCACACAGAGTTAGATCATCATTCAAAGCACATTTTTCGCCAGTTCACCCATCATTTGCTTCTACCTCCAAAAAACCTGCAAAAAACCACATATGGAAATATTGTTAATAGCAAGAACTTTTGTTACTATCTTTCAAATAGGTTTTGGTAAGGGTTGACTAATATAGCTACAAATAAATAAACAAAGAACTTTGTGAGCTAGTTTACATTATGCTTTGATGTTTTTCTTGTTTGTTTCTTTTTTAGTGATTTTGTGAATGTTGGCATGTTAAGTGTACACTTATGTAGTGCATCTTTTTCTATGTTATGCAACTTTATTATGTTTTCATTTCAATTCTAAATAGTTGTATGACTTTTTGTACATACTGGCTTATGCAAGTTATCAAAATAATGAAGAATATTACTTATCTAAATATGTTTCAATTTATTATAATAATTTTTTTTTTAAAAATGATACAGACCGCCTCAGTGAAGTGAGGTGTCTGCCTCGCGTCTGAGGCGTTTTCAGGCTCGTCCGCCTCCCCACCGCCTCGACGCCTTAACTACACTGGTAGGCAGGCGTCTCAGAAAGCCCCTCTGTGTCGGGCAAGGCAAGAGCCTTAACTTTGGAAGCCTTCATCTTTCTGGAAGGGGCTCCATCTTCGGACTTAACCTTCGGCGCCTTTTAAATAGCGGGGGCCACATGTCAGTTGGCCCACGGTGCACTGCGACTGAAGTTAGTAGGACAGATAATATCGTCCACCCTCATCCACGACATGTCACGAAATGCTTTAATAGTGGCTTGCTTTTCCGAAAAAAGAAGAGTAGTAGGGAGCCTCTCAAACAAAAAAACACGATGATCAGCATACAATCAACGCAAAAAATCAATGGGTGAAACTATACTTACAAAGTGACTTGAACTCCCGCTCAAGCGGACGATCCTTGAACTCGAAGTACTTCGAATCCGAAGAAACCAATAAGCAATATTTCTATTAGAACTTGAGGTCATCTGGCAACTTCCCGAAGCAAGCCGACGACATCATCTTGCAAACAGCATTATCATTCAGTCAAGGGGAAGTCAGCAACTGGATCACCCTATGAGTCACGCGGACACCAGCATCCTTCGCCCTTATCAAAATAAGAAGGATAACCATGTACCCATTAGGTACCAATTGGGCAGGAGGGATTCCAAGAAAATCCAAGAAGCCCCAGATCTCACCAAGAACAGGAAAACAGATTCCAGTTTGAAGTATCCCGCGGTGCAAACAGACGAACCCTTCTGGGGAAAATTGGTGTTTGATCATCACTCAGAGTATAGAATGGTAGGTCCTCAGGAACCCCGAATGTCTTTCGGATAATAGCAATGCCAGATTCGAAAACCGACCTATCTTCAAATAACTAAAGACCCTTGGCTAGAAGCTCATCATCAAAATGATTTTGGTGAGCCATGAAAAAGGTGAAAAAACTTTCAATCAAAAGACTAACAGAGCGGAGTCTCTAAAAGCAAAGAAATGGAAGAGTCAATCTCTACAGAAAGGGGGATCTAAATAGGGATTGGTTTCCCGCATCTTCTCCACTGAACCAATGCACGCTTAATTAATGAAGCGCGCAGCTCAAGCAACAGTTCAAACTCAGTCATCATGAGCAGCGTATCTTTTCAAGAAATGACTTAGTGAAATGATATGATGGCCCACTGACTCGGGGGGAGTAGCCGATGATACACCAAAACAGCATATCTTCCACACCAGACACGTGTCATGATGATCTTGAGAAATAATAGGCCCAAGCGTAAGCCCAACATTGATCCGGCCCAAGCGGTTTCAAGCATGTTCAATGCAGTCCCACCAGACGGACCCAAATCATTACAACCTGATAGCCCACGTGTCTCACAGCTATTCTCAATACATGTAAGCTCAATTAAGGCAAGTATCTCGGTGATCAGCTTCGGATAGCAAAGACAGCAGCACTTTGCTTCCAACTAGGAAGAAAATACCAGAGTATACATCGCACATGAAAACTTTTGTCTATGGACAACACTCTGATTGGGATATATCACCCGCGTATCTAAGAGCACAAGTCTAACAGAAAAATTTCCCTTCACAAAATAACTCCTAATTAGATAAGGATCGCCACGAAGATCTTCTTCCCTAAACTACGCCATCGATAGCCCGGTCGAACCAAGACTCCAGCATTATAAATAAGACTTGAGGTTGGTAAGCTAATAGACACTACAAATTCTCTATTTACAGCATTACGCCTTCCTCATATCCCTGTTTGATTTTAGCATCAGAGTGCCATAGGCCACCACAACGGTGGTCCGTAGCTCACGTGCGTTCCTTGTGCAGGTTAGCATGTTAAGGTCAAAGCAGGGAGCGAAAATCGACTACACAGATCAGGAGGTAAACATGAAATGAGTGTTGCTATAAAAAGAGGTTATGGGGCTCCAATCTCTTTCTCCCTCTCGACCTACACAGATCATGCCTCCTCCAGCCACCATCATGCCACGATCATCCTCCTCCATCCAAGCAAATGCACAGACCCCACTCTCTCGCTCACAGACTTTGTTTCTTTCCTACGATCCCCATCTCACCTATCCACCATCCAGCCAACAACCTAGTAAAAGCCTACCCTCGTCCAATTCACCTTCTCCCCTACTCTTTGCTCCTCACACCAGCCACCACAAAACTTCACAACCACAACTAACAGAGCAGCCATCACGCCACTCCCCATCTCGTCTTCTCTCCCTGACGCTATTTCTTCTTCATCATTAGACGACATCAATACTTCATTTCCATCATAATCTCTTCTTCACCTCACCCACAACTAACA
This sequence comes from Berberis vulgaris, assembly GCA_963556465.1. Taxonomy (NCBI): domain Eukaryota; kingdom Viridiplantae; phylum Streptophyta; class Magnoliopsida; order Ranunculales; family Berberidaceae; genus Berberis; species Berberis vulgaris. Next base: position 29,827,384 of record OY747126.1, read on the forward strand.
CCATCCCAAAACATCATAGACCTTGCCACCTTCTACTCCTTGTTATTCTTGATCTCACCGTCCTCCTCGTAGCCACCTTCCTTTCCCTGTTTATTCTCCATCTTGCCGACACTATTTACCATCTAGACACCATCGAGCAGTCATCCATCTCTCCATCTCTCGACAGCCTCCACCTCGCCTTCTTCTCAAGCCACAAACCAGCTTGATCGCACAGTTGCAGACGAAAAAGGGAAAAAGGAAATCGCAGGGCAGAAAAGAAGTTTGCACATCACTGCGCCCCTCACTACAACAAAAATCTTGTCTCAATCACTGATACTAGCTGCATAGAGCAATTTGCACAATCACTTTAAATGTGTGCCACGTGTATTGTGGATCATTAATGAGTTTTCTTTTAATCAATAAACCAATCAAGTGAGACCTTTTTTCCCTTCTATTTCCATTTATGAAACAACAATAAGAAAAAACAACTCCACATGAACACCTCTACAGATTACAATACATACAACACAAGTGTGTTGAATCATTCTCTCCGCTCCATTTTTGAAAAGAAACATGTTTTTGCTCTTCACTAATTCTTCCGTACTACCTCTCCAGTCTTAGGAATTCAATTAATTTAATGACAAAATAGACTCTGATTTGCAAATTTATGTAACTTGTAACTAGAATATGATAAACAAAGTGCTAATGGTCAAATAAGGGTTGATTGGTTAGTTGGCTAACACAAAGTATTTGGTTATGTTTAGTGATAAAAAGGTGTTTAAACCATGTATTTGTTGCAAATATTGAATGCACTTGGCTAGGCGTGTTAATTTATTGGTGAAAACATAAATTTGACGATATCATCTTGTTGACACAAAAAACAATACGTTAAGAAAAGGCAAAACGTAACACACGAAGTAGGTTAACTGTTATGGTGCATTATAGTAAATTCTCTTACTAATTATCTGTATCGTGGGTGATAGGCGACATAGTCATAAATGAGCTCACAAATCAAGCATACGAGAGAGAACTGGAGGGAAAATGTGGGACACGGAAAGGAGGTTATCACCAAATGCAAATAATGGCTAGTTAGTGGTGGTTAGTTATGGAATGACGAACGGAAAGTGGGTGGGTGGGGTGGAGGTTAGAGAGAAGATTGTGATTCTTACTAGCGAGGGGATAATGCTTAATTAGCATGCGTTGAATAAGAGAATTATAAAGAAGAAGAGGATTGGTTGACATTGATTCCCTTTTTAAAATTTGCTAGGGTGTCAACGCGCTATTCATGCGCAAATATTCAATACGTTTTTATTTTATTACAAAATTCATTAATAAGAAAAAAATATCATTGAATTTTTACACAACATAAATATATGTAACTTTGAAGGGCCGATGTATAGTTTATAAATAAATAAGTTTCTTCAATTATATTATATTAGGGACATAGGTATAATTAATTAATGTTTGAGAGTGAGTGATTTTGATTGTGGAGGGCAAAATGAAAAAAAATCAAAAGCTAGATGTAAGGACCTTTTATAATTTATAGATAATTGAAAGGCTTCATATATATATAATGATTAAGTATAATTAATGAATGTTTATGTGGCTGATTTTGATTGTAAATATTTTAAATTTAGAAAAGCTAAATGGTAAAAAGGTGAATAGTATTTTTTATTTAAATGACATAAGTACCCTTTATTTTTACTTTTTTTTTTTTTAGAGTTGAGAAGGCAAAATTAAAAAGGAAAATCAGGTTGAAAACGTGTGGACTATTCATTTGAGGCAACTGACATTCTTAACTACCAAAATTCTCTAGCAATAATATTACATCCACACCCTAAAAAAAATTAAATAAAAAAAAAAACTCTAGCTTGCTCCCAATTCGAATTGGGTCTCTGATTTTGATCAATCAATCTTCTAAACCCAATAACTGGATGGGATGAACAATGGGATACACGGTCTTGAACCAATTTCAATAGAAAAGTCGACAAAGTCTCAAAGTTGGGGCATTTTGGAGATGGGAAACCCAAAAAGGATGAAGTTTTGGAACTAATTAGGATCCTGCAACAAGGTTTCATGGTTGAAATTACCACTGAACCACTTCGATCCATGAAAATAAACTCTAGGTTTTGTGTGTGGGATCTGTGTGAATATATCTACAGTTTTGTTTATCTTCAAAAATTGAGAAACAGAGATATAAAACTGATCTAAAATTGCAAAAAAAATTGAAACTATATGTAAGTAAAGATTGGATATTTGTGTGTTCTGAGTACTTACAAAGAGAGAGGTTTGAATTGACTGGGTGGTAAAGAGGATTGAGAGTCTTTCAATGGCGTTTTGTAGATGTGAAGAGAAAATATGAAGATTTTTTTTCTGAGAAAGCGAGAAAAGTTTTAATTTATAGAAGGGAAACATTGACCATATTGTAAAGGAGATTCTCAAAAAAATTTTTTCTATTGAATGTTCATGGCCATTGATCACTTAACCCCCACCTTCACCTCCATCACCACCACAACTGGATCTCACCACCACCACCGGATCTCACCTCCACCTTCACCTCCAACACCACCTCAGATCTGAAAACCACCTTCCACCACGGATCTCGCCACGACCTCTACCCATCACCAAACACTTCCACTACCTCAGATCTGTAATCCAACCTCACAACCAAACCTTCTCTCAACTGTCTGATTTTAAGCCAAATTTTTCGATCTTTGCAATCATCATCTTCATTTTTTTATGAAAATCAACTATTTGAATAAGAATAAGAAATCAAGGAAAGGGGTGGAGGTGTGTGCGGTGGATTCAGATGAAGACATAGAAGGAAGGGGGAGTAGTTGGTACTTGATGCTGGTGTGGTGGTGCAGTGGATTTAGTGGTGGTCGATGATGATTTAAAGAAGAGATGTGGGGCTGGGCGGCTGCTGGTTATTGGTGCAGAGATGTCTTTTCTCTGATGGAGAGACCTGCTGAGAGAGAGGGGGAGGAATGATGAAGACAGAGGGGGATTACGTGGAAAAATAAAATATGGGTGAGGGCAAAATGGAAAACTGAATATCACGACGAATGCACACATTTACTATTAATAAGGCGACCGTGCGTTATGGTAGTTTAAATGTATATTTCAGGCAATTGGGCTTCAATGGTTCAAATCCTTCAAATGTTGTTGTACACTTGGATGGCACAAAATCATAGAACTTTGCACAAAAGTTGACATATTTTAGATTTTCATTTTATTTTCCAACAACAATAAAACAAATAAGAATAGGGTTGAACAAAAAATTGATCAAACCGATTAAACCGACCAAATCAATCTAAACTAATCGATTCAGTTTAAATTCGGTTCGGATCGGTTTCGATTTTAAAAAATTCAAAACCTAAGTGGTCGGTTCGGTTTTCGGTTTCTATGTGATTTTAACCGACCAAACCGAACCGATCGAATATATATAATAAATAATATATATTTTATATATAAATAATACAATATGTTTAAAATAGTCGATCGGTTCGGTTTTATTTCGATTTTGGTTCGATTTTAGTCGGTTCAGTTCGGTTACGGTTTGCATAAATTAGAATCGGTTCGATTTCGGATCGGTTTTGTTAATGGTCGGTTCGGTTTCGATTTGAAAATTTTAAAACCGACCTAAATCGGTTCGGTTCACGGTTTAGGTGAAAAATCGAACCGACGTTCGGTTTTCAGCCCTAAATAAGAGAAAGTTTGGGGTTGTGGAACAGAGAGTATTTTACTTACATACGTGCATGTCGGGCTACCTTGATAATTACACACATTTGTACACACAAAAAATCTGATGATACAACAAAATAGACCTACATCGCAGCCATACACGTGGCAGAAAATATCCATCACGATGATTTGGCGTCCCCATCTACTGGGCTAGCTTGTAAAACTCAAAATCATAAAAGCCCAAACAAGGCCCATTAAAGAAAGACATAATGAATGCCCAAATCCAAGTCTGCACGAATCAAAGCCCAAATATAGGCCCGATACTAGTTCTCTCATAAAGAAGAGGAACGTTGCACAAAAAAAAGTCGTGGAGGGAGTTACGCCCCCACGAACACATCTCCATAAGGAAGACGACTGTTACGAGAAGTATTTCCTTCCATGCGCTTCACATGCTTAAGTCACACAGAGAATTAACCGCGACCATTATAAAAGGTAAATGGAACATTCGACAAGATATGCAACTTTAACTGAGTTTTGTTTAGATTTACTTCCTTCTTCAAACAGAGTTGTTGAATTAACCATCGGTGCCTTCGGCAACCAAAAAGGTGATATTTGGCAGTCTAACATCTGTTTTGCAGGTCAAGCTCTCAGGAGGATGAGATTTGGTCGCATCAGTTTGGCACCATCCATGGGGAACAACAAATTTCGTTTCTAAAATGAAGATCCATAGTGACAAAGTTCACCAAAATCTGATAAACGATCAACGAGTTGTCAGAATAAATGATACACTCTATAGATCATCAACCTAGAGACGATCAAAATAACCCTCCTACTGGCAACAATGTATCGCAAACAGCTCGCAAAAAAGACGCAGCTCAGACCAACGGGCCAATTGCACCCGACAATCGAGATCCACAGTATGCAATAGCTCAGACAACCCAAACATCCGGCGATATTGTCACGGATCCTCTGGTAGACCTACTTATGGACCAGAGAACCACATGACAAAGATGTTGGAAAAACTCACTCATGACCACATTCAGTCAGCCAATCCTATCCAAACGCCACCCCAGTAAAACTCCACCATCCGAACTCGATAAAGCGATGATGTTCTAGTAGAACCTCAACGGGGAAACCTCGAGAAAAATGAACTTCCCCAAGGTAAGACTCCACAGAGCGATGGAACGCCTGCTGAAATCCTATTCAGAATCGAAGTCATTGACCCCAACATATTTTACGAACTAGCCAAGCCACAATTTTCTGATGCCATCATGATAACTCCCATGCCAAAGAAGTTAACTCTATCAAAGTTTAAAGTATATGATGGCACCACCGACCCAACAGATCACTTGAGGCACTTCCACCACATGATGGTGTTGAAGAAGACTATGGAGTCAATCTTGTGCAGAACATTTCCGACTAGTCTTACCTTCATAGCAATGAATTGGTTCAACAGCCTACCACCGAGGTCAATAAACTCCTTCCAGGCGTTAGCCATTGCCTTCATCATAAGATTCGTAAAAAACCAGCATATGAGAAAAGGAGCACACTACCTCTTCCATTTCAAGCAAAAGCCCGAAGAGATGATACGGGAATACGTCACTCATTTCACTACAAAACTGACGATGATCGATGGATGCAGCGATGACACAACCACTGCTACTTTCACCACCGGGCTGAAAAGATGCCCCTTTTTTATGCTCTCAACTTGAAACCTCCAAAAAGCATGACGTTCTTATTGAAAACAGCCCAAAAGCACATTTATCTCGAAGAGATGAAACTGCCAGGAAAAAAAAACTAAGAAAGGGATAATCACTTAAGAAAACGGGAAATGGGGGAAGAAAGAAGATGAGATGACAAACCCCAGGAGGATAGCACTCATTCAAAGAGGCATCAAAATAGTAGAAGAACCGAATCTAATCGGCAAAAGTCCGGGAAGCTGCAGTTAGCATGGCCCCGACACAAGCGAGTAACAACTGTGATGAAGAAGACATACAAACCATACACGGTCTTGAAAACGATCATATGGCGAAATGGGATGACATCAACTAGCCACTCAGGATGAGAGGAGACCCGGAAGGAAGAGACAAAACCAAATATTGTTCCTTTCATAAGGATCATGGTCACGATGCCGAAAACTGCTACAATCTAAAAGATGAAATTGAGCACTGGGTTCAGAAAGGATGACTCGACAAATTCATCGGAATGCCAGACAAGCAGCTCAAAGGAAAGGAAAAAACAGACACCAGTACATGACCAAAAGAACAGCTCAGAGAACTAATATACGCCCCTACACTACATGGGCAGAGGAAACAAAACGATCAACCCAACCGAAGAAGCAGCCAGAACACCTCCCACTTGAGCTGATTTATATCGAGGTAGGAGTACTAACGAAACCAAACGAGCCACTTTACCAATATACAGAACATGCAGAAGTTTGCATCAATCATCTAGCACAATCCAAGGACCCTATCGATGGATGTAAGCCCAACCCGAATTACTAGCGACGGAATTGATGGCAACAAACTCGACCAAACCTCGGCAGTTGGTGCCATACCCAGTGCTAACATGAGCGTGATTGGACAATTTCGCACTGATGTAAGCATGATTGGACAATTTGGCACTGATGTAGCATGATTGGATAGTTTGGCGCTAATGTGAGCATGATCAGATAAATCAATATTGCTCAGCTACCAGATAAGAAAGCACCCCGAGTCCATTAGCTACGATAAGTTATACAACAGACGAATGAAGCATAACCAATAGCAAATTCGGCAAATGAAGACATAAGTTATACGAGACAAAACAACAAAGACATAAATCTCAAACATGAATATCGACATCAACCAAGAAAAGATCAGGAGGACAAAGCAAATCACTTTTCAATCTAGCATAACTGCTCAAGAAAAACAACCATTAGGGTTAGTCAGAATATCCCAAAGGGAATATCAATAAAATTATAAAATTGGAATCACCATTTTACAAGTGGACAACAGGATAAACGCGTCCAAACTCCGCCATACAGAGCAATCGACATATCAAGCCAAAAGAAATCAGGACATAAGTCAAATGTTTATAATAAGCTTTTGGTTTAATCAACCACGAAGTGAGAGTTGGACGAATGAGTCGACTCAATTCAGAAAGTTTCGAGTCGACCAGTATGTCGCACCAACGAAATAAAAGTTGGACAAACAAGTCAACTTAATTAAAAGGAAACTTCGGGTTGACTAGTACGTCAAACCAACAAAGTAAGACTTGGACGAATGAGTCAACTTAAATTAGAAAGCTTTGAGTCAACCAGTACGTCGCATGAAGTAAAAGTTGGACAATCAAGTCAACTTAATTAAAAGGCAACTTCGGGTTGACTAGTAGGTGAAACCAACGAAGTAAGTGTTGGATGCACGAGTCAACTTAAATCGGGAAGCTTCGAGTCGACCAGTACATCGCACCAACGAAGTAAAAGTTGGAAAAACAAGTCAACTTAATTAAAAGGCAACTTCGGGTTGACTAGTACGTCAAACCAAAGAAGTAAGAGTTGGACGAACGAGTCAACTTAAATCAGAAACCTTCGAGTCAACTGGTACGTCGCATTTACGAAGTAAAAATTGGACGTAAACTTAATTAAAAGGCAACTTCGGGTTGAGTAGTACATCAAACCAACAAATTAAGATTGGACGAACGAGTTAACTTAATTCACAAAGCTTCGAGTCAACTGGTACGTCGCACCTACGAAGTAAAAGTTTGACAAACAAGTCAATTTAACTAAAAGACAACTTCAGGTTGGCTGGTACGTCAAACCAACAGAGTAAGGGTTGGACGAACGAGTCAACTTAATTTAGAAAACTTCGAGTCGACTAGTACGCCGAACCAACAAAGTAAAAGTTGGAGGAACGAGTCAACTAAATTCAAAGAGCTACTAAGTTCCAACACATCAAGAAGGAAGGATAAAGTCAACCCACTTCAAGACAACTAACATGTCAAAACAAGAAAATAGCCATAAAGGAATTCGAGTTCATGTGACAACAGCTGGACTAAAGAGGAACAAGACACACACAACGAGTCGACAAGATAAACTACGAAAACATGCAATACAAAAAAGGGAAGCTCTTTTCATTAATGACACTATTTTGTTACATCCGGAGAAAAAGATGAAGGAGTAGGAGAAGAAATAGAGGCAGCCACGACATTGTTGGCAACATCATCTACGAGAGAGGGCGAAGTTCTCTCTTTAGAAAGATAATGAAGCAATGGATCTTCAACCACTGGAGCGCTCGAAGGGTCCGAGGCAACTTCTTCACCGACATCGTCTTCGAAAGCTTGATCAACCAAGTGACGGTACTTGGATAAATCCACACTGAGCCACTCAATATAATCAAGAAGCTCAACCCGCCCATCAACAACTCACTTCCAATCTTCAACCTCCACAATGCAAAGCTTGTCCTTAGCAGTAGCGAGTTCTTTTTTTGTTGTGACAAGTCGTCCCTCAGCAGTGGTAAGCATAACGGAAGTATCTTCCTTGACCTTGTCGAGCGCAACTGTCAATTGTTCCACCCACTTCTCAGCAATATCACGATTAACTGATTGTTCAATCGTAACATGAGAAGCCTCATCATAAGCTGCCTTCTCGGCAGATAACTCTTTTTCCACTTCACGTAAATGGGCACAAACCCCATCCAACTTGTCCTTTAAGGACTCAAGCTCAACGACAGACTTATCTCGCACACTTTCAGCTTCAATCAACGAAGTCCAAGCAGCGCTGGCAGCTTTTTTCGACTCTGTACTTTCAACACGTCAAATTGGGAAAGGACGTCAGAAAATACTAACAATAGAGCTGCCAACTTTCTTTCCAAAGAAACCACCTGATCACGACAGGCTCGATAAACCAAGCCCATCACCCCTGCATAGGTGAGATGATTTATCCCATCCATTATTTGCTCAAGACCATAATAGAGGTGATCGCTTGGATCAAATACGGACAAATCGAAGGTCTTTCCACTAACCGTCTGTGCCATTCTTTTATCAACATGCGCGCACCATATTGCACATCAAGCTGAGTAAACCAACAAAACTTATCGTCTGACTCGATACAGATAATTTTTCAACTAAGCTTAGTTCAGCTAAGTCGTGGATGAAGAACACGAGGATCCGAAAGCACAGAGGAACCAACCCCAACAACCGGAAGGGCAGGTGAAAATGCAGTAACAATGGAAAAACCACTCTTACTCTCCCAGCACGGGACAACTGATTGATGCCAAAAATTGACGTTAATGTCGTTGCTTGATTTTCGACATCAATCAAAGAAATAACTTTTTTTCCTTCAACCTGCAATACACTTTAACAATGCATAGTGGAAATAGAGGTTATCGACTATTTCACTTGGATTAAAAGATAATATTTGAATTTTAATTTAAAAAATAAAGAGAAATGTAAAATAATGGATGGTGAGAATAAACTAAAAGTTAAAGGAAAAAGAGAAACAAAAATAAACTTAGTTCTTCAATGGAAAAATTAAAATGTAATACATACACTTCTCTATCAAGCAAAAATATAAAGCCAAGAACTACAAAAAAAAAAAAAAAAAAAAAAATATATATATATATATATATATATATATATATATATATATATATATATATATATATATATATATATATATATTCTCTAAGACTAACTATCCTCTATGAACTCCATGTATAGGGTTTTTATAGGTAAAAAGGGTTTGAGTGAAATAAGGAAACATGGTTGAGTGAAACAAGGAAAAAAGGTTTGAGTTAAACAAGGAAACATGGTTGATGAGTTAAACAAGGAAACATGGTTGAATGAAACAAGGAAACATGGTTGAGTTAAACAAGGAATGGTGTTGGAGTTGAATAAGGAAACATGTCTTCTAGATATTTTTTATGATAAAGTTGGCCATGTGGGCATCCAAATCTTCATGTGTGATTTTCTTGAGATCCGTATTTGTTGATGTTTTGTGGGCTTGACTTCATGGGTCTTGGGATTGAGATTCTTTAATCCTTATGAATGCATTTGAACTCCCATTGGGTCTTCTAGTTGTTGAATTTAGCCTTATTGTGCCACTTTATGCATGATTTGAGATTTGTGCTTGAATCCCTACAAAATGCACAAAATACACGTAACGAGATCTTTTTATTGGATAATTGGACTTAACAATTGCATATTTAGGGATGTAAAAATCGATGTTTTTGGTGCTTATCACACCACCCCCAAACAACATTTTGCTAGTCCTCTAGCAAAGAACAACGAAAAAAAAGATAAGAACACAAAACAAAATATTTTTATTCGTCCAAAACTTCTTAAAGAAAGTAATGCCACTTTTACTGGTATGACTCGATTGCATTTACAATATGCAACAACGCCTTGAACCTCTAGCATGACACTAAAGGAGGAGTTTTAGCTTCCTGAGGGTTATCTAAGATGACACTCGCAAACATTATTTTTTTATCTTTTTTTATTTGAAACAAAATTGATATGTGCCCTATTTTTCTCAGAAAATATCCTTGTTATTCAACCACATAGAAGACGAGACATATGTAACTAGTTACTAAAATGCACATTACAAGTGAGCAACTTTGGAACAAGGTGTGTGTGTGTATGTGTGTGAATAACCAACAAATGCAACTTTTTGTGTCAAAGTAACGTACATCCTAATCCACCTTTGGAATAGCCATTTTGACTTCAAAACTCACCAGTTAATCTCTCTGAAATGATCACTTTGAGTTTGGGTAAAATATTTTCTCTCTGACATATGAGGAAAAGAGTAAATGCGAAAATTCAAACTTCTCACATGCTCATAACAGACATGAAAGAGAATAATAGTCTCATGTAAGGAATGTTGATCACTTGCAAGAATGTCGAGTTACCCACCATAGCCTTCTCATTTACTCTCCACTTCTTACCATACCTTACCATAGGGTTAATTAGGACTCTCTAAAATAAAAATGAATCTGCTTGATTTTATTTTATTTTATTTTTATGAAGAATAGTGGGGTAGATGGTAAGTAAATAAATGTTTCTGAAAAGGTAGGGTATTCAAATAGTTTAATAGAGAACTCATCAATCACTTCATTTTATTTTCCTTTCTTCACAACCCCCTTTTTTTTTTCCTTCTTCGGAATCTTTTTTTTTTCACAACTTTTTTTTTTCTCTGAAGTACCTTGGACTTTGGATTTTCACTTTGCACTCCCCTTTTCTTCATAAATTTTCCTAACATTTTTCAGAAACATAAATGGGAAAATGGGGTTTTTTATATCTAATAAACCAAGACAAATGCTCACATTGGTATTGGATGAAATGTTTAGCAATATGGTTTTGAGAAGGTTCAGATGGACAAGAGATGCCTAATTTACCTTTTAAGGTTTGGTAATAGTTATAAGTCTCAAATAGATTACAAGACCTATGTTTCGCTTAACTCAAAAAAAGATGTCATCCTCAGTAATCAACCAAAAAGAAAAATAACGAGACTTCACAACAAGTTAATGTCCAATAAAAATTTAAGTCATCATATGACTCCGAGTTGTGTAAAAACACTCTGAATAAAATGAAATGTCTGATAGCTCACAAGGTTAAAGTCTCCACTATTATTCCTTTAGATTCTCAGGAAATTACTTATTTTTGTATTCCAAACTACATCTGTGGTCGTTGTGCAAAAATTTATTTGTTCCTGAATTCTCAAATGCAATGTTTACTCTAGTAATAAACTTCCAACATCTTTTTGCCTAAATGTAATGAATAAGTAATCTAATCTCATCATAGTTAGGATACCACACCATTTTTTTTATTTTTTTAGAAAAAGATTTTCAAAAGTGGTATGAATTTTGATAAATCTCTCCACCCCAAACAAATAGAACATTGTCCCCAGTGTTAAACAAACTAAACGAAAAGTGGGAAATGAAAATTAGAACTTATTACCCAAGGTGATTTGTTGAACATCCGTACCGTCCCTACAATGAAAAAGAGTGAGTTGGTGGGGGTGATGTATTATTAAAAATACATCACCCCAAACAGGCATTGGCAGTATTATTAATTTTTAAACTTTATTTTTAGTTTTTTATGAATGAATGAATGAATGCATAAACAGACTGGGTTGCCTCCCAGTAGCTTTAAGTTTAATGTCATTGGCCATATGTAATGGGGGTGGTGGATACCCCCCCAAAAAAAAAAAAAAAAATAGGCTTAGTGGAGTAGGAATTTGTGGGCATGACTAATCTTCATAGTTAGGATCAATCAACTGAATGGTTTTCACTGGCCTTGTGGGAAGTTCATGGTATGGCTTTCGTCATTGTTCATTTACTTGAAGAGACTACCATTTGTAGGGTTTTCTACGGTGATGGCACCGTAGTTCTTAACATCACGAACAATGAATGGACCAGACCAACAAGTTTTTAGCTTACCTGGACGAAAGTTGTAGAGTAGGACTTTCTGACCAAAATGGAATTATTTTCTCATGATGTTTTTGACATGTATCCACTTCATTTTATTTTTGTAGTTTTTGGATAAGTCATAAGCATCATATCTCAATTCTTCTAGCTCATCGAGTTGAAGCTTCCATTTTTTGCCAACCATGTCGAGGTCAAAGTTTAAACTCTTTGTAGCCCAATAAACTCTATGTTGGAGTTCGACAGGAAGGTGACAAGGTTTACCAAAGACCAATCTATAGGGAGACATCCCTAAAGGAGTTTTGAATATAGTTCGGTATGCCCATAAGGCGTCGAAAAGGTATAAAGACCAATTTTTTCGATTTGGATTGATAGTTTTTTCGAGGATGTTCTTGATTTGACGATTTGAGACTTCAACTTGACTGCTTGTTTGAGGATGGCAGGAAAGGACAACTTTGTGAGTAACCTCATACTTTTTAACAAGATGCCCAAAGACGCGGTTATAGAAATGTTTACCCCCATCACTAATGATACCTTTGGGGTTGCCAAATCTACTAAAGATAAACTCCCTTGTGAATGAAACAACAATTTTGTGATCATTGGTCTCAGTGGCAATGGCCTCTATCCATTTAGAAACGTAATCCATTGCAAGAAGGATGTATTGATACCCATGGGAGGATGGAAATGGTCCCATAAAATTGATGCCCCAAACATCATAAGCTTCAACCACTAGAATAGGATTCAGAGGCAACATGTGTCGATGAGTTATTCCCCCAAGTTGTTGACATCGGTGACAGGCTTTACAATACTCATGGGCATCTCGAAAAAGGGTAGGCCAATAAAAACCTGATTGGAGAACCTTTTCCGCGGTTTTCTTAGAACTAAAACACCCACCACAAGCTTGATCATGAGATAATGCTCAACTGTTCAATTTCTGGAACACGTCTTCTGATAAGTTGGTCATGGCAGTATTTGTACAAATATGGCTCATCCCAAGAATGATACTTGACCCTAGACAAGAACTTGTCACGATCTGGCTTAGACCAGTGTGAAGGGAGTTCTTGAATTGCTAAAAAATTGACAATGTTGGCATACCAAGGAAACTCTTGTTCTACGAAGAGAAGTTGTTCATTTGGGAAGTCCTCTTGAATGGGAAGGATACTAGTAGATGACTGTGATGTTAGCCTAGACAAGTGGTCAGTGACTGCATTTTCTGTACCTGACTTATCTCGTATTTCAAGAATTCAATATCAAATTCTTGAAGCAAAAGAACCCATCGGATCTTACGAGGTTTGGTGTCCTTCTTATTGAGAAGGTATCTAAGGGTTGCATGGTCAGTGTACACAATGACTTCAGCTCCAATTAGATAGGAACAAAATTTATCTAATGCATAAACAATGGTTAACATGTCTTTCTCCGTGGTCAAGTAATTGAGTTGAGCCTCATTCAGAGTTTTGCTAGCATAGTAGATGACATGAGGAAGTTTGTTAACTTTCTGACCCAAAACTGCACCTACAACATAGTTAGAGGCATCACACAATCTCAAAAGGTAGCGCCCAATCAGGAGCTCAGATGATAGGAGCTGAGACTAGTTCAAATTTAAGGTGCAGAAACGCAGATATGCACTTGTCGTCAAAAAGAAAGGGGACATTCTTGGCTAAGAGACTGCTCAAAGGGCGTGTAATCTTTGAGAAATCTTTAATGAGTTGGCGATAAAATCCAGCATGCCCCAAGAAAGATCGCACATCTTTAACAGATTTTGTAATCGAAAGAGATGAAATGACATCAATCTTAGCTTGTCCACTTCAATGCCTTTTGGAGAGACAACGTGTCCAAGAACACTGCCCTGCTTCACCATGAAGTGACACTTTTCCCAATTTAGAACAAGACATTTTTCTTCGCAACGCTTTAAGACAAGTGAGAGGTGATGTATGCATTGGTCAAAAGATTAGCTGAATACTAAAAAATCATCCATAAAGATCTCAAGAAAGTTTTGCACCATATCACTGAATATGCTAGACATGCATCTTTGAAAATCCACGGGTGTGTTGCATAGCCCCAAAGGCATGCGACAAAAAGCGTAGGTACCAAAGGACAAGTGATTGTGGTTTTATCTTGATCCTCTTGTGCAATAGGGATTTGATTGTATCCATAATATTCATCTAAGAAACAATAGTAAGGATGACCCGCTAACCTCTCTAACATTTGATCAATGGAAGCGGAAAGTGATCCTTTCGAGTATTAGAGTCCAGCTTACGATAATCAATGCATACTCTCCATCCTTTTTTCACTCATTGTAGCACAAGTTTCTTGTTCTCATTTTTAACGACTGTAATTCCCGACTTCTTAGGAACCACATGGATTGGGAACCCATTGGCTATCAGAGATAACATAGATGATGTTTGCATCCAGGAGTTTCAACACTTCTTCTTTTATGACATCTTTCAAAATGGGATTTAGACGTCGCTGGGGCTTTCTGGAGGTTTTGGTTTCATCTTCCAAATAAATATGATGCTCACAGACAATAGGGTCAACACCCTTGATGTCATGAATATTCCAAGCAATGGTTGACTTGTGAGCTTTAAGGACTTCCAACAACTTGTCATTGTGTTCCTCTGTGAGATCTGAGGCAATAATCATTGGATAACTCTCCGCAGGACCGAGAAATGCATATCTCAATTCATTTGGTAAAGGCTTAAGTTCTAGTGATTTCTGAGTGCTTGTGGATGAGTCACTCTCTTGTGATTGTCCTATGAAGAAGATGAAGAATACAACTCTTCCTCATATTGATAAAGTGATAATGGCTCAGATTCAGGTATATGCATTATGGGCACATTATCCAACATATTGTTGACCTCTTCAATAGCCTCGTCCATATCTAGGTTCGTACCAAAGTGTGAGAGACAACGAAGCAATACGTCATCTGGTGACGATTGCGCCATAGACTCAAAATATTGAATCATACACACTTCTTATTCTTCTTCTTCAATCATATCAAGATCATCTCTCCCTTGCAAGGCCTTAAAAATATTCAATTCAACTTTAGGGTTCCCAAAGGAAACAAACATGTTACCGCTTCTATAGTTGATGTTGGCCTCCGCAGTTGCTAAGAAGGGTCACCATAAGATGACAAGAATTTGATTATTTGGGCTCGGGCTAGTGTCTAAGACGATTAAATCAATTGGATAATAGAAATTTGCAACATGAATAGTCACATCTAGAACTATTCCTCTAGGGTATCGTTTTGACTCATCTGCTAGCTTAAGAACTACCTTTGTTGGTTGCATCTCCGTTAACCCAAGTTCTAAATATATATGATAAGGTAAGAAATTCACACTCGCTCCTAAGTCGATCAAGGCACGATTTTCAAAGTCTTTTCCAATGAAACATGGTATAGAAGGGGTTCCTGGATCCCTGTACTGAACTACTCCAGTTTGTTGAATAAGCAATGTGGTATCGCTTGCAAGGCATGCAGTTTCAAGTACTTCCGTTTTTCTCTTTCTAGTACACATGTCTTTGAAATTTTTTGCATAGATTGGTACTTGCTGGATAGTAGACAAAAATCGGATGTTGATGTGTGCTCCTTTAAAAATCTCTAGTATTTTTTGAAATTGCTTATATTTTTTGTTACCTAAAAGGGCTTTGGGAAAAGGTGCCTTAGGTATATACTTTCTTGGCTTTACGGGAAGCTGAGAGGGTGAGTTTAAATTAGTTTGAGAATAACCTTTAGCGTTCTCAATTGGTTTAGGAACGCTCTCTTTGGAAATCACATCAATTATCTTGGGTCGTTCTATGTCATTATCAATTGCTCGGCCAGAACGAAGGGTGGTGACAACTTTTAACTTCTCCATGTGAATCAACACTACTACCAATTTCATTGACATGGGCTTGGGGAACACCTTTTGGATTAGGGATGGGTTGACTGGAGAATGTTCATTTTTCTCTTCCCACGGTCAACTGTTGCAACTGTTGTTGAAGCTGATGGATGGCTAGGGAATTAGCAGCATTGGTTGCCATTAATTGGTGCATCACATCCTTTAATGATGGTTTTGGAGGTGGTAAAGGAGTAGCATGTTGAGTTTGAGGTACCAAGTCCCGGAAGTTGCTA
This sequence comes from Berberis vulgaris, assembly GCA_963556465.1. NCBI lineage: Eukaryota > Viridiplantae > Streptophyta > Magnoliopsida > Ranunculales > Berberidaceae > Berberis > Berberis vulgaris. The sequence goes on from OY747126.1 coordinate 29,843,554, forward strand.
AGTTGAGGTTGACCATAGGAATTATGATGGACAAGTACCATAGAAAGGTTCACAAGCTGATTTTGCCAGTATGAAAGAGGTCCTCCCTGTGGTGGATATTGATTTTGTTGTCACTAGTTATATTGAGGTCCATATTGAACATGCCCGGGATAAGTGCATGAGTTGTGAACTTGTCCAATAGGTTGCCTAGGGTGTTGAAATCCAAGAGGATTCCCTGAACTTCTGGGTGGTTGTTCATAAAAGTCACCACCATAGGAAAGGTTAGAGTGATGTCGATTTGTAGATATGTATGTTTGACCGAATGTGTTTGATTTACGTTCATTGTTAAATACACACACCTCCTCTGGAAGTTCATTGCCACCTGAAGTTAAAGGACAATCATAATTTATATGATCTCCTTTGAGACAAAATGTACAAGGCTTAAAAGTCTACTATTTGGCTTCAAAGGCGGACTTCGTCACAATATATTTAATTTCCTTAGCAAAGTCCTTGAGGAAGGTTTTGATGTCTGGTTCGAAATCTTCATTTGGTACAAATAGACGTGATTTTCTAGAAGAACTAAGTTTCAAGTCTCTATGGGCAGCCCATTGTCGAAAATCATCAGCAAGTTCACTTAGAAAGGTATAAGTATCAGTACCAGTTTTACGCATGAATTTCCCTTGGTGCATGGATTCAATCATATTTCTAGATTTGACACTCAATCCATTATAGAAACTTTGCACTAGCACTCGTTTTTCAAAGCCATGCTGGGGGCACTTGATGAGTAAATCTTGAAAGCGGTCTCATGCTTCATAAAAAAATCCATCATATGTTTGAGTAAACTCCTCAATTTCTCATCTAATTTCTAGGGTCTTTCTCATGGGGAAGTACTTCGCTAGAAATTTTCTAACTAAATCCTTCTATGATTTGATGGAATTGGCAAGGAGGGAATTTAGCCATGAAGTGGCCCAATCATCAAGAGAAAAAGGAAACAAGCGAAGTCTGACATTTTCTACATCTATGTTTTGGTTCTTAAAAGTACTATAAACTTCAAGAAACTTTCTAAGATAGATATATGGGCTTTCTCGATCATGCCCATGAAACTTCGGTAACATATTAATAATACCTGGTCTAATATCAAATTGAGTTGTCGTGATAAGGGCTAACTCAATGCATCTGTGCACATTAACAGCAAGGGAAACATTGTATTCCCAAATTGGACGTTCTTTCGTTTCAGTGTTGATTGAAGAGTGAGGGGAGGAAGGTGGAAACGAGTGTGGTGAAGAGGCAAATAGTGGATTAGGGTGGCTAGAAAATTTTTGGATATGAATCAAGCGTTTGTTGGGTCGTTCCCAAACTTTCATAAAAAGAAAAAAATGGATTGGAAAGATGAAAGTGACAAAGCACAAGATCAAGTATCCCTAGACGATTGCTTAGAAGACATACACAAGCACCAATCACTTCTGAACCACACAAATGCCAAATCTAAGCAAACAACGTTTTAATGGGATTTTATCTTGTTAATCTATGAGGGACAAAATTGATTGAAACCAGCGGGCGTTACGTTGTTATCTATTATTGCCTAATTAGATAGGGTGCTAACAGATGATCCTAAAAGCTTGTATCTAACAGTACAAAGTCCAAAATCAGGTAGGTCAAAGTTACGCTTGCAAAAAGTCGGATTATTGCACAAGTGACAGGATATCATGTGGTCTAATTAAGAACTGTACCCGTGCTACCGCTCTTTAGACCGATTGATATGAGAACGATGTGTGTCAAATACGTACTTAGGATGTGTGTCCCTAGCCAAAATTGTTAGTTACACCACGTCCTTCTGCGGTACGCAGCTTACTAGTGACTTGGCGTACTGGGTGAGTTACCCATGTGGCAGCGGCCTCTTAGAGTTCATTGAATGATTAAACCCAACGTCACGTTTAGCTTTAGTCAACACAAAATTCAGCAGAAAAACCTTGGTCTTAGTTGTCTATGAACACCGTTCTAGTTGGCTCTAATCTTAGTTGATTTTATTATGTGCATTGGTTTCACACAACTGGAATAATGAAGTGGTGCAAATTCCACCAGTTTCAAAAACAGGGCTCGGTCTGCCCTATCTGTTTATGGTAGTTTATTAACGTAAGCAAACACACAGTTTGTTAAGATGCAAGAAAAATAAACAAACACCAAGCAATGTCCAATCAATTTTCACTCAGCACCCAAGCCACTAAAACAATGTGTCTGAAAGAAATACTTACTGACTTGTGAGCTCGGACACAAGGTCTCCACCGTGGGAGTAAAGAGAAGTGTTATTTGAGAGCTACTTCACATAGGTTCAAGCAATTGCTCTCTCCCCCACAACACCACTAGTTGTCCACTACAAAAAAAAAGTTAGCCATTTTCAAAGATTTTTTTTTATTTCTGACTTTGATTGCTATTTAAATAAATAAACACACAATCAAGCAATTACAGATGCAAAGATGTTTAATGGTCAAGAAGTCAATTTGTTTTTTAAAGTGAATTAATTCTAACTTAAAACTAACAATCAACCTAATGCTAAAATAATGCCTAACTATTACAAGTCGCACTCGACATATCAAATTTTTTTATTAAAGAATAAACTCTCTTCCTCACTAGAAATTACTAACAAAAAGTAAATAAATAAAGTCTTCAAACAAGTCTTAGGCAATTCCGCAGCTTTATCACCCACTTTTCCAAACGAATTTGTTCAGCATGCAATCGACCTCAAAAAAATTTGAAAATTTACAGACAGGAAAGTGTCACAGAATTTGCTGTAAAATTTTCACGTTTAACGGATGCTGTTAGCTGTTGTGTTGTTTCTATTATATGCTGAAAATTACAAAAAAAGGCATAAAAATGAGAAAAAAATTAAAGAAAAGGGAAAAAAATTAAAGACATAAAAATCTTCTCTATTGTCTCCAAAGTTGTATCTTCAAGAATGTCTTCCTTCACCAAGTGATGTGCAACGACTCCATTTGATTGATGCTAAAAACCAACATTAATGTTGTTGCATGATTTTCGACATCAATCAAAGAAATATATATTTTTTTCCTTCAACCTGCAATACACTTCAATAATGCATAGTGAAAGTAGGGGTTATCGACTACTTCACTTGGATTAGAAGATAATATTTGAATTTTAATTTAAATATAAAGAGAAGAGTAAAATAATGGATGGTGAGAATAAACTAAAAGTTAAAGAAAAAAAAGAAACAATTGAAAAATAGAAACAAAAATAAACTCACTTCTTCAATGGAAAAATTAAAATGTAGTACATGCATTTCTCTACCAAGCAAAAATATAAAGCTAAGAACTACAACAAAAAAAAACTCTCTGTGACTAACTATCCTCTATGAACTCCATGTATGAGATTTTCATATGTAAAAAGGGTTTTTAAGTGAAATAAGGAAACATGGTTGAGTGAAACAAGGAAACATGGTTTGAGTTGAACAAGGAAACATGGTTGAATGAAACAAAGAAACATGGTTGAGTGAAACAAGGAATGGTGTTGGAGTTGAATAAGGAAACATGTCTTGTAGAGATTTTTTTTTATGATAAAGTGGCCATGTGGACATCCAAATCTTCATGTTGATTTTCTCAAGATCCGTAGTTGTTGATGCTTTGTGGGTTTGACTTCATGGGTTTTGGGATTAAAATTCTTTAATCCTTATGAATACATTTGATCTCCCATTGGGCCTTCTAGTTGTTGAATTTAGCCTTATTGTGCCACTTTATGCATGATTTGAAATTTGTGCTTGAATTCCTACAAAATGCACAAAATACACGTAATGAGATATTTTTATTGGATAATTGGACTTAACAATTGTATATTGAAGGGTGTAAAAATCGATGTTTTGGGTGCTTAGCAGCAACCATATCAGGAGCGAGACTAATAGTGACAACATGACCAAGAAAATCCAAACAAACAGGAAAAGAAACTAAGAATCCGGCCATATCACTGACGTTAATAGAAGGAGAATGAGGAGGATAAACTTCAAAACTTTGACCACCACCGACAACCTTTTTAGATTGCTCCACCGCCAACTGAAGCATCTTATCATCAATAGCCCGAGGATCGTCGTTAGACCATTCAACAATGTTTGAAACACCATGGACGGAGAAAAGCCTCTTTTCATTATCATCCAATGGATGAGTGGTCTCTTTCTCGCTCCTCTCCAGCACCAGCCTCATCTCCTCAGGGATGTGCAATCCTCTTTCACGACATCCCGCAGGAAGGACTCGGACAAGTGGTAGCTTCCGTAACATCATTGCCAGGATTCATATGGATTGCAGTCCGAGCAACGCCACAAGTAGAGAGTTGTTTCTTCCTCGAAACCGGACCAGGATTTACCGACAATCGCCTCGATGGACTACGAGCCTCACAAGCTTCCTCTTCCTGGAGGTCAGACCCACGACATTGACAAGAGCATCGAGATCCGTAATGCAACTCACTTTCCAATCAATGCTAGCACCCTAACGCCAATACGAGTAGTGCGAGCAGCGATATGCTCAACACAAGATTCAGTAAGCAAGGTCTGCTCCGCTTCATTCATGCTGTACAAACCACTACGATCCAATATGTCTTCAGAAAGAAATGCCTCCACATGGAACTTAGGAAGCTACAAGAATTGATCACTAATGTTCCGCTCATTCATAGTCAACTATAAATCCTTCCGTTTGTTAGGAACTCAGAACGATCGCAAAATCAGACGACCTCGCAACTGGAAGTAGCCAAAGTTAACAGAAGCATAAAACCAGGACCTTGACCAATCGCGGATGTCATCATTAAGCTTCGCGAAATAGGCAGGGGACAAAGGAAGCATCTATCCTTGGTCACCATCAGACCAACCACCGAATGCAGAACTTTCACAATCAAAGGAATGCCGGATATAATAGCCCTCGCATAAGAAGAAACCATGACTCTCTAACCATTAAGACCCATTTGAGCAGAAAGAGTACCCAAGAAATCCAGATATTCCCAAAATAGCTCAGGAACTGGGAATCAAAGGCCAGAGGAAAACATGCACGGATACAGCGCAACGTACCCGGACCTTGGACGATAATGACTGTCGTTCTGTCTAGGCAAAATAATCTCAAGGTAGTGTGACAAATTATAGTCTGAATGAAGGTTATCCAACGTCGCTTGAAAACCTTTCTTGAGAGAAAAATAAGGCTCATAAGTAGCTAGCGGCTTACCGCTTAATTTATCACTAACAGACATCAATAAGGAACGAAGAAGCAAAGAGAGCGAAGGAAGAAAATAACTATAATTTCAAAGATAGAGTAAAGAGGGAAAACAAATCCATCACGCCCCCTTTTATAAAGCCAAGCAACAAAGGGACTGCTCATGGGACAACGTGTGATATATGATGGCTACGTGAAATCCCAAAAATGTGCGAAAAATGAACGACGCGAGCAATAAACCGAGACACCAACCCACAAAAAGTTACTGACAACATTAAATACAAGGCAAATGATGGAATTGAAAGACCAACCGTCACGAAGTTATTGGCCATGTCATCATACTCACTAGTTAGGAGGGAGTAGCTGATGATACATCAAAATAGACCGACATCACAGTCATACACGTGACAGAGAATATCCATCACGAGGATCTGGCGTCCCATCTACTAGTCCAGCTCGTAAAACCCAAAATCATAAAGGCTCAAATAGGGCCCATTAAATGAAGACATAATCAAAGCCCAAATTCAGGCCCGCACAAATCAAAGTTCAAATCTAGGCCCGATACGAGTTCTCTCATAAATAACATGAACGTTGCCCAAAAAAGAGTCGTTGAGGGATTTACGCCTCCATAAAGAAGGAGACTGTTACAAGAAACATCTCATTCCGTTGCGCCTAAAGGGAACATTCGACAAATGTATGTAACTTTAACTGAGTTTTGTTGAGATTTACTTTTTTCTTCAAATAGAGTTACTGACTTAAGCATCGGAGTGCCTTCAACTTCCAAAATAATGGTCTTTATAGGGCAAACTTTGAGAAGACCGAGTTTTGAACGCGTCACAATCAATCTATCTAACACTAGTTAGAGTACGTGATATGCACATAAACACCCTTGTTGAAAGCGCGAGTTTGTTGATCTGATTACTTTGGGTGTAGGTAACGCTCTGCGGTCCTTCCCTGGTAATGGGATGGGGCCCGGCCTGGTATGTGTTGGGGTTATCACAGACGTAGTGTTTTTTCTGAAAAACAAAGAGGAAACAAGGGAGGAGATAAAAGCACCCAACAACCACTTAGACTTCCAAGAAGAAGAGAAGACGGGAAGTACACAAGTAAGCACCGTGCTTCTGCTAAACTCTCTGTCTTTCTTACCAACTTTCCTTTTTAATTTTTCGTGTCCATTGGATTATAACTTGAATTGAAGGAGAAGACCAGACCAGAGACAGAGAGAAGATAAATGACGACGTCTCTTAATCTCCAACGCTGCAATCCTACGGTCACAGCTCCTCCTCTTTGCGCTTGCCAATCTCGACCCTCTCCCAAAACCCTAAATTTCAATCCTCTACTACGATTACGATTCAGAATCAAATCAACAACAACAACAACAAGATTGCTGCTATTCCATGTACATGGACGGAAAGCCTTGATGATTAAATCTCCGTCTTCGTCTCTGCAGAGGAGATTCTGCTGCTTAGCGGCCACACCGAATGGCCATGGTCATGGTCAGATACTGAAATCTGTCGTCCCTCCCGCCCCTGAAAACGAGCCCTCCAATCGTCTCCACCACCAATCATCGTCATTCAGCAGCAGCAGCAGCAGCAGCGAGAGTCATGATTCGGAGACGACGCCAGCTGGGAATCAGCATCAGCTGAAAAAACGAATTGTTTTCGGTCTTGCAATTGGGATTGGTGTTGGCGGTGTGGTGCTAGCTGGAGGATGGGTTTTCACTCTTGCTTTCGCGCTTGCAGCCTTTGTTGGTTCAACAGAGTATTTTCAACTAATAAGGAGTAGTGGAATTGCTTCTCTAGGAATGACGCCTCCTCCTCCTTATGTTTCCCGCGTCTGCTCTCTTATATGTGCTCTCATGCCTATATTAACACTGTAAGCTCTCATACTCTCATCCCTATTTATACTTAACATAAATAATATATGATATGATCAGCATAATATTTGGTAGCTACGTGACTCAGTTTTTGGTAATTCGAGATTAAATTCACAACCAACCCCAGCGGTTAAAGCTGAATAACTAGCAAACTCATTAGCCCTGTTGGACCTGTCTTCATTCCCAATTGTAACCACAGATATGGCACGTACGAATCCAAACTTTAGCCAACATTGGCAATCAATGAATTATATTATATATATGGAAATTTTTAGCCAACGTAATGAATGACAAGAGCAGTGGAAAAGAAACCTGGCTATTTTTTTTAGTTTTATTTTTTAAAATTTTATTTTTGAACTGAATTATATTATATATAGAAGCTAGGAGGATTGGCCAAGAGCTGTGATGATATACAATGATGTCAAAATTTCAAATTATCTATTCTTGCATGTTTAACCAAAAGGGGAGCCTCAATGAAAATGACTTCTGAGACATTGGGCTTCAAAAAATGAACATGATGAGAAGAAGGATTGGAGTGCATTGTAGAAATTGTCACTGTGAGATTATTTAGCCAAAAAACAAAAAATATAGCTCATTTTCACAGTGGTCCCCAACAACTGAAGTTCATGATAGCAAAATCTATGTCAAGTGGGTGTGCTGTAGGAGTTTCATTTGAATAGGCCACCCTGCAGTTCGCCCCATTATGTGATATCTAATATTTCCGTGCATCCCAATAGACTCAATTTCTTACAAAATTTGATATCATAACAGTACCAAGTCCGTAAAAATCAAGTCCATTGGTACCAAACTTCTTTCCCATCCTCAAAGACAACTAAACAAAAAATTGAGAAATTGTATGACCAATACTTGAGAAGAAAGTAAACATAATCTATCAAGGAAATAATCAATTGGCTATGCAATCATAATAAAAGTTTATTTCGATTTCTGTGTGTAATTAATGATTTTTATTTTTTTTGTTAACAAAAAGCCTCGACTGATGTAAGTGCACAATCATGGCTTCTCGTTTATTCGCTACTTTCTCCAAAGAACTTGCTATGGGAAAGTGATGTAAACAGGCTAATAAGGGATAATTAATTAGTATTATGTGTAATTGGGCCTAGTATAGAAAAACCAATATTAGTTAAGGTTAGGGTTAGATTAGTTTGCTTGCCAAATACGTTAGGGAGGTAATAAATAAGGCAAAGCATTAAACATTGTTCTTGGTTATTGAATGAATGAATGAATGGTTGATTTCGTTTTTATCTTTGAATTAGGGTTTACCATGGATTTAGCTTAGTTTTAGCTTTAGTGTTAACTTAGATTCTATCTCATAGAAATTTTCATAAGAGAAGAAAAGTATAATAGGCATTCTTGTTGTTTGCACTACTGTCTTCTACCAGCTTCTTTTAATTGGTGTAGCCTCTAAAATTTACTTACAATGAAATCCATGCGTAGGTATTGCCAAGTTTATTTGTGAGGATTTCATATCTAATTAGTGTTTTAATGGAATTCATTTGCTGATCAGTATTTACTAATGAATGGCCAGGTACTTTGGTCATATTGATGTTTCTGTGACTTCTGCTGCTTTTGTTGTTGCCATAGCCTTGCTGGTACAGAGAGGAAATCCTCGATTTTCGCAGCTGAGTGGTACCATGTTTGGTTTATTCTATTGTGGTTATCTTCCTTGTTTCTGGGTGAAACTTAGATGTGGGTTGGCTGCCCCAGCTTTAAATACCAGTAAGTTGGTTACTATGATTAAATTTTTTTTTGTATGTATATTACTACAGGATCTTAGAGGAGTTATTTATTATTCTTAGCTACAAAGGTGATGCATTTTTAAAGAAGCTTCCGTTGTAGGTCTATTTGCATGCTTAGTATCTAGGAGTTAAGCCAAGTGTTTAGCATAGCCATCACACATTTCTTACCAGATTTCTAGTTAGTGGCCAAGGATATTATTCATATTGCCCATCAGGATCATGTACCATGTACCTTCTGCATGTTTTAACAAAGAGTATCCATTTGCTCATCCATAGCAAATTTCAACCCAAAAGAACTACTTGCCTATAAGAGGAAGAAACGGAAGTTACAAATGGTGCTATTGCAGTGGACCTCCCCTCAACCATCCGAGCGTAATGCGACAATAAGAAAAAGCATCCATGGACAACCTAATCATCTCCACCCTGTAGGAACTACAAGATTACCCCACGATGCATTCGGCATCGAGGTGCCAAAACGTTGGAGACACAATGCAAGAAACCAAATAAAAAATGGCATAACAAATCTCAAAATGGATAGTTGATACATCTTCATAGAACGGTTTGCCATTTGCATTCGGCATGTTTTAACAAAGAGTATCCATTTGCTCATCCATAGCAAATTTCAACCCACAAGAACTACTTGCCTATAAGAGGAAGAAACGGAAGTAACAAATGGTGCTATTGCAGTGGACCTCCCCTCAACCATCCGAGCGTAATGCGACAATAAGAAAAAGCATCCATGGACAACCTAATCATCTCCACCCTGTAGGAACTACAAGATTACCCCACGATGCATTCGGCATCGAGGTGCCAAACGTTGGAGACACAATGCAAGAAACCAAATGGAAAATGGCATAACAAATCTCAAAATGGATAGTTGATACATCTTCATAGAACGGTTTGAAATTTGCAAGGGAGAAATCGTTATGGTTGTAACTAGTAGATAAATGAGTTAATAAGACGATTGGTGAATCCAGCCATAATCTCATGAAAACTAGGTAGTCTGAAAAAGATTACATTAATATTGACATAGATTTTCATGCATGGGACAGGGAATATTGATGGGACCCACTCAATGTTTTAAAACCCAAACGGAAAACATAAAATAAAAGGAAGGGTATATCCAAGCCCCGTAGAGACACCAAATGACCAAATCCAATAGAAACCAAGGAGGGCAAACTAAATCCAAGAGTGCAAACTGCATCTTTGAACTTGACATTCCAATTGGGTTAGCACCGTAGGGCGAACCAATCATGTGTAACCTTTTCAAAGCAAGACTACAATCTTATCCAAACACTCCCACTATCCTTACTAATGTTATCCATTGTATACATAGATAATGGAGGGAGCCAAACCATTTATTTTCAACCCAGAGGCAAGGAAGGCTAAAAGATCAACAATTCTATTGGTTCCTGTGAACATTTGGGTGAACTTCACTTCAGCTAGCTGAAGAATCGCATTGAACCCAAATGTTATCAAATTACATCTGAATACACAGTTGCAGATTATGCGCAATTGCGTGTAGCCCATACTATTGTATTAGATGCCTGCATAGTACATGTGACGCAAAACCTTGGCAATATCTGGAAAGGCCTCTTGCACCAGTTTTAAGTTCAGTGAAGAATCCTTAATGTTCAAACAACTCAATTATTTAGGGAGATCCCATGTAGTAAGGTTAAAGCTGGTTTAGAGAATATAGCATCGACACCCTACCTCTTGAAGGACCAAACATCATCTTTGTTTTTCACATGCATCTTACCCAGAGTCGTTACCTCAGAAAACAGTCGTTACCTCAACAGTAGCAGCAAACACGCTTGAATCAAGCTCCTTCTGCCACACACACACACACACACACACACACACCCACACCCACACCCACACACACAGACAGATATGTATATATAAAAGATCACTCCTCTCCTTTCATTGATTGTTAATAGCGTCTCCATTAATTCTTCTAGCTTTCACTCGCTTCAGAATCCATCTCCATTGACCTCGTATCTGTCATTAATACAGATCTTATGATACACTGTAAGAAAGAGGACGTTGGATGGGATGTATCATCCTTGTACAAGAGACATGAATGAATGTTATACTTAATTGCATTTCATGTATGTTTGTTTGAGTGGGGGGAGTCTGTTTTTTTGTATGAGTTTTTGTTCCTAGCGACTTGAAATCTGTTCTGTTTTGTTGATTAAAAAAACCCTTAATTGTATACGTTACACAAGTTGTATATCAGTGGAACTACTTTCTAGATCCTCATTGCTTGAATAAGTCTTATTTACGTCTTTTATATGCTTCATTATATATACATATATTTGTTTATTCTACACTGTAGTATGATTCGCGTTTCGGTAACTATGGTTAACTCCCTTCCTATCGACAACTCTGCATTGACTGTCCACTTACTGCACACTCAAGGGCAATCCAGTGGCACATTTATGGTTGGAAAATACTTGTCTTTTGTAAATGCTTCCGTATTCACTTGGTCCATTAGTTGTTGTCTTTATTAGCACCACATAAGTGAACTACCAGTTCTGTTCCAAGTCATAGCAACAATGAGAGGTAGGATTGATTATAACTGCAACTCCTTTGTATGTAAAGGCATAGTTATAAAAAATCTGAATTTAAGGTACATGTATCCTATCATACATCGTAATATACTATGGAAAGAAAAAAAATAATATTTAAGCATATAAAAGACATTTTTTTCATACATATAATTATTTTGTAATATATACAAGTAACAATCATCCATCTTTCATATTCTGGTAACTTTGTATCCATAAAAAAGTATATGTCGCTTTGTATACACAAAAATAAGCCCATCAAGTATGACCTTAGGCACCCAAAATATACTTCAATGACTGCCATATACAAAGGGTAGCTAAATGCTAAATACTCATATTGCAAGAAGCCATCTCCATCATCCCTTTCAACATGATCATCTTTGTTGTTTAACCCTAAAGGGATAGATAAGATACCGCTTAAAGGGTTATAAATGGAAAAAACAAGTTTTCTAGTCCCAACTGTAAGTTACAACAAATGTATCGTGTGATACAATGTGCTCTGTTCGATACATTTCATACAGTATGTCGAGATGGTGCAAAACCGACATGGGCTTCTACGAGGGCAAGGATACATGCAATAGTGATAAGTGATAACTATGAGGGCAAGGATAAGTTGTGAGCACAAGAGAAAAATTAAAACAATCTATATAACAAATCACAACAAACTTAAATCATAAGTTTTTCTCCACTTAGTTACTTGTCATGGCCCGATTTTTAAAAATCTAAATTAATAGATTATCCAAAAATCCCAATACGACAGGAACAATTTATATGGTATAGACATGAGAAACTTATAAATAAAATAAACTAACTTCCAATGTTTTTCTCTCATATCTGTGATCAACGTCACCACATCATAGTCCATCAAATTAAATCCTAAGGCAAACATGTCTAAGTGTATTACATACATCAATCCCAAAATCTTTGACTTAATATACGCAAAGTAATAACTGGGTCCTACATCTTTTTATCTACAAAATCGAGAAAGCCAAAAATTATGAAGTGTCCTGACCACAACTATCGCCTCAAAGCTAGAATCGCTTGCCTCCACGTTCCAAATTAACCATGATGAGTCTCTCAGGTTACGCTCATTATGAACACACCCAAATTTGTAAAACAAATGCAAATTTTGGGTCAATATTTCAATATTGGTGTGAGTAAATTTACCTTTAACAAAAATACACATCATGATACAATTACACTATTATAAAATTACCAACAATAAATATTTTTCCTTAAGGAAGATGTAGTTCTCATTTAATAATCGGATGAACATTTAATTTCTTTCTTTAAGACAATCATACATACAAAATAATTAATACATATTTTCGTGTTATGATAAGATCAATGTTTTCGTTATTGCCCTAGTTTTTTCGCTTCTTTTTTCACAATCGCACTTTCTTTCTGTTCCGAAGACACCTCACCCAAGTGTGCCTTCCTTGCCTTTGAAGCCACTCGGAGTGTACATGGCCTCAGATAATTCATAACCAATAACAATAAGTTTTGCAATCTTCAATTAGTCTCCACTCTTCTCCACTCGTTAATTTATTTTTTCCAATAAAAAAACACATTAAATACAAAACCCAAACAGCTCAATAAAATACCTCTATCACCAACAATATTAACAATAAAATTACAAATAATCCATACAAAACCCAAATTTAAAATAAAATTAATCAAAACCCCTCACAAACAATACTTTGTAGTTGAGAAAGAACAATTTTCTTGGACTCAATATTAACCACAAATAACAAATCACTACACAACTCAGCTTGTCAAAATATGTAGTCAATTCATCCTCAATATTAACCACCAAATACAGATCACTCCACCAATCAGCTTGTCAAACTATTTAGTCAAATTCAACCTCATTATTTAACTACCAAAATACAGATCACTCCAATACTCAACTTGCAAACAATTTAGTTAAATTCATCAAAACCCCAAAGTTTTATAGCAAGAACTGAACCAACCCATCTTTCTATTTTTCACCGGAAATCCATCAAAATTCACAATTCCAGATACCCAAATTTCATTAGCGAAAACATGTCGTATTGTCCTCCAAATGTGCACCACATATTTCGGTATACTAACCATGATACTTCAGAGATAACAAATCGAGTATCTCCCCACCAGTTTATCTTTCACCAATTTACCCAAGCAAATCATGAAAAATGTGACATTGATTTAGACCCAAATATTAAATTACATTATTTTACTCCATGAATCAAAACAAACAACAAGGCATCTTTCAAAGGAACTCGTCAGTAAATTCAACTCAAACCATTCCATTCCAGATCTAAACATTGACTTGTACTAAAATCTAATCCAAATTCATAAATTAATAAAAAATAAATATAAAGAAAATGAAGAAAACTCACATCGAGCTATCATGATTCGACCCATGAAAGTCCCAAAACTTTCAATTACATTATCTCTTAACCAAAACACATGAGTCTAATTTTTAGGTATAATATGTAAGATATTTATTGTCAAAATATAGATATCAATTTTTCTGACCAAACGGTTCAGAATCAGAAAAAATTCAAAGCACGAAAGTTGTGTAGATTGATGTTTTATATAGAACGCAATGAACTTTTTTTTTTCCTGTTTCGAACTACAAAATAATTTCTACGATTTTTCAACATTAAAAAATTGTCAATCTTCGATTTAAGCAAAAAATCGAAAGAAGAATAGTACGAGTTCTCATATTTTTCAACTAAAACCCTGATATCTATCTTCAAACCACACATATCATGTCATTAGAAAATATCAAGAGGAACGTAGCTTAACCAAGAGGAGCACATAGGATAGAGTTTTACTCACCTTTTTTCGTAAAACCTAAGGTTGAAGATCAATCCTTCATTTTTCACCCTCGAGCCATCCATAATAAGATTGCATGATCATGAACCCCATAGCTAGCATTTGGAAATTAGTTTTCCTTTTTACTTAACTTTTATCAAAAAAAGTAAAAAAAGTATAATGGCTATATAAATCTATATATTAAACTGTAATGGACTTAGTGTATTAATGAAGTTATGACAGGTTACAATTGGTTGTTAATGTTGAAAAAAAATACCTAGAGTAAGATGTGTCAAAATTTAAAATTCTTAAAATTCCATGGTAAGCTAAATATTCCCCACTCGACTTCATAAGGGGTAATTAATCTTTTAACATACTAAATCATCACTCGGAACCTTAGAAAATTCTTTGTCTTCTGTCAGACCCCATCTATTGTTGGGTTTGCAAAACCCCAAGTAATGAATGGTCTCAAAGACAACAACCTAACTAGAGATGGAGTGTGCCACCTACCGCATGGGGGGGGGGGGTCTACTAGGCTAGAATCAGAGCAAGTAAATTGAAGTTTGGAGGGAGGAAATAGGAAGAAGATGATAGAGGAGAAGAGAAAGCGACAAATAGATCTGGTCATGGGCTCATGGCCGTTCCTCTCTTTCGTATAACTGA